>CM052972.1:7356145-7888289 GCA_028554685.1 Agrotis ipsilon | reverse complement strand
TGTTTCTAACATCGTAAACTTAAATACTTGCCAAATAAACGATATATTATAAGATATTCTTCCACAACCCTAAAGTTTTTCTGTCATGTAATTTTAATGGTTCCCCTCTTTCCCAACTAAAACGGGTTTATTTAATTCGTGATTTAACTTAAAAAAGCATACTTGCGAGGCTTTTCTAACAAGTAACCGTGACTCTGGACCCTAAAGAAGGGCTTTCAGAGAGCCTTCCGCTCGAACCCCGGATGAGGAACTCATAACATTGCTTTTAACCTACCGGTAAGTATATTTAGCGAACAAAACCGCATATTTCTTCGCTCGTCTTAACGCAATATTGAATACGATGAACAACCCACTATGTATCACTTGCCCCTATGTGTCTTCACACAATCACTTATCATATCCATACATTTCCCCACACGTTACATAAAACAAAAACAAACAACGAAACAGGCGGTTCCGCCCGGCCTAGCTAGTTTATTGATACTAGGACTTTTTCGAACAAGTCCTGTTTAAATAACCTAATTGTTTGAATTCATGATCCAATTTTGGAGTACTAGCGAGACAATAACATGACGCAGTAATACTTAATTGATTCCTCATAGCATTTTCAATTTGTAAGGAAACTTGACTGCTGTTGACCCGTCTATGTATTACAAATTATTATAGAAAGCTGTGTGGAAATGTAGTTACTTACGCCTAACCAACCATAAAAATTATAAGTCAAGCAAAATCGTCGTAGACTATTGAAATTGCAGTTATTTTAACATTAAGGGCCCCTCGTTTAGCGGGATACAAAACAAAAGCACTTAATAAATTTTATCATGAAAATTTATAAAAATAATCGTCACACAACCTTTAGTTCCGGTTAAGACACTTATCCAATCACCCATTAGCTATGTCCACACGTGCCCTTTTATTCAATCAAGGGCATGCGTCATAGCGCAGTCAACAGCGCAGGTCGGTCATCCCTTGACGCATGCGCCATTACAGTTGCAAGCGTAGCGGCGCGCGCTGTGATACACGTCATTCCGCGTCGGATGGATTTCTTTTCCACAAAGCGGTTCAACAACAAGATGGCGGACGAAATTACATTGAAATTTTATTGAAGATTACCGAAACTTTCCACAGCTCTGGGATCCAAATAACAAACTTTATACAAATAAAGTAAAGAGGAACGATGGTTTACAAGTTTTGGCTACTAAATATAACATGGACATCGATGGTGTTAAAAAAAAAAAAAAGTTTACGCTCATATTTTTCCAAAAAACATCAGAAAGTTATGAAGAAAAAGAGTGGCGCTGGATCCGATGAGATGTACGTTTCACCGTGGTTTGCTTATAAACATCTGTTGTTCACTGCTGACTCTGTGACGCCAAGGGAAACTAGAGAAACTAGTACTGAGGAAGAAAAGGTATTTTTAAACGAGTATTGTTGAAATTAATTTATTATATTCTTCCACAAAATAAATGTTACAAGTATTTGCTTTGAAATGGTATTGCTCCAATATCTGACATGAAATAATTCATAAATTTCTCTCGTATTTGATTCGATGTATTTGATGGCCTACGAGGAATTCTTTGAAGTGCCCTGTAACCACTGCAGTTATTGCTCTCCATGATCCGGGAATAATTTCTCCAGTGCGTACATCCTCATAATCAAAACAACCTGGAGGGCAGTAATGACGGGATGAATCTGTTTGCAATCGTTGAAAATTGTGAATGTAAACACAAAACAATATCAATTACAGTACTGTCGACTTTTAATTCAATTGGCTTGCGAAATATTCTAAATACAGATGCAAGCAGCCCAAATGCATTTTCAACCATACGTCTTGCCCTTGATAACCTATAATTATACACTCTTTTTGGAGACCCCACATTTAAATCTGTTGAATACGGTTTCATAGTATAGGTAGATAGAGCAAATGCATCGTCAGCAACTAAGACATAAGGAACTGACATCGTTCTACCACGTAGTGGTTCATTATGGGGTAAATTCAATTCATTTTTTTCAATTTTCTTATAAAACGTAATGGATTTAAAAACACCACCGTCCGATATACGGCCCTGACAACCAACGTTAACATATGTGAAACAATAGTTTGCATCTACGATTGCGAACAATACTATGCTATGTGTTCCTTTATAGTTATGAAATTCGCCCACAGTATTTTCTGGTCTTTGGATGACCACATGTTTTCCATCCATGGCACCAATACAATGTGGAAAGTTCCATCGCTTGTCAAATTCATTCGCAATAGATTTCCATTGCTGTTCGTTTGTGGGTAACTGAAAAAAAAACTTTTTTTTAAGATTTAATCACAATTGTATAGTTTTCTACTTCATGGGACCGTAGACTTCAGTATTCAGTTAAAATATCAGCTTGATCCCTCGACGCATTCCCGAAATACAGGGCGTTGACAGGCAGACAAACGGACGGTACTTCAGAAACTAAATATTAGTATCACCTCCACAACGGTAGCGAAACGGTGAAGCCATACATTTTACTGATTTGTAGAATTTGTGAAGTTAGGGTTGCTAGAGTTAGGCCGTGTAGATTCAAAAGCTTGGTTCTACATGAGATCTGATATCTTTTTCGTAGGACAAACCTTATGTGCTCGTTTTGGCAACAGTTTACATGAAATGTTTTTGGTGGGATTTCAGTTCTTTTTTTAAGTTGGTAGCATCTTGGATTTATAACGTCACATTATTTTTCGAATTGATCTCAACGGGCCCTTTCATTTGATACCCTTATTGCAGAAGTGCATTAAAAGCAAATTATTCCGCTATCTTGGATTTAGAATGACGTCACATTATTTTTCGAGTTGCCCTCAACGAGCCCTTTCATTTGATACCCACATTGTAGAAGTGCATTAACAATAACTATTCTACCATCTTATATGGTCCGCCATATTGGATTTATAATGACGATACATTATTTTTCGAGTTGCTCTCAATGAGTCCTTTCATTTGAAACCCATATTGTATGAGTGATTTTTTGATTTTTGTCATTTTTGACTCTTTTGACTTTTTTGACTTTTTGATTCCACCCGAATAAGGTTTAAGGTCTCATACAAACTTCCACCCCCAATTTTAGGGGATGGGGGGTGAAAATTTGAGGTTAATGAATTTTTTTGTTGATTGTATACTAAACTTAGACTGAATACCGAATTTGAGGTCTCTAGCACAGCAGGAAGTATCCTAACATCTTAAGGTCTCATACAAACTTCTGCCCCCCATTTTAGGCGATGGGGGGCGAAATTTATAAGTTTGTGAATTTTCTTGTTGGTTGTATACTAAACTTAGATTACATACCGAATTTCAGCTCTCTAGCACTGCAGGAACTAGCCAAACATTTTGATGATCATCAGTGTGTCAGTGTGTCAATATATCAGTGACGAAATCCGTGTATTTTAGATGTCAATAAAAACTAATCTATTAAAGCTATTCCATTGAGATTTTGTATGCTTAATAAGTCTATTATTGGCATCATATCCTGTAAATGTAAACTATCTTGGACATCGGAAACCAACTCTATGAGGGTTCAAAAAAACGACGAAACACTTCAAAGGTAGGTAGTGCCCTTGCGCTTCGCTTGGCTCGTCTTAGCGGGGGGCACTGCCGTGCCCACAGAAACACGGATGTGAGTAGAAAACGGTATATTGCATTGAAAAGTTACAGAGTTTTGGAGGAAGGAAGCGCGCGCGGTCGCGTTCGTTGTAGACATACTCCGTCTTATTAAAAAACGAGGTTTATCTAAAAACCCAGGTTTAAATAACATAAAACTATGGTTTACACAAAAACGTTATTACAAAACGTGGTTTTGCGTTAAACCATGGACTAAACCTTGGTCTAACAATAAACCATGCTGCCCCCTAGTTTAGCGATGGTCTAAGTCGCAAAGTCTGTCAGTTTCTTGTAGCATCTTTTTCATTGTGATTTGGATTTTGTGTTATTTTTATCCAAAAATGGATTTAAATATGGTAGATTTCAATGATATTGAGGATATTGAAACCGTCGAGCTACTAGAAACGCTACGCGAACCCAACAGAAATCGTATTCGAATCGATGTCTTCGTGGAATAATCTGATACTGATTTCAGGAAAAAGTATAGATTTAGCAAAAGATATGTTATGAAAACAGTGGACTTAATTAGAGAAGATATAACTAAAGATCCTCGAGGATGCTCTGTGTCTCCTGAAATGCAAGTGGTTTGCGCATTACGAAGCTGGGCTCGACTTGAAGTAAGTAGACCCAAAGCTTACTTTACATTTAACAAAACATAGTCAGCAATATAAAATAACTAGCAGCCCCTCGCGGCTTCGAATGGGTGGACACAAAAAAAAAAAATTCGATCTCTATAACCCGGTCCCGATCGTTAAAAACACAACAAAAAAATAATTATCCGAATCGGTCCAGCCGTTTTCGAGTTATGAGCTTAGCAACACATTTAGCGATCCATTTTTATATTATGGAAGATAGATATGTCCTAAGTACCAAACTAATACCAAACTTGTTATTGTTTTAATAGATCCAGGATGATACAGCCGATTTGCATGGAGTTTCACAACCATTTTTAAGCAAAATATGCAAAGACATCGCTGAGGCCATAGCCCGAAGATCACACAGATTTATTCAAATGCCTGGTACAATAATAAAACAAGACGAAGCGATGCAAAAATTTCGCAGAATTGCAAATTTCCCTACAGTCATTGGTGCAATTGACTGCACTCATATTAGAATTTAAAAAAACCAGTGAAGATGGTGGTCAACTATACATTAACCGTAAAGGATTTCCATCGATTAATGTCCAGGTACTATTGACTATCTATTCATATTTTTCTTACAGAATGAAGAAACAATGACTTGTTGTTGAACACAGCCCTGATGAGGCATTGGTTGTATCGTAAAATATAGGCAGACCTACCGCAGGGTTTGGTGTATCCATGTGTAATGTGATTACGAGATGTAATTAGATTATATATATATAATAAATAATTACATATGTAGTAATGACAAGTATAATTGGGATATTTTGTGCATACAACCCACCCACCTGCACTGGGCCTGCATAGTTATTTATAGCCCACTCTTACTGAGAGCCAACCGTGAAACCCTTTTTAATAATAGAATTCACAGATATCATGTTTCTGCTTAACTTAGGTACATAGTAAATATAACTAACAGTCTTTATTGTATTATTTGATAATTTTCTTCTTACAGTTCCTATTCCTTCAGTATATAACTTGTCCCCGTTAGCCACTTTCACTTCAAGACTTTTATTTTTCACAAAATCACATATCACAACACATATGCCTTGTAGCGCCACTATCAAATTACCATGAATCTGCTTCAATATTCGCTGACAAGGCTGTAAGCAGGGCCTTGGACTCGTCCTGTTACCTTCGTTGTGTTACTAGTGATGGTATTTGTCTTCTTACCAGACTTCTTTGGACAGTCCTTTAGGAAGTGACCAGTCTTCTTACATTGAAAACATTTGGGTTCTTTCCGGACAGCTGCCAGGGCCAACCCGCTTTCACTCTTGTCATCACGACGCAGGTTCTCTTTTAACAACTTGCCTTGTACTACCTCGCTGGACAATTTGTTGTTGGAATTTTCAATCGCCATGATCAGGGGATCGTAATCCTCAGTCAGTCCGCTTAACATAACTGCTGTGAAATCATCATATACCCAATTGCAACCAGAGATTTAATAATTTTATTACGTTAATTATAATATCATTATTTTCTACTTTTTTGTGTTAAAACTATCATTGGTTTTAACTAGAGATACATGTTCTGTGGTTTTTTTTGTTTGTTTTTGTAACAGTTACCCTATCAGCAACCGGGGGCAAGACCGGGAAGGCTTTCTCATTATAAGTCGGGGCTGCGTTCACCACAGTGTTTTTGCATGAATTTGGCCCTTTTCTCTTCGATCTTCTGCTTTTTAATGGGACATTCTTTTGAGATGGCAAGATGATTGCCTGAGCAGTTAATGCATATAATTTCTTCGACATCACACTATTTGTAGGAATGACGACCTGCACAAGAAGAGCACTGTTGCTCGCCTCTACAAGCCTTAGCAGAATGGTTAAATTTAAGACATTTATAGCATTGCAGTACTGGTGGTATGTATGTTACAGTAAGAGTGAATAATTGAAGATTCCTACGGTACTTTCACAGTTTTTATGTCTTGTGACAAAAATAGTTATGGTGCTACAGTCCCAACTGTAGCACCATAACTATTTTTGTACTAATTTTAATTTGTCTTTGACAGTTCAAAAGTGCCGGTTACGGCCTAGTTGAAATAAACGTTTTGATTTGATTTGATTTGATTATTAATAATTATCTATTATTATTAATAATTACCGAAAGTCGAGGTTAAAGTGATTAATTAATCACATTTGTCGGTTTTTATTAATAATTTGACCCTAGTAGTGATAAATGTAATAAGTAAACTTCCTTCACAGGAGCATGTCGACGGAGCCCCGCTCCGCGGGGCTCCTACTTCTGCGTGGTTAAAAAAAATAACCACGAAGAGGATGGCGGGGTTCTGAAAGACCCTGCCATCCTCTTCTAACCTAAATTGTCCGAGTCGGGGTGCCAGCAAGTTCCGAGGTTAGGCCTAGTTCTAACCGGCTAAACCTAGGTGTAACCGACCACATGCGGTTAAACCTACGTGTATCATACTTATCTTCAGATCACTTTTACCAATATGTGTCGTGAATTATTAATAATTACTACTAAAAGTAATAAATTTCGATCGTTTATTCACATTTACCAAAACATGTGGTTATTATTAATAATTTTGTAATAGTTATTTATGATACTAGTGCGGAAAGTTGGTTTTTACAAACGAGTAGACAACGTACGCCCGAGGCGCCGAAGGCGCCCGAGGGCGTACCGTAGTCACGAGTTTGTAAATACCAATTTCTGCACGTGTGTCATACAATGTTTTTCAACACATTTATCCATATTAATATCAGATTGCTCCCTTGAACTCAGATTAGTCGCAACAATTTTTGAAGTTCCTAATATGAAAATGGCGCGACTTTGAAAATGGCGCCACATGCACGTGGTGAAAATTAGAACTACATCTTTCATCTCATTTACTCTTTAGTATTAAAGTGAGGCGCCGGCTTAGAATTGCGCTCCCCCAAATCATCCCGTGGGTGTCGTAAGAGGCGACTAAGGGACAAACCGGAGGTCGGGCAGCAGCGTCCTCCGTGTACTGCACATCCTCACTGCGATCGCCAACCCGCCTGCCAAGCGTGGCGATTAAGGCAAATTACCCCCTATAATGAGAACCACAGAAACCAGGCCCCCAGTCCCCGGCAGCTCCGCTATCCCTGGCGCGGGTAGCGGTCAAGGTAACGGCGGAGCAGGGGGTGCTAAGAATCTCCGGAAGAGATCCGGCTACCCACCCCCACGACGACTGGCCCTGGTAACACACAACGTACGCACATTGAGGACTGACGAAAAGATCTGCGAGCTGGAAGAGGAGCTGAGCAAGTTACACTGGGACATTATGGGGTTATGCGAAGTCCGTAGAGAGTGGGAGGACACCGTAACCCTGAAGTCTGGTAACTTGCTCTACTACCGGGAGGGCGACCAACAGTCCCAAGGTGGTGTCGGGTTTCTCGTTCACAAGTCCCTCGTTAACAACATAATAACCATCGACAGTGTGTCGAGCAGGGTGGTATACCTAATACTCAGAATATCCAAAAGATATTCGCTGAAGGTCATTCAGGTATACGCACCGACCTCGTCACACTCCGATGAGGAAGTAGAGACTATGTATGAGGACGTAAGTAGGGCCATACATAGCTCAAAAACTCACTTCACTGTTGTTATGGGGGACTTTAACGCAAAGTTGGGCAAGAAAAGCGGTGATGAGTTGAGAGTGGGGCAATTTGGGTATGGGCAACGGAACCCTAGGGGACAGAGGCTGGCCGACTTTCTGGAGAAAGAAGAACTCTTCATGATGAACTCTTTCTTCCAGAAGCCGCCTCACAGGAAATGGACCTGGCTGAGTCCCGATGGTTCCACGAGAAACGAGATAGACTTCTTCATGACCGACAAGAAACGGATATTCAGTGATGTCTCTGTGATCAACAGGGTGAAAACCGGTAGCGATCACCGAATCGTAAGAGGCTCGCTGAATATCAATGTGTGTCCCATATTCAAAACCCCGAAAGCTTTCAACTCGAGCTCTCTAATCGCTTTGCTTGCCTTGAGAACTTAGTTTCAGTGGACGAGATCAACGACGGGCTAGTGGAAACTGTCCGCACGGTAGGGTCTAAGTTTTTTAGACCCGGCCGTAAAGATAGACCTCAGAAATTGACCGATCAAACCTTAAACCTCATGGCTGAACGACGTTTGCTACAGTTGCAGTCTTCCGATGACGCGAAGTCATATAGGCAGCTCAATAGACGTATATCTAAGTCCTTGCGGCACGACCTGCGTCTCTTTAATACGAATCGTGTTAAAGAGACCATACAGCGAAACCAAGGCTCCAAAGTGTTCGCGAAGGGCAAGTCTATTGGGCAAAGCCAGATGACAAAGCTGAAACGGGAGGATGGCAGCATTCTTCTTCTTCTTCGTCGGTTCACTCTTGACAGAGTGGTCGTGGTCAGCATGTTGCAGCGAGACATCGTGCTGCCATAATTCGCCCTACAATGCGACGCCATCCCTCCCTGTCTGCTGTAACTCGTGTGCACTCATGTAGTGGACCACCAACTGCAGACTTGATCTGGTCAGTCCATCGCATGGGAGACCTTCCACGTGCTCTCGTGCCTTCCACCTTCCCCTGGACAACAAGCCGCTCAATAGAGTCGTTGCCTCTCCGAGACACGTGACCAAAGAACTTTAGTATTCGAGCCTGGACCGTAGCAGATAGACGCTGCCTGATACCAAGCTCCTGGAGAATGGATATGTTGGTACGAAATTCAGTCCAGGAGACTCCAAGCATTTTCCTCCAGCACCACATTTCCAGAGCGTCTATTCTACTTTTTTCCGATTCCCTCAGCGTCCAGGTCTCTGCTGCGTATAGGAATATAGGAAACACCAGTGCCTGCATGAGCCGGGTTTTCGTGGCTTTGGTGACGTTGCGGTTCCTCCATACTTTCTTCAGCCTATCCATGGCAGATCTTGTAATAGCCATGCGACGCTTGATCTCGTCCCCGATGGCAGCATAGCGTCGACCAAAGCAGAGGTTTTAGGCGAAATCGAGAGGTTCTATGGACAGTTATACACTTCGGTCGCAAAGCCCGTTGACAGCTTGGTAGGAGATCCAAGAGCCAAGCTGTCCCGACATTATACCGAAGATATCCCGGACATCAGTCTGTACGATATTAGGATGGCCCTGAAACAGCTTAAGAACAACAAGGCGCCGGGCGAGGACGGAATCACCTCAGAGCTTCTGAGAGCGGGTGGAACACCGGTACTTAAAGTCCTCCAGAAGCTCTTTAATACCGTCCTGTTCGAGGGCAAAACGCCCGAAGCATGGAGCAGAGGTGAGGTGGTGCTGTTCTTCAAAAAAGGTGATAACAGCCTATTGAAGAACTACAGACCCATCACGCTTCTGAGTCATGTTTATAAGCTGTTTTCAAGGGTTATCACGAACCGTCTCGAACACAGACTTGATGACTTCCAGCCTCCCGAACAAGCCGGTTTCCGAAGAGGCTATAGTACCATAGACCACATCCATACGCTGCGGCAAGTTATACAGAAGACCGAGGAGTATAACTTGCCATTATGCTTAGCGTTTGTGGACTATGAGAAAGCCTTCGATTCGGTGGAAACATGGGCGGTGCTTGAGTCACTCCAGCGATGCCGTATTGACTGTCGGTACATCGAGGTGTTGAAGTGTTTGTATAATAACGCCACCATGTCGGTCCGAGTACAGGAGCAGAGTACGAAGGCGATTCCATTGAGAAGAGGCGTCAGACAGGGGGATGTTATCTCCCCTAAACTGTTTACTGCCGCAATGGAAGACGCCTTCAAGCTCCTGGAATGGCAAGGACTTGGCATCAACATCAATGGCGAGTACATCACTCACCTTCGGTTTGCCGACGACATCGTAGTCATGGCAAAGTCGATGGAGGAACTCAGCATGATGCTCGATAGCCTCGACCGAGTTTCGCAACGGGTGGGCTTGAAAATGAACATGGACAAGACGAAAATTATGTCAAATGCCAATGTTGTGCCCACCCCAGTCTCTGTTTGAAACTCGGTGTTGGAAACTCGGAACTCGAAGTTGTTGACTCATATATCTACTTAGGACAAGTAGTCCAATTAGGTAGATCCAACTTCGAGAAAGAGGTCAGCCGCCGAATCCAACTCGGTTGGGCAGCGTTCGGGAAACTACGCAGTGTCTTTTCGTCCGATATACCTCAGTGCCTCAAGACGAAAGTCTTCAACCAATGTGTGTTACCAGTGATGAGTTACGGCACCGAAACGTGGTCTTTCACTATCGGCCTCATCTCAAAGCTCAAAGTCGCTCAGCGAGCTATGGAGAGGGCTATGCTCGGTGTTTCTCTGCGTGATCGAATCCGAAATGAGGAGATCCGTAGACGAACTAAAGTCACCGATATAGCCCACCGGATTAGCAAGCTGAAGTGGCAATGGGCAGGCCATATTGCTCGCAGGGCGGATGGCAGATGGGGTCGAAAAGTGCTAGAGTGGAGACCACGGACTAGCAAGCGCAGCGTAGGACGTCCACCAACAAGGTGGACAGACGACCTTATGAAGGTCGCCGGAAGACGCTGGATGCAGGTCGCTTCCAACCGGTACTTGTGGCGATCAAAAGGGGAGGCCTATGTTCAGCAGTGGACGTCCTATGGCTGAGATGATGATGATGATTAAAGTGAGACAACGAATTGAGCAAAAGCTCTTCCAAGGAGGTTCGATCAATCAGGTTGTTTATTTTCATAATGTGAAACTCTTTGGTGGAATTTTTTTTTTTTTGGAAATTAAAAAAAATACCGTAAAGAAAACGCACGCTGCTCTACAAGGGGGCGTGCGGTAAAATAGGTACTTAGGTGAGAGTACCTATTTTACCGCACGCTGCGTTGTTTGTCCGTAATTTTTAACTTTCGAACACTGTATACAGGCTTTGTAAATGCATTTTACGAGCAAATGTGTTGAAAAAATATTAATAATTTTCAATTAATCACATTTACCGTAACATGTATACTTTCTGCTCGTAACTAAAAAGTTTTATATAAACGTATTGCGGTAAAGATGTGGATGCAAAGGTGACGGTAACTGTGTTCAAAGGCCCTAATATAATTGACCCTAACGATCGATGCAATATTATAATATCCCTTTACAGGCTCTTGTGACATTCCTGTAACAAACCTCATCCGTCCCTCTAATATGTACGCTAAATAATATAAGTTCATTTAAATCAGTGTTACTGTATTGTAACAGACCACACCGAAAATTTAGTATCGAACAAAAATCATAGATGGCGTAATTTATTCACTTTATCGAGTTTGAATTTCGTACGTCGGTAAAAGTGACAAGTGTAACCGCGCTGAAAGTTTGAAATTCATAAAAAAATACTAAATGTGTGTAAAATTGTTTTGTTTTCGCCGAATTCTACGGGTAAGTGAATAATTTGTTTCATATACTGTTATCAGAGCATATTTTTGTTTTTTTGTGTGAAAAACGGAACTTTGTATGTTGATGATGAACTCTCTATGTTTGTGACATTTCTGCTACATTGAGTGACGACGGAGGTTTTGAGGAACTAAAGTATGTGAGTATTCATAAAAGATTATCTCATGTTATTTCAGAATGGAGTCACATTCACTGCGGGATAATGACATATTTGACATATTACACCAATATGATAGAAAGAAAGAAAGAAAGAAAAAACATTTATTTGGCGCAAAAGAGACCACGATTTACACAACACTTAAAATAAAAATAAAAACAAAAAAAGAAAGGACTTACATCTAACACAAGATTAAAAATTAAACAAAGAATTGTTGTGTGTCTCACGGCTGCGCCAAAAAGGCCCAGTTCAGCAAAATGTCGAGCAACTAGTGCTCGACGCTGGTTTTCAACTGGACCTGTGATGGTGATGTGACGGATGTAAATCAGCTTTAAACATAAATCAAATTTCTACGTATATAAAACATCGATACATAATAATGAAAATATAAGTATACCTATGTGAATATATATTTTTATATGTAAGTAAGCTGTAAACAAGCAATGTGTTGATTAAACGAGTAGAAAAGTAAAAAAACAACTGTGACAATCACGTGATAATAGGCTATGTTGGTAATTAGCTTCAAAACCTAATAGCGAAGACGGATTGGAGGACGATGATGATAGCGTGATTGATCCAGATTTTCAGCTGTTATTAGAAGATTTAGATGTTTTTTCTGATTGTGAAGAAAATATTGGAGTTGATATAGATGCAATTATTGAAGAATCGGAACACAACGAGCTAATTGCTGGCCCCTCGTCTGCTGATCCTGAACGGCAAAGAAGCCAATCAAAAAAAGCCTCGACTAATCAAAAGCGACAAAAGCGGCACTGCCAATGGAAAAAAAGAACCTAGTTCTGAAAGACCAGCAGGTGAGATTTACGGGAAATACTACTTTACCAGCTAATTTACTCGAGCTTGATACACCAATTCAATTCTTTTTATATTTTTTTCCCAAAGAATTGATAAGTTTTATTACTGAACAAACAAATCTTTACATAGTACAAAAAAATCCTAACCAATCCTTTCGATTATCTGATACCGATATCCAGCAGTTCATTGGCGCAACTTTTTTGATGTCATTGATACATTTACCAAGGGTAACCAGTCATTGGAACACATCTATTGGTACACCCATGATTCAAGAAATAATGACAAAGCAAAAGTTTGAGATAATTAGACAGTATATTCACTTCAATGATAATTCAAATTTTCAAGACAGGCTTTTCAAGATCAGACCTATCATAGAAACTTTGAATAGGACTTTTAGTGGAGTTCCAATGGAGGCATATCTTTGTGTGAATGAACAGATTTGCTCCACTAAGGCAAGAAGTAACTTAAAGAGGTATAATCCCAAAAAACCCCACAAATGGGGATATAAGATTTTTGAACTAAGTGGGGTCTCAGGTCCTATAAAATTGAACCTGAAAGTGGAGCTGAAAATGTTGTGCTGTCCGAAGAACCAGATTTAGGAGCATCGTCAAATGTCGTAGTCCGAATGGCGCGGGACATACCAAGACATCAGAATTATCAATTTTATTTTGATAACTACTTCACTTCGTTGGCATTGCTGGAATACTTAGCAAAAGAGGGTATATTGAATCTTGGGACAGTACGACGCAATCGCATTCCAGATTGCAAACTACCCGCTGACAAGGAAGTAATGAAAAAATACCGTGGATTTTCCGTTGAACATGTGGCGAATATGGACGGAATCGATGTGTCAAACGTTATATGGAAAGACAACAAAGTTGTAACGCTCCATCATCTTTTGCTGGTGAATTGCCAAAGGCCCAAGTCAGACGCTACGATAAGGCCGATAAGGCCAATAAGAAGTACATCAACATTGAACGCCCTCATGTCGTCGGAGAGTATAATCGGCATATGGGAGGCGTGGATTTGATTGATAGTATTATGGGGAGGTACAAAGTTTTGATACGAAGTAAAAGATGGCAAGTTCGAATGTTCTATCACTTATTAGACCTGACTATGGCAAATTCTTGGCTGTTATATCGAAGGGTAAGGCAGGCAAAAAACTGCGCCGACAAACAAATGTCTTCAGCAGATTTTCGGCTTGAGATAGGTGAGACTTTATGTAAGCTTGGCTTGAAAGCCAATATCAAGCACCGAAAGGTCAATTGAAAATGAAATTCAAGCGAAAAAACACAAGAGGGGGCCACTGGCCGGTTTGGGTAGAAAAAAGGGTCCGGTGCAAGTTCCCCAAGTGTACTGGTGTATCACAAACACTTTGCGAAAAATGCGGAGTAGCCTTATGTTACAACAAACAAAATAATTGCTTAAGATGCTTCCATACAACATACACGTAAGTTCATTTTTTTGCAGTATAACTCAATGTTACAGGAATGTCACATACCTTAAAATGTCAATTAAATACGTAAAAATAAATATTTTCAAATTTCTGAAAAATACGTGTTTTTTTATTTGTTGAAACCTATCATATTCCTAAGAATCTAAAGAAATTATATGATCATGGGCTATAAAGGGATATTAGTGTAGACTACAGGGTAACTAGCAAATTATAAAAGCATTGAAAATTGCAACGTAAAGTTAAACCAAACCGAGCAAATTGGTGTTCTATTTATATAGCACATCAAATAATAAAATTCTTACTTGTGTTGCAGTACTGGAAGGACAAAAAAGGAACAGTTAAGAGGAAGTCCAGCTTAACTGCAGCCGCGAGACGTCGCACTGGTGGTGACATAGAAGATTTGCCACAACTTAGTGAGATAGAATTGAAAATCCAAACCATTATGGCAGGAAAAAGTTTTGGTTGCGGAGATCACAACTTAGAAATAAATCCTTTTGACGTTTGTAGTTTTCAAGGGACCTTTAAAAAAATATTGATTTGATTGAAATTAATAAGTAATATGATACGTATATTTTTTGGAAAATCGCCAGCGACTATTGAGAAGGTCACAACGCCGCTCTGAAATGGTAAGCATCTCAGAGCGTTTCATAGCCATCGAAGAACGCCGAGCACAAGCAGAACTCTTGATTGCCCAAGCAATAAGTCAACAAGTGGAGGGCCATCAGGCTATGGCTCAGGCTCTAGATAAAATAAGTAGTGCAATTCGAGATTTGATAAATAAATAAAAGTAAAATGTATGCTAAAAGATTATTTATTCATTAATTGATTATATTAAAATAACAGCAACAAGAAATCTGTTTCTGGGTTGCATACAAGTTACTTTATTCTATTTTTTCTTTTTTTAGATAAACTGTAAAAAAAAAATGAGAAAAAATCATATGGTGTGTTGGATCCATCAAACCTTCCGGTACGTGAGTTTCTCCTCTAAATAACAGCCTATTTGCATCGGTAATGAGATTTCGTTTTCGCCAGACCACAGGTCGATTTATTATTATTATTATTTATCATTTATTGAAGGCAACAGGGCCCATAGAATTACTTAACCTAGATACATTTTATTCAGAGTGTTAGTAACAATGTAAACTTATATTTATGTTAGTAACACAATTACAACATTTAAACACATATTTACAATACACACATCTATCATTGCTTCAGCATTCCAGCTGAAATACTGGAGCAACGGTTTAAAACTGCACAGTCTAGCCTGTCAGCAATCATGCTCAGGATGCAGTTGGAGCTGGCTCTCACCCTGCGCACCAGAGAAGTACATCTTTTACGCATCAATGCATAAAAACAATCGACGCGCATTTCTGCAAACATCCCTGATGCACTACAGAAGCGAGGCAGCCCCATCAGCACCCTAACTTATGGGCCGACTGGAAGTCCCATGAGATGAAACTGCTATGTCATCTTCATCTGCCAAAATGGGGGGGTCTTGCATATCCTCAACAATATCATTTACTAGAGGGGGATCCGGATCATCAGCAGCGCTATTGTTACCTTAATTTTCAACTTCACCTTCATTTTCAAGGACTCGGAGAACGTCTCGAACGCTATGATAATAATTGCCTTCGTCTTCTACCTCGGAGTCTGATCCATCTAAACCATCTTCTGAGTCATCAAGTATTTCTAAATACTTAAAAATTTCGCTTTCTAGTAAGCGTGGCATGCTGAAAACCAAAAGAAAAGCCCTTCACCCCGAACCGTGCAAAAGCCTGCCTGCGATGCTGAGCCAGTAGTTTGAAATTAGTCCACAAATAAGATATTATTGTGATCCAGCCCGGCCCTTGCGCTGTCCTCCCTCAGTGACGTCCTAAGCCGAGGTCCGTACCCCTCAGGGGGTGCCCTTAGCGAACGGTCACTTAGTTTGTAGTACATTGCTTAGTTTGTAAGCTCTGGCCTTAGAGAAAAATCTATGGCATTCACAGAAATGCCCGGTTAAGGAGCTCACAATCTATTCTAGGGTGACCTGCGAGATGCCATTAAAAAAAAAAAAGTACTCGGCACATTCGCTCCGGAGCAGCCACACCGAACGGACTTAAGTTATGTAACCTATAATGCTTTGTAATTTTCTGATAATTATGTTTTTGATTTTTGTGCAGAACTAAATTTGTTATTTGTTGTATAATATTTAATGTCTATAAAATAAATTGTTAGATTAATCTGTTCGTTAGAATTAAATATTTAAAATTCTTTGAATAAATAAATCTTTTGTCCCTATGTAAGTTTGTTATTTTTTTTTAAATAATTTTAAGTAATATAATGACACATCAGAAGTGGGATCGGTACCTAATTCCTTTTTACATTTCTCTACTTTTTTTCCTGCTTATACTAACTTTTACAGATGGATCCTGCCATAATAGAAAACCTGCTGAAAGCCATCCGTGATACTGTTACTGGTAAACGATGTGGTACTGCCGCCGTTTGATCCAGAGAAGAACGATAACGGTGCTGAAAGCTGGTGCAACAACATCAACACCATAGCCAAGGACATTGATGGAGCGGCGTTGCTACTGTCAGCAAAGCCGGTAAGGCCCTTAAGGGCTCTGCTCTATTATGGTTTGAAACCTGGGACCCAGATGAGGGTAGAACATGGGAGATCTTTAATACATGTATCAAAGATCTGTACCCGGAGAAAAAGAACTTGTCGGAAAAACTTTCAAAAGCTGTACTGTACACCTCAGACGCAGCAGAAACTTATTGTGAATACGCTAGGGAAAAGCTAAGGTTGTTGAGAAATACTAAAGTTACATTTTCTAAAAAAGAACAGTTAGTGGAGGTGTATCAGATATTAATATTAGGATGGCATCGTTTAACAGCCGTGTTAACAGTACATCGGAACTAGTATCTCTTTTTACAAGCTATATTAAAACCCCTAGAAAACGCCCATCCGAAACTAGTAACGTATCGACTACTAAACGTTCTAAGCCTGAAAATCCAAAAATCTTCTAAACCCATTTGTTTTCTGTGTAATAAAACTGGTCATGTTAGATCTCAGTGCTTCAGAAATAAAAACCAAGATACCCCAAATTCTGAAACGCCTAAGATACAATGTTCTTACTGCAAAAAGCTGGTCATGATGAACCAGTTTGTTTCTTTAAAAACAAGAGATGCGACAAAGAATGAAAAACATAATTCAATGTATAGATAAATAGGTACTGATCTACCTGTTCTATGTGCTTTCGTAAGTATTCTAAGTGCGTGATCAAACTTTCTCAAATTACAGAAAATTCAATTACAACCTTATCTCTTTCTATGCTAACCGAAGGCATGATTAAGGAGATGATTCCTTTAATCGGACCCAGGGCCATATTTTCCAAAAACTTGGAAGTGTATAAATCTCTATCTATGCATCCTAACGCTAATAATCAAAGTGTAAGTTATAAAAATACATAATACATGTATATGTCTAGCTTCACAAGCTTCATTTTTTATGTATGGTTATGCTTTATCTAAGGTTTGTTTGCAGATTGGTGATGATTTTTCTTGTGACCTACTAACATTTCCGCTTGAAAACCCTTTGAGTTCCAAAGAATTTACATATAGCACGCCTGCTGCAAGCTCATCGGTCACTATTCCTATAAGTAACCCACCGGTCATCAACTTTCTTGAAGATTCAACAGCTTTAGAAATATGTGTTTGTATATACTTTTATGTGCTTGCATGTATTACATTACATATAAACCTTTTTGATTCTTCCCTAAAACTTATAATATATTGTATTATTTTAGGACTTGCGGTTGTTGTTGAAAAGTACTTTAGAAGGAAAAAGACTGTTGAATCTGGATAAAACTATTCCATTACATAATGCGGCACGTCTATCTTTAGTGAGAATTATCAGAACCTGTATATTACGACAAAACCCTGAACAAATTGTCAGATCTTCTGTTTAAAAATCTTCTGTATATTTTCACACCAAAATTGTAGAATCTACACGTGGCATCATAACAAGATTGGCTGGTAAATAACCAGACCAAATTCATAACTTAAAACGAAAATATAGAGATACTGGCATAGTCGAGAAGCGCCGGTGAATTTCAAGATCAGGGTCTTCACCTCAATCTCCAAGCTTACGTTTACCAGACGGACTGACTGATGAGCAAGATACAGAAGATAAACTTTTATGGCTTAAAAATTCTTCTGAACCTTGGACAGCTGTAGAACAAAAGTGGGAAGAGACCACAGAGACAAGGCTAACTGCTTCAAAAGAGTTATCCATAGCTCAATACTTTGATGAATATGCAGCTCTTAAAAAACCCAGAGGATATTTTCTGGTGAGTTCAGTTTTTTATTTTATTTTTTAGTTTAAATACTTTAGTAAACTTAATTACATTTCTTTTATTTGTTCACAGTTACAAAAAGATTTTGACAATCTATACAAAGGACAATATACCAAAATCACTGAAAGCTTCCCAACAATCAAGCCAAAAATATTTGAATTGGCAAAGGCGCGCAAAAAAAGCAGCAAAGATAAAAATATTGAGCTGCTATTAACTTACGAGCAAGGTAATTTTTTTGATCTACTTACACATTTGTCTAAAAATGAATAGGCAGCCCCTATAACTGCACCCCAACCCTTGATTGCACTCATAAATGAGTACAACTTTTACTATGACACCGACTCCGAAATCATGAAAAAAGAATCAGCTGTTTCATATATTTACTTCAAGTAAATATTGTATGGAACAGCTGATTTTATTTTGCTATTTTAGAATTGGTTGTATAATAAAAGTGGTTCATATTTTTGTGAGTTTAATAATGATTTTAAGTTTATTTATGGATACCCCTAGTACAGGTTATTATTTAATACACTAGGTATATAAAACGACCTACTGTTACTAGATAATTACTGAAGTCAACAAGTGTGGCTTTGTTTATGTTATTTTATTTATCACCCCTTGTTATTTAAAACTTAGTTATAGAGCCCGCTTTAAACATACATATTTTATGTGAGAATCTATTTTGAGTACCCTTATTCTTTAAACTGTAGATACTATCATAGATAAAATATTTCTTTAACCAGATATTTATTTTGTCAGGCCTGTTGGTCTAGTGCAGGGTTTCTTAAAGTGGGGTCCACGGACCCTGGGGGTCCCTGGCATGTGTACCAGGGGTACGTAGGTCAGCTAACTCTTAACCTATTTACTAGGAAATAGTATAATAATCTCGTCTAGGTAAATACAAGAACTCACCGCGACAACATATCGTCAGTCACAAAACATGAATTAATTGAACAAAGACTAAACTTCTAGGGCAGGGATTGTTTCATGTTGATCTGTTGAAAATATTCTTTGGCGGGGGGGGGGGGGGGGGGGGGGGGTCCGTGGAATTATTGATATTGTGAAGGTGGTCCGTGACTGCAAAAAGTTTAAGAAACCCTGGTCTAGTGGATAGTGACCCTGACTGCTATGCCGGAGGTTGTGGGTTCGATTCCCAACCAGACAAATGTTTGTGTGATGAGTACAATCATTTGTTCTGTGTCTGGGTGTTATTTACATATAATATGTATTTATTAAGAATTTTACCAGTTGTACCCATTACACAAACTCTGCTTAGCTTGGGACTAGATGGCGTTGTGTGATAGTTGTGGAATATTATTATTATTTATTAACCATGATACTAAAAAAAATCCCTACACAACATAGATCGAAATAGGAAAAGAACTACTCCTCATACAAAATATAAAGATTCTTTATATTTTGTATGAGGAGTAGTTATTTTTATCAGATTGTAAAGACAATTCTGGTCACACTTCGTATAAAAGTTCTATTAGTTTTTCTCATTCCAAGCTTATGTTTCTTTGGGAATATTATTGAGCATTATGGGCTGTATCTATAGTTTAAAGGATAAGCGATAGCCAAAATACAAGGGGTTTTCTTTGGGTGGTAAAATCATGAAATGAGTCCTGCCGCTCTGGGTGGAGCGGAAGTGACTGTCAGACTTGTACTGACTAAAATCCACCCTGTTCCTTCAGTTGCCCTTTGCGTTCCAGGGCCACGGTGTCGTTATAACACAGTTCCGCGACCCCGGCAGGATACAAAGGGTATAAAATAAATAATGGTATTTATGTATAAAGCCAATAATCTATATTTCAGGTTCAGAGGAGACATCAAACATAGCCTGTTTGCTGCTCATACCGTCACTCTTAGGTGTCACAAGCATTCGGCTGAAGAATTTCAATTTCACCCTGTTCTTCCATAGTATACAATCTTGACGTAACGCGGCGTTCATGATATTGTTTACCTATTATTTTTAAGAGTGAGTAGTATTTAAGAGCACATAATTATTATGTTTGAGATATGTACCTAACATGTACATTTATCTTTGACCGAATAAAGCTGATTTAATTTATGTACATAATTTTCTTTCAGTTTATTTGAAGTTTGGTCTGTCGGCAAAATATCTGTTGTTTTATTGCACGAACGTTTCATTGGTTTTTTCCCGACGCACAGTGGTCCGGATTTTGAAAAAGGTTGACATAGGATCGAAAATGCATATTTAACTAAACAAAAAATTGTTTCGTATAGGAAATCTAACGGTGATTAATACTTATTACTACAACTTTTCAAAAAAACTGCTCCTTCATGTCAAAAAAAAATATTGAAAAAAAAAATGTATGGGAGAAAATCTATTTTATTTTTTTTCTCCGTTCAGTATCAAAGTATAGCAACCAAACCTTATATTCTGGTAAGTACCTATTGCCCTTAATACGACGACATATAAATTGCTTGCGTATCCCTGCGGCCTTGGCGCCTACGATGATTCAAAGTTTAAAATTTCAATGTTGAATTATCTTAATATTATTCACGAGTTTTTCTATTGAAATTAATCTAAAATATCATTTTTCATAAAACAAACACCCCGCGCGTCCCTTCCGTGTATTAGGCTCGCCCCCTATTACTTGGGACTTATATATTTTATAACTGGCGAAATGACAGTACTATACTGTAGTATAAACCATTGCCGAATCCTTCGGGGAATATAAAACGTGATCTTATGATAAAATAAGCATTTTGCTTATTTTTTTGTAAATAATCTTCTGTTGATTAGTCTTTCATCTTCTAAATATATAAAACTCAAGGGTGACTGACTGACATAGTGATCTTCAACGCACAGCCCAAACCGATGGAAGGATTGGGCTGAAATTTGGCATGCAGATAGATGTTTTGACGTAGGCATCCGCTATGAAAGAATTTTGATCAATTCTACTCCCAAGGGGTTAAAATAGGGGATGAAAGTTTGTATAAAACTGTTAAGTTTAAACCGATTGGGCTGATACTTTGCATACAAAAAGCTACTATGACGTAGGCATCCCCTAAGAAACACTATACAAACTTTCATCGCCTAGTTTATCAACTAGGCGATGAAAGTTTGTATAAATCTTCCTTGATTTTGGACGGATCAGGATGGGCATGCTAGCATGTAGATGTTATGTAGATGTTAAGTCTTAGACATCCCTTAAAAAAGGGTTTTGATTAATTCTACCCCCATGGGGATAAAATAGGGGATGACAGTTTGAATAAATCTTCTTACATTTTCGACTGATCGTTGGTTATAATACTAGCGTAGCGACTAGTCTTAAAAGAAACAGATTTAGCCCTGAAAAACTTTTTCTGAAGTCCTGAAAATGACTATTTTAAGTAGTCCTGAAAAGAACCACAACTTATCTGCTACTACTAACAAACTCAACTCTAACAATAACAACATCACTAAAGCTGTCACGTTTACATTAATGGAGTTTCAATGATGTATAAAGACCAAGAGCATGATCTTCATCAACAGTTTTTTTTCCTATTTTTCTTAAACAATGTGTCTTGAACGATAGCTAAGTCATTCTTCTTGTCTATCCTAAGTCTTTCGACTAATGCAAAAGTAAGTTCTTCCGGCGAATAATCCAAAAGAGAATCTGAACTTTTTTTTTCTGTTTGTTGCTGAGGTCAACAAAAGGCTTCCTCCTAATCTGAACTTCGGTAGATGGGCCCACAGTTGTTGTTCTAGATGTCGACGGAATCACAGCTGCTGTAGTATCAATGTCTACTGAAGTATTGTCTGACGATATGTTTTCGATAATTTCGTCTTGGGTTTGAAAAATCTCGGATAAATTAACAGTAGGGCAATTTGGCCAACTAATATTTGATTATAACCACGCAGCATGTCTATTCATGAAAGTCTTCTGATTTCTAGAAGCACTTGCCCATCTGCGCTTGATATTACTGATGTAGTTCTTCAAAAAGGTCTTGATTATTTCTAAATCTTCTGGACATGTTTCAACTAGGATATGTAGAACTTCCGTCCAACATCAAGGAGGATTTATACAAACTTTCATCGCCTAGTTTATCCCCTTAGGGGTGGAATTTATTAAAATCCTTTCTTAGGGGACGCTTACGTCATAGTAGCTTTTTGCATGCAAAGTATCAGCCCAATTGGTTTAAACTTTACAAAAATTCATACAAACTTTCATCCCCTATTTTAACCCCTTAGGGGTAGAATTGATCAAAATCCTTTCTTAGCGGATGCCTACGTCATAACATCTATCTGCATGCCAAATTTCAGTCCAATCCGTCCATTGCTTTGGGCTGTGCGTTGATAGATCACTATGTCAGTCAGTCACCTTTGAGTTTTATATATTTAGAAGATGAAAGAATAATCAACAGAAGATTATTAACAAAAAAAATTTATCATAAGATCACGTTTTATATTTCCCGAAGGATTCGGCAATGGTTTATACTACAGTATAGTACTGTCATTTCGCCAGTTATAAAATATATAAGTCCCAAGTAATAGGGGGCGAGCCTAATACACGGAAGGGACGCGCGGGGTGCTTGTTTTATGAAAAATGATATTTTAGATTAATTTCAATAGAAAAACTCGTGAATAATATTAAGATAATTCAACATTGAAATTTTAAACTTTGAATCATCGTAGGCGCCAAGGCCGCAGGGATACGCAAGCAATTTATATGTCGTCGTATTAAGGGCAATAGGTACTTACCAGAATATAAGGTTTGGTTGCTATACTTTGATACTGAACGGAGAAAAAAAAAAAATAGATTTTCTCCCATACATTTTTTTTTCAATATTTTTTTTTGACATGAAGGAGCAGTTTTTTTGAAAAGTTGTAGTAATAATTATTAATCAGCGCTAGATTTCCTATACGAAACAATTTTTTGTTTAGTTAAATATGCATTTTCGATCCTATGTCCACCTTTATCAAAATCCGGACCACTGTGCGACGTGCCAATTTTTTTCCCACTAAGTGCACTGTGAGTAACAATCGGTACAAACGACAACATATCGTATTGCACATTTTCAGTATAAGCTGACCTCGCATTGTATATGGCTTTACGTACAGTCACAGGTCAGCTTTCTTTTACTGAAAATTTTAAAGTAGCTTATTAGGTGTCGTTAAATTGATACTTGCAACAAAGTATTTTAGCTATGGTTACCCAATAAACCCGCCTAAAAATACAAAGTAACTTGGCTAAATATACCAATCTTAATTGACTAGAAGGAACAGAGTATATTAGTTGTAGTTACCCAATGAACACGATTGACAGTACCCAGAAACTTGGCTACGTATACCAATTTGAATTGAGTAGAAGTAACAAAGTAGATTGGCTGTCCCAAACCAATATACATGATTAACATTATTCGAGCTACTTAGCTAACTTTACGAAGCAAAATATTTGAGCATACTGAATTACTTTGCTAAACACAACAAAACACGTTGGCTGTGACGAGAGTTGTGTTTATTACTTTAACCAAATTAGTTCTTTGCTGTTACCGATTGAATTGATTAGTAATGCTAAGAAGCTTGGGTATTGTTAACCCTTAATTTGGAAATGTGCCTTTAAAGATACGTTAACTTTTAAAAAATCTGTAACATAATAGATTCATATTTTTTTAAATCGATCGATTTAATCTTAAAGATTGATTTAGCGCATCACTAGAAAAAATAAGTCTGTTGCATTTTGAACGACTGGACATCCCTATTTACGTCAAACTCGAAAAATGCCGAGCACGAGGAGCAACAAAGCTGTAAGTTTAATTGATTTCTTTTTTTTTTACATGTAACAGTGCCATTTTTTTGTTAAATTGTATGTATATTGAAATATACGAACGATCTAAATGAAAATCTAGTATAGAAATGTATTCTCCAAGCTGTGGTATGTTTTCAAACTTCAACGTGCCTTTAAAGATACTTTGCCAAAGAGCCGACTAAGTAGTGAATTACGACATTGTGCTTTATAAGTTACATTGCCAAGGACCCTCATATGTAATGTTTTATTACAATGTGTCTTTAAAGTTACTTTGCCAAAAGTTAATCAAGTATCGCATGTTTTGTATCTTATGGTGTTTACATAAAAAAACAAAATCTGACGCATGTGAGACCCCATTCTATGTGAGGCTCCTTAGGGTGAAATTAATGCTTTAATTCAATATAATTTTTGTCTATTTTTTGCATGTTTTCACATAATCAATGATTATGTTCAGATTGCTTGGGTTTCGGTTTGGTTGCATGTGTTGTTTTTTTGTTTATAGGTACTCCAACGAGCTAGGTCTAAGCGCATTTTAGCGTTGATCCCTGCAAGGAATTCACAATCAAATGACAGTGACACGCCAGACTGTGAAGAAATTAACATACCTCCATCAGAAGATGAGACCTACTGTAGTTCCTCAACGCCTTCTCTAGATTCTTCTTTAGATCGGATGAACCTATTCGACAGTGATGGATCTGAACATGATGCTCCTATATCTCCGGCATTGCAAAATGCCCCCACTATTTCTATCACAAAAGATTTGCCTTCCTCTTCTATGATGCAAGATATACCTTTTTCTCCAGTGTTACAAGCAGTATTTCCTTCTGAAAACGAAACCGATTATAACTCAATACCATCATTATCTTCAATTCCACTATTACCTTCACCAGCAGTACAGTCACCCCTCAGCTTGCAACCGACTCCAAACACATCTCAACGTCTGCAAAAACAGATAACCACAAGATCTGTAAGGCGTGAACGAAACAACCGCCCCCGTTTAGTGGCGAAAAGAAATAAGCGCATACCTTTAAATTTCAAATGGAAAAAGACACGCTTTATTCACGGGGCAACTGTTGAAGCAATGCCATTTTCTCATCCACCTGCTGAAGTACCATCACCTCGTCAATACTTCACATTATTTTTTTCTGATGAAATAATAAGCGACATTGTAACCCAGACCAATATGTATTCAGTACAAAAAATAGGACGTTCCATCAATGTAACTGCGAAAGATATTGAAGTATTTGTTGCTATCCATGTTATTATGGGGGTAGTTAGAATGCCATGCTATTTAGATTACTGGAGCACACAGTTAAGATATGCACCTGTTGCAGATATAATGCCACTCAAAAAATAACAATTAATTTGGAAATTTTTACATTTTGTTGATAGCAATGAAGAAAGTTCGAATAGATTTCAAAAGGTCCGACCTGTTGTTGAAAAAGTTCGCCTAAACTGCTTGCTTTCCGCTGAAGAAGAAAATCAATTCAGTATTGATGAGATGACTCTTTCTTACAAAGGTAAAAAGGCTGGCAATCGTCGTCAATACAATGCGAAAAAACCTAAAAAGTGGGGCTTCAAAGCATTTGTCAGATCCGGTGTGTCGGGTTACATCTACGATTTTTTACTATATGGAGGCGACGATACGTTTCGCAACATACAATTTACGGATAAAGAAGAAACTTTGGGTTTTGGAGGTAAAGTAGTTGTGGCACTGTGTCAATCTATCAAAAACAGACCGTGTTTTGTATACTTTGACAACTATTATACGTCCCTAGAGCTGGTGGTTTATTTGAGAAATGAGCTGGGAATATTTAGCCTCGGTACCATCAAATCGAACCGTTTACGTGGATGCCAAAATGTAATAGACGACGATAAAAAGATGAAAAAAAGAGGCCGCGGTTCATTTTCTCAAATTGTCTGCAATGAAAATAAAATTGCCGTTGTCAAGTGGTTTGATAACAAACCTGTCACTTTAGTAAGCTCATTTGCAGATTCCTATCCAGTAACCAAAATAAAGAGATATTCAAAGGACCACAAAGCCAAAATAGATATCGATTGTCCCAAAGTCGTCAGACATTATAATACACACATGGGGGGCGTAGATTTATCTGAGCCCTATATAGGACTCAAATGAAAACCAGAAGATGGTACATGGGCATTTTTGCCCAAATTCTAGATATTAGTACAAATAACGGTTGGTTATTGTATCGAAGGCATTGTGCACAAAAAAATATAAAGTGTTGAGTTTGAAAGATTTTCGATGTCACATTTACTTCTCACTAATTTCCAAAGAAGCTGTAGAAAGGTCTGATGTAGCGGGACCTAGCATGAAAATAAAGAAACCAGTTAAATCCCGGCCAATAGACGAGATAAGATATGACGGTATGGGTCATCTGCCTAACCTTGAAAGTAGATTACGTTGCAGGGTATGCAAAGATGGACAGTCCACTGTGATGTGCATTAAATGTAACGTGCGGTTAAGTCTAACAAAAAAACGAAACTGTTTTTACGATTTTCACGTGAAAAAATAAAAGTATTCTTTGTTATTTTTAATAAAAATTTAAGCATTTTTTTGTCATTTTATTTCAGAACCCTGATTTGGTATTGTATCTTTTTTGACACACTTCCAAAAGACTATACATTCCTGCGTATTTGGCAATGTGTCAAAATAGACACATATGATTTCACGCGTAATTACTGAAAAAAGTTTTTTTTTTGTATTTTTTTTTTCCCTTACACCTTAAATAGTCGGTATACAGAGTGTTTCTTCTAAATGGGCCAAAAGGGTGAAATCTGCATCCATAAGAGATACGAGAAAACTTTATTAGGAACCTTTAGCTCTTTTTTGATACTGAAAATTTTGGCGTTTTTATTTTTTTGGTCAAGTGTGAGCTGTTCACAGAAATGAGTGAAATTGACCAAAAATTTTTTTAATGTATTTTGACTCTGTTTCGTGTAAGGATCATTTCATTGTATTGGAAGAAAAAAAACCGGGACGGCGGAAGTTGGTCAAATTTAGCAAAATATTTTTTCATACAAATTGTATGAACGAAAAAAAAGTACCATTTTTTTATGATGCCATGTTATTTAGTGTCTTGTAAAGACCATTTCATTGTATGGGGAGGAAAATGCCCGGATAACAGAAGTGGGTCAAATCTTATGAAATACTGACACTGTTAATACGACTTTAGGCTGTTAGAAGAAACATTACTCTACTTTTGACCAACTTCTACTGTGCAGATATTTTTCTGCCCATAAAATTATCTCATCCTAACATGAATTTTAGTCAAGCAGCATAATAAAAAAAATGCTATTTTTTTTCGCTCATACAATTTGTATGAAAAAATATTTTGCTAAATTTGACCAACTTCCGGCGTCCCGATTTTTTTCTTTCGATACAATAAAATGATCCTTACATGAAACAGAGTCGAACGGCATTAAAAAAAATTTTGGTCAATTTCATTGATTTCTGTGGACAGCTCACACTTGACCAAAAAAATAAAAACACCAAAATTATCAGTATCAAAAAAGAGCTAAAGGTTTCTAAGAAAGTTTTCCCGTATCTCTTATGGATGCAGGTTTCTCCCTTTTGGCCAATTTAAAAGAAACACCCTGTATAAACATTTTTGTACAAAATTTGATAAAAATGGTGCTTGCCAAATTAAGGGTTAACAGAGTAACTCGATTGACTATAGTAAATAGGTTTGCTAAGTTTACTGAGTGAATAGGTTAGAAGCAACTAACCCGGGATACCTATTTTTTGACTAACTTACTGGGTTTATATTACCAACATACGTTAGCAAAGTTGACTTGTATAATTTTAGCAACAAACATTGCAGGCTCCCTCCGAAGCAAGTTACTTGGTTGTAAATAGCAGCAACTTGTTTATTTATAGCCGTTACGTTTTTTCAGTGTAGCTAATTATGAATGCTGTGACCAACCCCGAATATTATAATTTCGTATTCACGATAGCGCTGCCGGGATGTTATGGCCATCACCCGACAACTAGGATAAGAATGTATTGTATAGATTTAATTTAAAATGGCAGTCTGTTGATGAAGAGCTTGATCGGACTCCCGCTACAAAGCAACAGTATCCGCAAATACCGGCCCCTAAACCGGACATAGCCTCACAAGGAACTGAGTGCCAGCGTTTAGGCGACATAATTTTTAACCAAATTAGATAAGCTGAAGTCTAAGAGAAATTACACGCTAGCCCTCTCTTCAATTCCTTAAAAAATAATTCTTATGAAAGGGAGTGCATAGCGTCGCTGAAGTCTAAGAGAAATTACACGCTAGCCTTGTCTTCAATTCCTTAAAAATTAATCCTTATGAAAGGGAGTGCATAGCGTCGCAACGGAACGTAACCGGACGCGTAGACATCTGCGCGTAAGTAGTTCTCGATGCGTCGTGGGGCGGCGCCACCAACCGGCAGTCGGACGATAGGCGTTGCACGGGCTCGTCTACTTTTATTCTTGTTGTGCGTTTATGCTGGTAATGTTACTATCCTTGCTACCCCGCCCCGTATCCTATTCTAGCTACATAAGGGTCTAATCAAGAACACTTGGCTCGTAAAGACTACACATTGGGCACAATTTCTCACGGCTTACTGCTTCAACGAAAGGCATTAACAAACACATTGAAGAATTTAGCCAAAAAGTTTCCAGCCGCGAAACAGGATCTACAAGACATTTTAACAGACAAGTTAGGTTCTAATTTATTAGAATAGAAATTATTACAGGTCAGTTTTCCATTAACTACTGTCGGATTGAGAGTGGAGGGATGGAAGCGGGGTTGGGGGGAAAGGCACTATCCCCCCTTAAAAGGAAAAGTTGCGTTAAAGTTAATAGTATATTGTATGTCATGCACGGACGTACGGAGCTAACTCATCAGAGCATTACATGTAATGCAAGGACAGTGAAAGTGTTAAGAATAAAAAATCCGATAGATTAGAAACATTTCATATTTATTTTGATTGCTATGTAATTTCAGAAACTACGGCTTCTGGTCAAAATCTCAGCCAGACAATGGCCACAACAGGCGAAGCTGTGGAATTCATTGACAAGCTCTTCGATAGCGTGAATGGATCTCGAGGGAGCACTGTCCGAGGCAAACTGCGTGGACCAATAAAGCCGACCAGCCATCAGGTCTAAAATTTTTGGAAAGAAGCCAAACAAATACTGAAAAACATTCAATTTATTGATAAAACTAGCAAGAAAGCCCTAAAGAATAATAAAGTGTAAAAGGTTCGAGTTCCTTCTCTTAATGCATGGGTTACGAAGATTAGAAAGTTTTGAAAGGTTGTCTAAACTGTTGTTTGAAAGTATGAAATACAGTATTTTTATCCTAGGAATGTAAATCAGGATCCTATAGAGAACTTTTTTGGTAGGATCAGAGCCATCAACTACGGGAATGTCAATCCCCTAATGCAATTACTTTCGTGAATGCATTTAAATCTCTGCTAATGGCCAACGTTATGGGTCCACACTCAATATACGCGAACTGTGAGGATGAAACAGGAGACACAGTAGTCGATTTTTTAAAATTCATATCCTTGATGAGTTTTAATGATGATGAGAATTCATCAACACCATTTGACGAGGACAAAAAAAATATATCATGTGGATCCATAACGATGACCCAAAACATTAGCAGTAATTGCAACCAGTCACTCAATCCCATAAACGAAAGATTGCGCGTGCACTCTTTTGAATATACAGCAGGTTATATGTGCAGGAAAGTGACACATAAATTTAAGTGTAGGAGATGCTCTGATTCTTATACTCAAACAAATAGAGATGTTTTTCATAGATGGATTCAGCAAAGAGAGTACACCCTTTTAAAACATCGTAATGTAGCTTATCCATCAAAGAGGTTCTTAATGTTTTATAGGGATATCTCGGGCCGCATACACGATTATTTGAATAAATATGGATTTAAAAGATATATTAAAAACATATAAAATATGAAATAATGAAGAAATTTGATGTGAAATGGTTAGGGTGCACACTTCATAAAACCGAGGTGACTGACTGGTTGCTCAATTTAATGCTACGCACCCGATACATAATTGGTGCAACATTTTAAATTGAATTTTAAAAGGCGATGTACTGGGAAAACATGTGAAACAAATTCGTGCACCTCAACAAACTGCTTTTGAAAAATATAAAGCCCATAGGTTAAGAGGAAAAAACAAATAAAAAGTAAAATCTGAAGAAAAGTCTTTTTATTTCACACCACTCCACACTCAGTATGCGCAAACTGTGAGGATGAAACAGGAGACACAGTAGTCGATTTTTTAAAATTCATATCCTTGATGAGTATAAGAGTTTTAATGATGATGAGAATTCATCAACACCATTTGACGAGGACAAAAAAAAACATCATGTGCTGGACCCATAACGATGACCCAAAACATTAGCAGTAATTGCAACCAGTCACTCAATCCCATTAACGATAGATTGCGCGTGCACTCTTTTGAATATACAGCAGGTTATATGTGCAGGAGAGTGACACAAAAAATTAAGTGTAGGAGATGCTCTGATTCTTATACTCAAACAAATAGAGATGTTTCTCATAGATGGATTGACAAAGAGAGTACACCCTTTTAAAACATCGTAATGTAGCTTATCCATCAAAGAGGTTCTTAATGTTTTATAGGGATATATCGGGCCGCATACACGATTATTTGAATAAAAATGGCTTTAAAAAATGTATTAAAAAACATATAAAATATGAAATAATGTAGAAATTTGATCTTGTAGCTACTATCTCATTATTTTTATATACTCATTATTACATTACACTCATTAATTTTTGTTATATATTGAGCAACAACCATCAGAAAGACACCTTGTTTCCTTTGCTTATGAGTTGGCTGAGTGATAGCAAGTTAGTAGCCAGACTTGGAACACACGTCTTCAACCGTAATGTCGTAAATAATATCATCAGTTGTAGTTGTAATCTTCACATCGCCAGAGCACAACATTGACAACTTTTCACTGTTCGCAACGATGATTTCCTGTTTCTGATCATAAGGCGATTCATAACCCAACTATCATTCGCCGTAGATGTGCACTGGCTCCTGAGTCAATATACCATGCATTTTTGTTGAAATTCCTGTTCAAGAACACAGCACTAAATGCATTACACTGCGCTCGGGGTCTTTCCTTGAAGTTGGACGCATTATTTTCGTCATTTGTGCATTGATTTTGATAATGCCCTTTTTCTTTACATCGTTTGACTTTGACGGATCGGCAGTGCTACCAACATTAACATTTTTTTCCTGGCGCCATTTTATTTTTCTTGCCTATGGACTTCGAACGAGCTGCGAATGCACTGCCAATTCCGTGGTTGACTCCATGTCTATAAATTTTGACGTGATGGAATCAGCCGATATGACAATGCCTGAATGCTCTATTGCCATGATCATCGGTGAAAACCGTTCTGGCAATCTTTCTAATAACAATGAGCCTGTCAAATGGTCGTTTATTTCGAAACCCGTGCCACTTATTTCTGAGCCGTGTTTAAAATTTGGCCCATTTTCTGACGAGGATATGAAAAAAATTAAGCCAGATATATCTCGTTTTAAGTAGAAAAGAGATGGACTGATTCTCACTATAAAGAAGATTGAAAACAGTGATACATGGCTAGAAGGCACATTTAATTTTGTTATACCAAAAGTCGCCATCCGAACAGGACGAAGATGGGTCTGATTGTAGACGTTCCAAAACCAAATTTCGGAAACACGAACGATGTCAACACCAGCAGAAGATTTTTTGCAGATCCATTAATTGTCTGCTGAAATCACGGGAATTGATGTAAATTTTCTATACCGCCTTAGGCGATTAACACACGGCAGCGCGCACCGCCGCGGTTGGCGGTGAAGCGGATCTCATGTCGCATTGATCTCTATTAAATCCGTCGATGCCTAACACACGTACACCGCCTGACCGCGCGTTCGAGCGGTACTCTCACCGCCACCGCCCCACCGCGCGGCCGGCCGCGCTGTGGGGCGGTGCATCACACACGGGGCGCCGCATAACCGCGCGAATCATCTTGTGTGCAGGATGTGTTGCAATTTAAAAATGGATTTTGATATTGAAAAGTTTATTTCGGAGATTGAAAGTCGCTCTGCTATATGGGACATGAAAAGCACACAATATAGTGATAGACTCCTTAAAATGAAACAATGGGAAGAAATTGTTACCTTATATTTGGAGCCAGGAGAAACTTCTGATAAAGATAAAAAAGAACTCGGTAAGTTTAAAAAATATATTTATTTTTAATTTAAGCATATTTACTTTGCCATGCTAGTGTGTTCTCATTTACAAAATAATCAGCTAAATTATTACGGATCACTGCAGCGCTTGTACTTCCTCTGCAATTATTGTCTATAGGTATATTAACTATTCCCTCTGTCTCATTGTTCGTATTTAAAATATCTTTAAAATCAACGCCATGTCTTTCCCTAACAAAATTATGAAGAATACAGCATGCTTTAATAATTTTTATCGATAAATTTCTGTTTACGTTCAAAGGTCGTTGAAATATACGCCATTTATGTGTTAAGATACCGAATGCACACTCAATATACCTACGTGCCCTGCTCAAGCGATAATTGAAAACTCTTTTAGTGTAATTTAAGTGATGTCCTGCATAGGGTCGTTGAACTTTGTCTGAGATATTGAAAGCTTCATCTCCGATAAAAAAAATATGGCACCGGATTGGTGATACCAGTAATTGCAGAGGAATTTGGTATATTAAGAGTTCCATCTTGAAGTTTTTGATAAAAAACAGGATCACGGAAAACTGTAGAATCACTACATTTCCCATAAGCACCGATGTCAATATATATAAAGTAATTAGAATCACATATAGCCAGAAGTAAGATGGAAAAATAATGCTTATAATTGTAGTACAGGGATCCAGTTAGAGACGGTTTGATAACACGCACATGTTTACCGTCTAAGGCACCTAAAACATGAGGGAAATTAGCTCTTGACTTAAATCCTTCAGCTATATTTAGCCACATTTCAGTTGTAGGTTCGGGAAAACACTCCATTTTCATTACATCCCATAATGCATCACATACTTTTTCTACAATACTTCGTATGGTTGATATCCCAAGTCGATAATTGTAATGCAGATCGGTAAAGGAACACCCCGTGGCCAGGTATCTGAAATATATATTTTTTTTATTACAGGGCGCTCGCTACAAATAAAGTGGAAAAACCTTCGAGACGCCTTCATGAAGGAGTGCCGAAGGCAAAAAAACATTAAGAGCGGAGCGGGAGCTAAGAAAAATAATCAATATCGATTTTATAATCAATTGTTATTTTTAAAACCTTACGCTGGAATAAATAAAACTGAGAATAGTTTGTCTGCTGCAGACGATAAATCAGTTGGGGAAGGTATAGAATCAGTTGGAGGACCATATAAAGACAGTCCAAAAAGAAAGAAATCTGATCATTCTGAAGAGATGACTCGAGAATTAATCGATACTCTGAAGAGCAAAAAAGTCAACGAAGAAGATCCTGATCGACAATTTATGCTCTCTCTGGTGCCTGATTTCAAGACGGTCCCCGATCGATTGAAGTCAATCGTGAAAATAAATATGATTAAATGCATATCACAAGCTCAAGATGAAATGTACAATTATAAAGAACCAAGCCACGCTGAAATGTCCTATGCTAATAATCAAAATCAGGGTTATTTTACGAATTCATCATATACACTCAATTCCAGTCGCTATGAAGTAATGCAGTATAACCATCAAAATAACCAAGGGACCTCTGCTGCCGGAATTACAGATTACAGAAGCAATACCGGCAACACCTGCCACAGTTCATTCAAACATACTGATGAATCAGAGATTTTATCACTGTTTTAAAACCATCGTGTAGTGTATACCATATTGTACGGAACATAGAAAACTGTGATTATGTAAATTAGTTTAAGGTAGATATAAATACGTGATTTAACCTGTGATTAGAAAAACATACTGTGATTTGATTAATAAGATATTAAAATTACTAATTATAATTAAATGTGAGTAACTACAAAAAAATTAAAAATGTTCCTTTTTAGGCTATGAGGGAACAAACTACTTAGTACATAATCATTAAAAAAACTGAGGTAGATTCAATCATCAGAATGATTGACTGACTGATTTTATTTAAAATAATAAAATATAAATTGAAAAAATGTGCTTTTTCTTTTCACTTACCTCAAGGTCACAAGAAGCTTTTCTTCCGGTGAAATACAAGGACGCATGTTCGTATTTACTCCAGAAATTGCTTGTCTTATCCTTGCTAGCAAATAATCAAATGAAGAAGTAGACATTCGCGTATAATTGAAAAATTTATCTTCGTGTTTTCTCAAACTTTTATAGAATAACATGAATGTCCTATTTAGTGTTCTGCTTCGTAAAAATGGATGAACCCAATATCTTCTTTTTAATTTCTTTTTACGCCACAAAAGCCAGATTATTGCCACCATTTCAGAGTCCATTCTTGCCAGTGTCTGTGATCAAACTGGTCAAATCCGCGTTAAATCCAACCGCTCGGACAGGCGCGTAAGCCGCCTTGCCGCGCGGCGTACCGCTATGAAATCCGCTTTACCGCCACCGCCCACCGCGGCGGCGCGCGGTGCCGTGTGATAATCGCCTTAAAGTAATTTTAGAAGCATTATCGACTGGACACAAGATCGACACAGAAAAATATAGTATTTTTCCGATTGGTCAATTATCAGAAGAAGCTACGGAAGCACGTAACAAACATTAACGCTTGTATCGCCAGAATTTCGCAAGAAAATTCTCTCGAGAAACCTGTAACTTGAATACTATTAATAGGCTACTCCTTAGTTCTGATCCGCTATTAACAGAAATGAAAACACAACGAACCACAATTCAAATACACATGGATCACACAACTACTATCACCAGTGAAAGCGTACTTAAAAATCCCGACAATAATGAACAACAGCGTAATCAGTGTGAAGACGGACACGATGACTCTGGAAGTGAATAGAATGCCATTCATCAACAAACAAGATTCCACGATAACGCAAGACGTGCAAACATTAACCGAGAAAATCAAGAACTTGTGCTTTACTTATGTAAAAACAAAGCTTTTGACGAAGGAGAAGCAGAACAATTGCTATGCGACAGACCTACGGGGATTACAGTTCAATTTAACAGACACTTCGACCAACGACTGGCAACAGCAGTACGTATCGCCAAAACATTGGTATTTCGAGAAAAGACAGAACAAAGAATACAAAGAGCCAAACAATACGACTTGCAACTAAACCCATCAGCAAACGACCCAAAAGTGATCGAAGAAGGATTAGATAATCTAGTAGGACTACTAGAAGATAACGGAATAAACCCTTACGACTTCACACACTCAACAAAAGTACATTTCTACGGAGAAACAGAAGAAAAAAAACAACTTATTCTTCCATGGACCACCAAGCACAGGAAAAACAATGATAATGGAAAGTCTAGTAAACATACAACGATTGACAGGACTGACTCCACAATCATCATTCAATTACGCCAGAACTAACAGATAACCAGTTTGAACAGTAGAAATTATTAGCAGCAAGACAACCAATGCCAACTGACGTAAAATACAAAAACCGACAAAAAGTTACAAACTGCATATTATACACAGCAAGCAACTATCGGATTTGTCAGTACATAAGCACAGCTGACGCAGAAGAGGCAGTAGAAACAAGAACATTCCAAAAAAGAAAAACAAACCTTTTATGAAAAAAAACGATAGGTTTGTTACTTTCGGCTGATTCTGAGATAGTACATGATGATGAGTTATCATCAGATATGATGTGAGGCTATGGTTCTTCAGATGAAGAACCGTGGTCTTCTTCTAGTTAAATAGTTTATGGTGATTTCACTAAGACATTGCAATTATTTATATTCATTAATTAATTAAAGAAATAGGTATTTTAACACATTTTTTTGTGAACAGTCTGATAATCAGTAAAAACAAAACCTGTTTCCGGCCGTTTGACGACCGATAACCAAACGCCACCCAAACATAAGCATCCAAGAGCAAAAAGCTATTAATAAGGCGCGAGAAGTCATCAAGGAAAGTACAATTTGAAAATGGTTTGCAGACTTACACACTTTCTTGGTAGAACGAAATGCAATAGATATTTTAGATGATCCGAGTCGTATTCTTATCGCTGATGGAACTGGTGTTTCATTGTCTCCTAAATCAGGGATGTTCTAGCTCCTAAAGGCTATAAAAACGTATACGTTTACCAGAAAGGCAATAAGAAAGAGAATATAACAGTGTTAGTGGTAATAACAGCATCTGGGGAAATATGTCCGCCATTAGTGGTGTTCCCATATAAAAGACCACCTAAAGCAGTCGTCGACAGCATGGATGCGTTCGGATACATTTTTCGAGTAAAGTTTAAACATAGTCTCATAATCTAACAAGGCTGGTTAATAGGGCCGGCCCTTATTAAACTTACGGCATATACATGCCGTAAGTTTTACTATACCTACTTTTCTTAACAAAAACACATTTTTTTTCATGCTTTTAATTTTAAATCGTTATTCACAACCTCATGAATGAATATTTTATTGCTGTTTGTTAAATTCATTAGTATTTGCTTTGCTCGAGTGTATTTTTAATTTAATTATAGAACCTCTTAAAACATCCAGGAATTTGGTCGCTTCAGTAATTACAAGCTTCAATGACTGCCGTTCAAGGAGGACTGATGTCGCAACTTGCGGCGTCTGCGCGGTATTCTATTCCTGAAAGAACTTTAGTAAACCACTTAAAATCAGGAAAATTCGAAAAACAAATAGGACGTCGTACAGTTTTGACACCAGAGCAAGAAAATGATTTGGCGTCGAGAATCAAAAGGCTTGCTTCCATAGGATTTCCTTTAACGCCAAATGTCATTCGTCGTGAGTCGTCAAGCTTATGTGTTTTGTGAACAACACAAAATTCCTAATAATTTCAATCCGAAAACAAGGCGAGCTGGTAAAGACTGGTTAAAAGTTTTTTTGAAAGACGTCCCGATATAGCAAAGCGCAAGGTTCAAATCTTAAACCCAGGAAGAGCTAAAAGAGTATACAGGGTGAATTTATCAACTAGGCGTGGATGGCTACTTTCGAAACTATGAGGAATATCGAAAAACGTTGAAAGGAGTCTCGAGGCCGATTTTGACGAAAACTAAAACTGCATCATTGGATTTTAGAAAAATCAAATATCCTGGTCAGGAATCGAATCCGCTGATTTTGGAAAAAAAATCACACCCTGTATTATTACACCGTTCGATAGTGTTGTTAACAAGGATCAAATTCTGGGAAGTAATTATATACTGCAAACTTAAGGAAAACGTATAATTACAAAAAAACTGATAAATCTTTAAGGCAAAGACTGTATTCGAAACTTAGGTTACCGTTCCTTCTTTAAAATAACGCTTTTTTTAGTTCTACTCAATCTAAGTACAGTGGGATTGTTGAAACGTCAAATCCAGTGAGACATTGAAAACAATGAATTTTTTTCATTTCGAATAAATTATGGCTCAGTAGATGTAAAGTAACATGGAATAATTTCATAAAAATCTGCCATTTCCGCAAGTTTGCCGTATATGATTACTTCCCAGAATTTGATCCTTATTAGCAACACTATCGAACGTTGTATCCACGCCCAGTTGAAAAATTCACCGTATATGGTTGCTTCAGAGCACGCAGATAATGTTACTTTGGCTGAGTGTGTAAATGTATTAGGTAATAATCCAATTCTCCCAATGATATTATTCAAGGGTAAAAGGTTAAACCCAGAATTTAATGATAATTTGCCTGCAGGATCACTCGTGAAATGGCAAAGTAAGGCAGTATAACTTCATTACTGTTTGTAGATTTCATACATCACTTTAGAAAATACAGGTGTCTGGTGGCAGATTTATGTTTTTAAATACGATTACTTCAAAAAGTAATAAACGGTGCGGGGAGGGAGTGGTGTCATTGGAATCAATGATCGTGCGGATTTCTCAGTCACGATGTCGCACTGGTCGAGTGAGCATCGCGCGTTCGCCATCGAGGCATTTTTCAAGAGTAACGATTCGTACGTAATTGCGCGTCGACAGTTTTGTTCACACTTCGGTATACGACGAATATACCGGGCCGAGTGTGAATTTAATTCGTTCCTGGGTGCCAAGGTTCCGCGCAACTGCTTCGGCTATGAACACTCCACGGCCAGGGCCCAGTCGATCTTCAAGGACTCCCGAAAACATTGAAGTGGTTGAAAAGAGTTTACGTGAAAATCCACAACTTACGATACGGAAAAGGGCACCCTCACTAAAAAATCAGAACATATACAAATGTTTAAAAAATTAAATTATTAATTATTATATTTTTTTTTACTGTTTTAGCAACCCAAAGGCCCGATACTCGGCCAATAAGGGCGTCACGCGGTCGCGTCCCGTCAAGATTCTTATAAAATACATATCACGGTCTCTTTCCCACACGGGAGACGCGCGCGCTGCCACTGAGCGCGCATGGCGCCAGTCCGCCGACTGCCGCCTCGTCCTCGAATGTCTTACTCCACATCTCGCAATCATAATCAGTGTAACTATGTGTACTATTCAATAAACTTTTTACAACCATAAACCAGTGACTCCCAATAAAATATTCCTTGAGAAGGGATGTAAGGGATAATCCACCATCAAAAGATGATTATTTGAGTAAGGAATATAAATCCATCAAAAACCTGTCTAGGAAACAGTGCCATAATTACGAATTTTAAAACATTTCAGGTACCAGCCACAGACATATGCACCGATTCAGAGTTATCAGAAAATATTAAAGAAATAGATTAAAACATGAATTCCTCTCTAAAAAACTTTGAGGAAGGGAGTAGTGAGCTACAAGCATGTGAATATGTCTGTGGATTCATTATTAAAAAAATAAAACAATTGTCATAATTGAAAACAAAATCTAGTCTCCGAAACGCCAGAGGGAGTTCATAATGTTATAGACTTCAAAAATTATGATAATTTTAAACAATCACTTACATACGTCTACAGGGATTTAATAGCTTGTGTGGAAAACTGTACAAGTTTTATTAATATATTTTTAGAGGCCTAAAAATGAAAATAAACCGAATGCTACATGACTCTATAAATTATGAATTCCTAGAAGGTTGCGAGGAGCACAAAAACTTAAATATAACATACATAATCGATGGTGTCTTTCACATCATAATATAGAGATACTGTATTCTAAAAAACAGAATGTTTTCTGAAGAGGCGAGTAAATCTGCACTAAAACAAAAAATTAACATCATTTTGCATAAATAAATGTGCAACTTTGACTGCAACCTGAGCCAACCCAATTTCTGAAGTTTTCACTCAGGATAATATTTTTCAGACAGCGACATATGCTCTTGTATTTATGGTGATTGAAGTTAGTAAGACCATCAAGCAACCAGTGGCTTATTATTTATCAAGTGGATTTGTCACAGCTGACAGAATCTGCTTTGATTAAGGAGGTATTGATATATATAATTTCTATCTGCTGAATTAACTCTACCGGAATTTTTGTTATTTGACCAATGTTTTTATGTCTAGAATGATCGGACTACAGTCAATTATTTTATTACAGTGGGTATAGTACTTGTGCATTTTTGAGACAATGCCGTTAACTGCTGCAGAACGTCAAAAGAGATATCATGAAAAGTTAAAAAGCACTAATCCTGAAAAATTTCAAGAACTCGCGGAGGGCACATACAAATTAGTTACGGACTTGATGTTACCCAAAGACGTCGCAGAGGTGCCGTATGAAGATATATTATCACGCTTAAACGACAACTTTACCCCCAAAATAACGAAGAAAACAATGGAGACAACCGAAAACAAAAAGAAAATGTGCCGTCATTATCTCAACATCACTCTATGGACAACCCCAAAATATTACTGATATTTTAATATAATATAAATATCAACGCCATTACGGCGCATAAACATTTCACAAAGTAAAATATACTTTTGAATAGAAAACTTACTTTTGTGATGAATGGGTTTAAAAATCGCATAGAAAGAGAATAGTTCAAAGACAACAAAAAATATATGAAAGATTGACTGATCTGAAAGTATATTTTTAGAAGATTTTTTAATGGACAAACATTGGATTCAGAGCACCCACAAGTGATCAGTGTTCCCGGGTCGACGGCGCGTCGTGTTCCACGCGCGCCTCAAAGAGCTGTCAGCAAATGACGGGGCCCCCTCACAGAGGGCCAAAGCCTGCCGGGGTAGCGGGATTTATTTCCTCACCGTGACCCCGGAACATAAAGGGCTAATGAAGAACACCGTGGATTTTAGTCAGTACAAGTCTGACAGTACCTCTCGCCCTGCTCGGGGTGGGAGGTCTCATTTGATGATTTTAACACGTAAAAAAAAAAAAAAAGTGATCAATGATCTGCTTGTGTACTGCTTTCCAATAAAATTAAAAACTACCAAGATGCTCAGGAAAAGCAGAAATTGATTACAGAAAAAAGAATTCACAAATTGCGAGCAAATGCTTTCTATGATTTGACAAAAGTAGATGATCCGCAAATCTTTCGGCGTTGTTTTGACCTTCAGCAAGTACAGATAGCGCGCGAGTTGAATGCAGTCGGGGTCTGAGGTGAAGAGCCCCCCGCTACCCGCACGCCCCACCTCACGCGCCTGCAGTGTAGTACTTTGCCATCCTTGTCAACAGCACTACCGCATTCCTAAACTCTGCATTCAACTCGCGCGCTTAGTGTACATTTCTTACCCCGAACACCAATCCAAGGTGCCTTTTACAGCCGTCAATTATATTCATACAATCTATGTATTGTAGATATGGAAGCTAGACATCCCACCTTTTATTGCTGTACAGAAAATCAATCTGGACGAGGATCTACAGAAATCGGATCAGCATTATTGCAACATTTAATGAAGCAGGATTATACAGGCAAAAAGTATGTACGGCTTTTCTGTGATGGATTTGGCGGGCAAAATAAAAACTCACATGTTGTTCACGTGCTAATTTTTTGGTTGTGAATTCCCATTCAGCCATAGAAGATATTCAAATAACTTATCTTGTCAGGGGCCATTCCTCTTACCAGCAGATAGTGTTTGGACGATTGGAAAAAGAATTATGAAAATTACCAGTAATAACATCCAAAGATAATTTATCTCAATTTGGAGATGTCCGAGGTCTGTTTTGAAACAATTATGCAATGACTACAAAAAAGTACCTGAAATCAGAAATGTAAAAAGAATACGCATCTATGTAGAATTAAAAGAAATCCGAGGGAGCTGGGTAAAGATCAATTTACTTGACAAAATTATTTGAAACATTTAACTATCAGAAGTAATATTGCTGAAAAAGGTAAAACCATTCTATACTACTACAACTACATTCTCTGGGAAGGGACATAGCACACGCTAAAAAGAAAGACCTTGACAATTTATTGGTGAAACAATTTGGAAATAAGCGGAGGAATATTGAAGAGCTTCAATGGTACCTTATAACTTTATTTCTACCTTGCACTTGACCTTTGAATTTTTGATGTTTTCGGAACTACACACCAAGGGAGTATCAATTATAAGGGTAATAACGCTCAATGCGTGGTAATGTCCGCTTGCGCGTCAGTATTGTCAGTTTGCAGGCATCGAAATCTGACTTCTCACGATATCGATGTCATTCTCCTAAGTGGAGACACTTACAACATAATATGTCGCTTAAACCATTTCTACCGAAGGGTGTCATATTTTTGAACCCCGAGGAATTGCCTACGTAGATTGTCGTCGGAAACAATAGAGCTCAAATTGAATATATGACCGCCAATTGGATTACAAATGGAGTATATCCTCAAATTTCGAAAATGAATACCGTATTTTAACTCTTGCAAACATAATTGAATCCAATGTTTTCGACGCAAACCACAATGATGAGACGGATACCATGATATTTATATTTATTTTTTTTTTACCGGGCAAGACTGTACAGTTTCTTTTTGGAGATTCGATAGTGCATTCTATTTATTTAACAGTCATGCAGTAGATAAATATAACAAATCAAATTCTACATGCGGATTTACACGTTTCTTTAAATGTTAACCGATTCGCGAATTAGCCAGATTGCTGTTAATGCGAAATATAGGTGTAGGTCAATATTCAATACACAGACTACGCGTTATCAATTATCAAACTATTGAAAATTTTGTTGTAGGATCTGTATTGCTATTGCCGTCGTCTATCGAGTCTATAATAGTCATGCCCGGCATCAACAGATCATAGTCAATTATCAGAATCACAATCTATATTGCTTTGATTTCAAGAAACCCCTGAACCGTTATTAGTTGACACCCAAGTGGCGTCGACAAAGAGAGCTCGACCCAAAAAACAAAAACGTGAGAGCAAACGCTCATTTGGATGTTAAAAAATATAATACAAAAAACCGCAAATACATCGCGATGCCGTTAAAAAATATACAATAGAAAATCCAGAAATAAATCGCGATGCTGTACAGTACACCGTTACACCAAGCAGAACATGTGATTAGCACCATAACTATTTTTAGTACTAGTTTTATTTTATGTCTTGACAATTAAGCAAAATATAGACATTTGGCTTAGTTGATATAACGGTTTGATTTAAAATAAATCAAATAGCCACTGACAAATGTAATAAAAACAGACGTCGTGTTGACACACCCACCGCTATGTCAATCTAATTTAATAGCAAAGAAGAGGGATACTTAGTTAAACGTAATAAAATTATTTTCTTTAAAAAAAACGTGCTTGTCTTTTTCAGACACTTTTAGGTGTCCAACTTGTAATGCGCGTCTGTTTGAAGAAGAAAAATCTAGAAAACAATGGTTTTGTGGATCGAGCGCCTTCAACATACAAAATTTCATGCCGTTATCCGAGAAGTTTTATTCTTATTCGTCGTTTCTGAGTAGGACGCGAGCGTAAAATAATTTATTTGCCTTCAGTTCCTTAGGTGTTTCTTACGGGTACCAACAACCAACGGGAATAACTTTTCTTTAAATTCAAGGTCGAGTCTATCATAGAGTTTTTGATTTAGCTTACACTGGTAGCGAAAATAATTTTGGACTATACATTAACGATACAAACGAACGCGATCAAATAGCCGCAAATAGTTGCATAACCAACATTTTACATAACGTCAATCCTTTTATCGAATGTTTTAAACGATTAAGTAGGGAACCATCCGATCAGGCCTTTATTAAATTTCAGCAAACATCTCGCTCAACCCATGGGAACATTTTAGGAGATTTACCAGTTGGCAGAGAAGTCGCGGCCATTATTAGTACTATACGCGAAAATTTTATACCTCATTGCATAGCAGTTTGGAAAATCGGTGATAAGAAACCACATACTGTAGATATAATGCATCCGTTATATGAAAGTTAGTATCCATTATTTTATCTTGAGGGTAATGCGGGCTGGTAACCGACCAAAGATAATAACGGAAATAAATTAACCCAAGAAAAATACGATATAGCCAGGCTATCGGAAGAATGGTTAGTTGACATGTATTGCCGAATCATAGAAGAACGCCTAAGTTTTATATCAAGTCTACAAAAACATAACTCTAATATTGCACTGATATATCACAAACGGCACGCAAAGAGCGAAATTAATATCACACGCAGACGTTATAATATACGATGAAGCCCCTATGGCACATACATTTTTGATCCATCTACTGGATAAAATTTCTGTTGGCGAAATTATTATTTTTACAAATGCAAAAACTAATTTAGATATATTAAATGCATCTGTAAAAACATCGCGCATCTGGCAAAGTATAAAATCTTTCTCCCTAGCTACTTCGCAAAGATGCAGGGATGACGTAAAGTTTGCAGATTTTTTATTTTTAGGCTCAAATAAATTATCATCTCATCCTTTTCTAATTGGCAAAAATATTCAAAATTTAGTTGATTTAGGTGGTATTGAAATTGTATGAGAATTAGACGACGTGATTGACTTTGTTTTCCTCGTTCTAAATATAGAATCCTGTGCTAGCATACAAAGAGAAATTTTATGATGCCGTTCGAGAAATATATAACTTAATAGTCGATCGGTTAGATGGAGAAACACTGTATTTCTACTCCATCGATAAAGTCGAAAATGAAAATGCAGACGAATTATTTTTAGGGCCAGATGCACTTAACAGAATGCAACGAAGAGGTTTTCCAGAGCACGATCTTAAGCTCAAATTAGGATGTATTTGTATGATCATGCGTAATCCCAGTTTTAACGACGGATTGGTAGACGGAACTAAAGTAATTGTAACAGGTACGTCGCCGCGCTTAATTATCGTTTAAAAATCGTCGGGTACAGATGAATATTTAATTCCACGTATTAATTTTAAGGGTCTTATTGATCCCAGAAGTCCATTCGAAATGTGCTGTCGTCAATTTCCTTTACAGTTGTCTTACGTGATGACTATTCACTAAAGTCAGGGTCAAACCCTGAGCCGGGTCGGAGTAGATCTTGGGTCGGACATGTTTAGTCATGGGCAATTGTACGTCGCACTAGGTCGAGCAACCAAGAAGGAATACATCAAATTTTTTATTCACAAGGATCGGGTTTTAGATGAAAAAACCGTACGCGAAAAATGTAATAATACCGGAGCTCCTATAAATTAATTTATGTAGAGCTTCCTGAATAAGTCTAAAACTGTTTTCATTAAATCATGTTGACATTGCTTTTCAATGAGCGTTTTTAATTTAATTTGTTTTAGCTTTTTTGAATGAATGTTATATCATCATATTAAATATTGTTGGCATATATATTATTTATTTACATTTCACTGACTGTGAAAAATAAATATTTAATAAGCTGGGTTTGTAGCAGATGTACATTGAGCGTTATGTCGAATAATAACTCTGGTCTAAGCTGTTTATAATTATAAATAACTTAACGGATCAAAGAGGTTAGTTTTTGATGATATGCGTCTCAGTGTGAGATCCGTTGATCCATTCGGGTAGATTGATTGTAGATCGGAAGCGGGTAATTGAGGGGTCTAGAATCAAAAGCGCCTCTGTCCAGTTTTTTACCCAACATGGTTTTTGATTATTGGCAACACATTGCATGTTTATCTATGACCTCACAAAGTGAAATACGTACAAAAAAGCCTTTATCCCATACTAAATACAATTTCAAATACTCGGTTAGGTGCAATATCGCTTCTTATTGTTTTAGTTCAGACCAAAAGCACCTCTATCCCGTCTCGACCAATCACAGAGCCAGAGAGTCCGTGTGTGGTTTCATAAGAATTTTGTCCCGTTGTTTTATTAAATTTTGTAGTAAAAGAACACAAAATGGAAGTTAATATTGCCCCAGTGCAGCATAATACAGGAAGAAAACGGATTCGCAATGAAAACAGTGGAAACGCAACATGCAAATGCGTGCAAGGTAAGTTTCCCTGGTAACTATGCTTGTAGGAGAAGATGATTCGGGAAAAATTGTCAATTTACTTAAAATCGGGGTTTTTTAAAGTTAAATTACTACAAAGTGGCACGAAATTATTAAAAACTAATTTGAGTACCGCATTAAGCATATCTTAGATACAGATATTCTTTATATAATAGTATCAGTGAATACACCTTATGAAGCCTTTATCGACATACGGGATAAAGACATCATAAGGTTGATATTTCTCGAAACTACGCCGTTACGCCAAGCAGACGATTGAGGCCAAGCGATTGGATGGGACTTTGAAACCATCACCTCGCCTTCATTCGTGGACTGACACCGATGAATACGAGATAATGGTTCTTTTCGCGGTGTACATGTATATGACTATCCACCAGCGAAGGTCGCTGAAAGATTATTATTGGACATCAAACGAAATTCTCCAACTATCGGGGTTTAAGCGTATATATCCTATAATCGGTATTTGTTACTGCATAAGTTTCTTCATTTTGTTGACAATGCCGCAGAGGTGAATCAGCCATCGTCGCAAAATGCAGATTCTTCTTCAGTAAAACTAGGCTAAGCTGCGTAAGGTGGCACCTACAATTGAACACCTCGGCAAGAAATTTGAATCTCTCTACAATCTAGGTCCTAAAATTTCCATCGATGAGTCTGACCTTATTCTAGGGTCGCTTGTCGTGGATCCAAACAATAAGGTCTAAGGCGGCCCGATTTGGGATCAAGTCATATGAGCTGTGTGAGTCCAACACCGGTTATAAGGCTCGATTCCAAATCTATACGGGGAAATCTGATGGGCCTGGTTGTGATCCTTCCCTTGGAGTGAACCTAGGGGGAAAAGCACCAAAGTGGTTCTTGAGCTTCTGCAAGGCCTTGTCTATCACTAGCACGATATCTCAAGAGTTTAGGCTTTGACTGCTTAGGAACTCTTCGTCGAGCCGTCGAAACGTCCCTAGTGACATAGCTAAAGTATCGAAGAAGGTGAGTAAGGGGACTATATTATCTCGCCATTGTGGAGACGTATCCATCATAGCATGGATGGACTCCAAAATCGTGTATAATATAAATACCTATCACATACCCTTACCACACCTTTCTTTACGTATACCGCGACCCCGGTACTCAAAGAGCTACAGAAAAACACCGAGGATTTTAGTAGGTACAAGTCTGACAGTCCCTCCCGCCCTGTCCAGGTTGGGAGGACTCATTTGAAGATATTACCACGAAAAAAAAAATTCGATCCCCAGTGTTCAATATCTTCCACTTATCGTGGAACTTAGGCCGCTAAAATGCTAGTGAAGCCTGTGTGTGTGAATGATTACAACAAATCCATGGGGCGGGAGTTGATCTCAAAGATCAAAAACTCTCCATGTATCTGTTAGAGAGAAAGAGAGGCTTGAAATGGTATCATAAGACTTAAAAGGTTGATGAATGTCAGTATACACAACGCACTTCTGATGTATGTGAGTTGTGACGATAGACGAGCAAATGTGTGCAACAAAAATATCTCACTTCCTCAAACATTACTTCGGCCTTTCCTGTTCCCTACTAACCTCCTATATAAATCTTGTGAAGTACTAACAGTTCGACAGTTATTTATAATGAGCACTGTACTAAAACAACACGCAGCTCTTCGTTATTGCACTGAATTGACTAATAAAAAAAGAAAGATATAGTTTGTCCCCAAATAAGTAAAAAACATGCTTTTACAGCAAAATTTTATATGTTCCTTGGACACTACTCTATAACAGACTTAATGAAAATGGCAACATCTACTCCTAAAATTATAGTAATTGCAAAAACATCCTTAGAGAAACTTTACAAGCAAATTTCCTATGAAGATACAGAGAAGTTATTACTTGTGCTAAAGTAAAGATTACTTTTAATATTGTTATTGTGTGTTTTTTAAACTAAGATAAGATAGTATTAAGTATATTTTTTTAACATTTTTAAACATTTGATCAGTGTGATTTTATATAATTTCGTGATTACTTTTAATTAAATTAATGTTACCTTAAATCGCCTGAAACACAGGATTACCTAGTTCAGGCACAAAATTTGTGAATTTAAGATAGATAAGAAAACTGTATAACCTTGTACCATATGTTTTTGAATGAATAAATTTATTATTTATTATTAGTATTATAATACCTTCCCAATAAACCTCACAAGTGGGGTTACAAACTATTTGTACTATGCAGCCAGATGGGTTATCTCTACCGGTTTGAAGTCTATTCTGGACAAGACAATACCAAAGACAAGCCAGCTGACGAACCTCATTTAGGGATCACAAACAATGTGGTCTTGCGTCTGGCCAGAGTAGTACCGCGGAAGCAAAATCACGTCATATATTTTGACAACTTTTACACCTCTGCTTTTGGCCTACTACTTGTCCACGCAGGGTATCCACTGTGTCGGCACTGTCCAGCAAAACCGTTAACCTAACTGTCGACTTCCGGATAAAAAGACGCTCATGAAAACTTCCGTCCCCCGAGGAACCTACGAAGAAAAAGTGGCTCATCACGATGGCGTGGACTTCTCAGCTACTGTTTGGAAGGATAATAAGGTAGTAACTTTATTATCTACGTATGTTGGTGCAGAACCAGCAGGTAAAGTGCAACGGTTCGATAAAAAACTGAAAAAATTGACGTCCCATGCCCTAAAGTGGTACAAGAATATAATATGCACATGGGGGGAGTCGACCTCATGGACAGTTACTGGGGACGGTATCGTATAAGAGTCAAAAGTAAAAAATGGTATATGAGACTATTTTACCATTTTCTAGACCTCGCCGTCATCCACTCGTGGGTTCTCTTCAAGAAAAACATGGCTGCAAAAGGTACCCCCAAAAAGCAACTGCCAAATCTAGGAGTTCCGAAATGAATTGGCAGATGCCGTGTGCAATGTGGGAACAAGCAACGGTAGCAAAAGAGGTCGGCCAAGCAACAGCTGCTTAGAAGAACAAGCTAAGAAACGAAGAGGACCAGCTCATCCGCCTTCTTGTAAGGACGTGCGTTCAGAAGGTGATGCGCACTGGCCCATATTTCAAAGTGTCTAAGCGGTCTACACACCAAATCCGCTGACCCGGCGGCACGGATCGCCGGCCCAACCCGCCGGCCTTATTTTGTACAATCATGCCGCCGGCTAGCGCCCGCGAGGGCAAGCCGGCGGGGCAGCATGCCGATGCCGACGGCTTTCATAGAGTAGTGTCGTATCACTTATTCATTCTCTGTTGTTGTGAAATGTCGGCACTTTTACTTTTTATCAACTAATCAATATGGAGCGGGACGATGCAACAGTTATAAAACTAATAGACCTGTATCATTTAAAAGAAATATTATGGAACCCAAAAAACCGTGACTACATAAGCCGGCCAAAGCTTTATGACGCATTTAATGAAATTGCCAGTGAATTTGCTACTGATGTTCCGGAAATCGAGAGAAAGATAAAAAATTAACTAGTCATTATTACCGAGAGAAAAAAAAGAAGATAATTCAAATAAGTCTGGTGCGGGTACTGATGATATTTATCATAGTAAATGGTATGCCTACAAATCACTAATTTTCTGCAGAACAAAAATGTGCCTACTGGAACCACCGATACTGTAAGTAAAGATTTTCTTTTTAATTTATAATCAGGCAACTAGGGCCCCATAGACATATAATAAACGTCCTAAAATCAACCCTAATAAAGAGTTGATATCCGAAGCATTGAATATTATGAAGAATGTCTCCCAACGACCAAATGTGACAAAAGATGAGGATGGTTTATTTGGAGATTATATTGCGGGTCAGTTAAGACAAATGGATCGACAAATGAAAGCTATTGTGAGACATCGGATCAACAATATCATATTTGAAGCCGAAACTGGATATAGATCTGATACATTTACGGATTTTGCAAGACCAAGTAGTGTTTCTAGTTCACACAGTCATCCAGGATACTATACAGCATCTTCACTTCAACAGACGGTTGTAAGCCCTTCTACAAATAACTTAACTTCTTCTGAATACTCTGCCCAAACAAACCCAGATCCACAAACAATTCAACCTTCGTCACTAGAAACTTTTGCTGAAGAATACCTAGCTCTAAATCCTTCTGATAGTGTTATAAAGTAATCTTCAAAATATGTTATAAATATTTAATTTTCTTTTTGGTATAATAAAGGTAGTATAGGTAGTTTATTTTAGTAGTCCAAAACATTAAATTCAAACCAGATTTTTTCGCCGGTAAAGTTTGAGGTTAGAATTGTGTCATCTTTTTTACCTACGTGTAGATCAGGGTAAGATGAACAGGCGTAATGGGATACTTTTCTGTATAACCAAAATAAATAAACCTGGAAAAAACTGCTAAGAAGATTAAAAAGACAACAGACAAGGAAAACTTGCAGAAAAAGCGTCAAACCAAAAGGCGCAAAAAAGAAACTGAATCGGAAGATAGTTCATCCCAAGAAGAGGATGATGACTGTGCTTGCATCTATTGTGGGTACTTATACTCAGATTCAACCGAAGGCTGGGTCATCTGCGGCGTGTGCCACGGTTGGGCGCATAATTCATGTGCCGGAGGATCCCATCTTACCCCAGTTATGAGGCACAAAACGGGAAAAGACAATGAGCAGAAGTGGTCCAAATCACCACTATTGACGGCTATGGAAGCTTAAAGTCGATTTAATACCATACAATTTTGATAACTATCCAGACGTGGGATGGCGTGAACAAAAAGATTACTTGTAACACTTTTGTTAAGTTAGTGAATCAATATTTTACTATCGGTAGTAACGTCATGTTTTAATCATTCTTACCGTTTTTGTTTTGAATACATACTTATATAGATAATATACCCAGACGCACAGAATCAACACTAACTTATTGCCGTAGAGCCTGTATCCGGAAGGAATCGAACCTAGAACCTCTCTTAGCGAGTAGACATGTCAGCAAACACACGAAGTTAGACAGACCGTCATGAATAAAAGTGTTGTATTTGTTGCAGTTAATGCTGGATGGCGAGCAATATATCTGCCGCAATTGGTGGTTGCGGTTAAGGTATGCAGTTGACCGCAGTCAAAACCAAGCTGACCAGCCGCCTCCTCGTGTCGGAAGACCATCTGGAGGAATCTTCGAAACCAATGAATTCAAAAGAGCACCAAATACATCTAACACATGCATTTATCATGAATGTGGCAATGCAAGTAGATGCCGTATTCCGGCGTCTATCAAACTAGAATTGTTGGTACACTCGAATTTATACATACCTCGAAACGCAAGAGTATGTCAACAACATTTGGATGAAAATCAATGGGGTCACTTAATTGATGCTCCTAACTTATCCCAGGATTTTACCGGAGAAATGTTCGTAGACATTACGAAAATCTTACAAATAGCCGTTCTTAATAGTTCAAACACAATGGACTTTGAAAATATACAAACAATGGATCCAAAAATATTGCATGAGTGATGCCCACACGATGTGGGCATCACTCATAACGCATTTGAGCAAGTGATACGAGAAACCCCTTCATTGCAACAAGAAGTAACCGACCCCAATACTGCAATTGCTATTTTTTGATGTAGCTTCGGACGGGTGAGTTCGAACGAAAGACTCAGCGTACTTTTCAGAATGAGTCGCCGTACGCTGGAAAGGAAAATGAATACTGTGCGCAAATGTTTGGTACAAGATTTCGTACCAAGGCACCTGGGCCTGGGTCATATTTCAAGTAATGAATTAGTTGCGAAAAATCTCACTGTGCCAAATGGTTTTTTTGGAAACCCAGATGCACCCTTACAAGAAAGGAAAGCTATTCTGGTGATAGATGGAACCTACGTCTATACTCAGAAGTCTTCCAACTTCCTTTTTCAGCTGAAAACATACAGTTTGCACAAATACACGAACCTGTTAAAACCATTTCTCATTGTATGTTGTGATAGCTACATATTAGATGTTACTGGGCCTCACGCAGTAACAACATCGGATGCCGTTATAATGAAAGGTCTTATTAACGAAAGAGAAAACAATCCATTCCAATACTTTTTGAAGCAAACGATGTTTTTATCTGCGACCTAGGCTTTAGAGACGTTATTGGTGACATGGAATCGTGTGGTTATGTGGCACGTATGCCAATTCGGTATGTAAAGTAAATAATAACCTATGCTGATTTCGAAACCAATTCGAGATTTTGGATTACTTAACCGTATTTTGCAATTTTTAACTCTAAACATTATAAATCGCTGTTTATTTCAACGAAAATACATGAAACCACTTGACCTTCATTTGACCCCTAAATGACGTCACCGAGTAGCATGATTGAAGATAGATTCTGTTCCTTTCAAAGCAAAAAAAAAAAGTTGTATCCGTCGTGTATCGACCTTTCAGTTGTTGTCAGTGTCTCTGACCGGCTCCCTTAAAACTTCGTCGTGTTTGATTCGTTATTGATGTCGATCGTTACTGTTTTTAATTCGTTTTACCACAATTCTTGCTTTCACCTTGGATTTTGATACTGCCGTTATATTGAGCCTTGCTGCGCTCTAAGGAACTGTCTGCCTACCATTTGGATTTGTTATTATGGACCAGTTCGTGTGTGGCGACTCCACTAACTTGCCCATAGTGGACAATGTTATGATTCTGGCGTTTATGAGCAAGTGACAAGCATAACATTGCTGAAATCCGAGGAGCCAAAGCTACAATGTAAGTTTTGGTATTGACGTCAAACTAAGTTTTTAAATTAGATTGAATATTGTTTAATTTTAGCTGCAACATAATAATATTATCTTGCACCCACCAAACACCACCATTAATAACAGATTATCATGTTGTTTAAGGTCATCTCGAGACTCATATGTAGACTCTGTTGTCGGCTTTGTTGAAGTGAAAAGGAATCAAGCAGAGTGTGTTGTAAAAGGAAAAATAGTACCAGAGCACAGAGTGTCTACTAAAAATATATTGTAACTATAACAATCAATGAAAAGGACCAAGTTATAGAACAGGCAACTTGTGATAGCTGTCCTGCTTCTGCTGGTAGATGCAAGCATACACTTGTCTTCTTATTTTGGCTGGATAAAAGAAGCAGTGAACCTGCATCAACTTCTGTTCAGTGTTATTGGAAAAAAACAAGATTATCTGGTGTACGTTCGGACCCGGTCAAGAGCGAAAGTCAAGTTGACTCCTAAGGATCCTAATGTATTAGCCAAATTTCTCGATGAATGTAAAAATCGGAATGTTACCGAAGATCGAAAACAAATATTTGAGACTTATGTAACTCTTGGATCTTACAATGCTCAGTTAATGTACATTAAGTCATGTGTCACAGAGGAACCAAAAAAACGGAGCTATATCATGACTTCTGTCCCTGTTACCAAAAAAAAAGCCTAAACAATTTCATCGCACCTATAAATTGAACGATGACAAAGTCTGTCGCGATATATTCCTGCACACTCTACAAATTACAACACAAAAAGTTACCATAGCATTATACAAGATTCGTAATAATGAAAAAGAACGATAAAAAGACAAAAGCTGGAATAAATTGACTCAACAGAACTTAAACTTTACTAAGAAAGTTATTTCAAAATTACCTAAATATGAATCATAATATCGTAGGGACAATGAGATCCAATATTTAGAGCCTGGCATGACAATATCGAAACTTTATGATATTAAGAAACTTTTTGTTGAAAAATTTGGCACCGAGTTGAAATGTGCCTCTCTTGAAACTGTAAAGAAAATTTTCTTGACTAATTTTAATTTGAGGTGTAAACCGTTAAAAAAAGACACGTGCAAGTGTGATTTATTTGCGGTGCAATTACAAAACACTAGTGGATCAAAAAAAACAAAAGTAGAGACTGAGAAATCGTTACACTTAGAGAAGGCACAAAAAATAAGGGAACAGATGAAATGCGACTTTGAAACTGCACAAAATACCCCAAACATAGAATGCTTATCATTTGATCTCGAAAAAACTTTGCCCCTGCCACGTATACCGACAAACTTAATTTTTTATAAACGTCAGCTATATACAGGGTGAATTTTTCAACTGGGCGTGGATGGCTACTTTCGAAAGTATGAGGAATATCGAAAAACGTTGAAAGGAGTCTCGAGGCCGATTTTGACGAAAACTAAAAAAGTATCATGGGATTTTAGAAAAATCAAAAATCCTGGCCAGGAATCGAACACGCTGATTTTGGAAAAAAAATCACATCCTGTATTATTACACCGTTCGATAGTGTTGCTAATAAGGATCAAATTCTGGGAAGTAATCATATACGGCAAACTTTAGGAAATGGCAGATTTTTACGAAATTGCTATTTTTCCATGTTACTTTACATCTACTGAGCCGTAATTTTCTTCGAAATTATAAAATTTCATTGTTTTCAATGTCTCACTGAATTTGACGTTTCAACAATCCCACTGTACTTAGTAATACGACATTATTGAGTTGAACTAAAAATAACATTATTTTAAAGAAAAAACGGTAACTTATGTTTCAAATACAGTCTTTGCCTTGAAGATTAATCAGTTTTTTTGTAATTATACGTTTTCCTTAAGTTTGCCGTATATGATTACTTCGCAGAATTTGATCCTTATTAACAACACTATCGAATGGTGTAATAATACAGGGTGGGATTTTTTTTACAAAATCGGGGGGTTCGATTCCTGGCCAGGATTATTGAATTTTCTAAAATCCAATGATGCAGTTTTAGTTTTCGTCAAAATCGGCCTCGAGAGTCCTTTTAACGTTTTTCGATATTTCTCATAGTTTCGGATATAGCCATCCACGCCCAGTTGAAAAATTCACCCTGTATATAGCGGTATACATTCAGCATCAGATGATGTCGGGCACTGTTATGTTTGGGTGGAAGATGAAGCCGGAAGAGGCGCTCAGGAAGTTGGATCATGCCTTGCCAAATATATTGAAAACAAACTACCTCCTACTATAGAACATCTACTATGGAGTGATTGTTGCGGTGGACAGAACCGAAACATAAAAATTGTTGTAATGTTGAAGGTTATCTTAGACTCCCATTCTACATTAAAAACGATAACTTTTCCGGTATCTTGAGTCAGGGCATAGTTTTTTACCTAACGATACCGATTTTTCAAAAATTGAAACTGCGCTTAAAAAGTAACAACGTGTTTATACAGCTGACGAATATACAGATATTACGAAAAATGCTATAAAACATAAAACCATTTCAAGTAAGTATATAGAATGGACAAAAATGACTTTTACAGCACTGAAGATATTGAGAAAAATATAATAAATCGTAAGAAATTCATAGATAAAAGTAAAATAAACTGGCTGCTGACAAAGGAGATAAAGATTGAAAAAGCTAGATTATATTCTATTTTTATGAAAACGTCCCTTGATAAGGATTAAAACAAACTTAACATTAAAAAAACGACAGAAGGATAATTTTCGACTATACAAAGATCTGATCTGAAACAGTTATGGACTAACGGGAAACCCATTGCTCCAGCTAAATTGGCTGATTTACGAGCTGTTTACAAGTTTATTCCAGCAGATTGCCTTAGTTTTTATAAAACATTGAAAGCGTCTAATGACGCCATTGACGATGTGGATGGACTTGGTAAGGAGCTGGATTTCGATCTGGATAATGAATAAATTGTGATGATTTACCATGCTATAATACAACTATTTCTTAATAAGGTCACCCGGGGCGAAAGCAACTAAACAAAATAATTTTGAAAGTTTGCTTCCCTCTACCATAAGCTACTTAAATAATAGGGATATTCTAGTAAACGTACTTCATTGCATAGTTTTCGATGAACAGTTTCGACATAAATTAACTTACAAACAAGCTTTAGTTTTTCATTAATTTGCATTATTGTTGAATATGACCAGTAAAAGTTACATTCACCCCACTTTGGGGTAAATGTGACTATTCGTTATAACTCTGTTGTAATCTATTTCTAAATTTTGAGGTCAAGAGTACATGTAGATGCACACAGAATTATCTGTAAAAGCTATCTACAGTTGCTGAGAAGGAGTTCAGTTTCAAGTAAATTTAGTTTTATTTTTTTATGGGGCGAATGCGACTGTCTTCCATACTGACTAGTGTTGAGAATTTGAGATGTAGTACCTACTACTTATCGATAAATGTTAATATGCAAAGATTCGATAAATAACAATAATGGAAGGTTTTAAATTTAATGTAAAAGTACAGTTTTTGGCGCGTAGCGTATGAATGTGATATTATTGCTGAACGAGGAATATTGAAGCGTTCCGCAGCTGCATAACTGGATAACTGATTTTGCTTTACTAGTCGTACAGCTTCCAGAAGTGTTTCACAGCAATAAGTGTTCTCGTTTTTTCTTTTATAATTTCTGATACCTAACAAAATTTGGATTATGTATTAACTTGGTACATTTTTTATTTAAGCTTTCTGTTTTATTATATAATTGCAGATAAACATTTATCGAAATATCGACACGGAACGTCACTAGTAATTTGCAGTTTCCATACAAAAAGCATGGGGCAATTGTAACTGCCAAAATAGTCGCAATAACCCACTTGCATGAAAAGTTGGGGTTAATGTAACTATATCAATAAAATATTAATTACAACACCTAGAGTTTAACCAAATATACCAAAAACACTGACGTTTTATCTTATTTTTAGGATGCACTTATAATTTTCCTTGCGACGACTTGAAATATTTTTAATGACTTAAAACATAACACAGGCCGCAGCAACACGTCGCTCCAAAATGACGTCTGACAGAAAATGGTCTGTCAGTACTACAGTCGGTGAACTGGCGATGCCATCTGTACTTTATTTGAAAAAACTATGATTCCTCTTTACTCCAATAGATAGATCTATCTACAAAAACGATTAGATAGAGAGAAAATTGAGTTAGTTGCTTTAACCCCATAGTCGCATTCGCCCCGGGTGACCTTAAATATTTTTTAATAATGTTGCTTCATTGTTATACTTGTTTTAGAAAAAAACATATATTAACTAACAAAATATACCAGTTTTCAGATATTGGATCGTTTTTGCAAATTAAGTTAAAAGCTACTTCCATACAAAAAACTTTTTTTCAAAAACATTCCAAGTGCATTTTTTTCATAATTTGTATGAGAAATATTAATAAATTTTAATGACAAGTATATAATAAAATAATGTTTATTTATTTAGTTTAAGTGATACTACTTAGTTGTACTCGCTACCAAAAAAAAGCATACCACAAAATTACAAAAACGCGATTTACTCAGTTCAACCTGCATGTGGGTTGGAACGTTGTAGCATAACTACATACAATTAAGAGTCCACAGAAATTGGTATTACTGCGAGTGTGTGAAGTGCCCTTAAGTGACATTTTAAATTATAGAAGAGTAGTTGCCAACAATGCACAAAAAGTTATCAAGCTGCTTCCTCATCAAAATATTCCTCATCAATTTGAAGAAGAAATCTCTTTTCTGTTTGCGCATATGAAAGAAAAACAAAGGTTTTCTTCATTATACATGCAATCATGATGATGATTGTGGCAATGTAGATTTTGATATACCTAAGTAAAATTAAGGAATTGTTTTCAAGTCACAGCAATTCTCGGTCACGGATTTATACCATCACCATGACACCAGAACACAAAGGGCTATTGAAGGACACCGTGGATTTTAGTCAGTAGAAGTCTGAAAGTCCCTCTCGCCCTGCCCGGGGTGGGAAGACTCATTTGATGATTTTACCAAGATAAAAAAAAAAGTCAACAGCGATTCTACCATGTAATCGAATGCGACAGCTGATAATCACCAATCAACCAAAATCTTCTTTTTCAAACTAACACGTCAACAAACTCTGTTGTTTACCAACATACCTAGCAAAAAGGCATAACCTTAGAACAAATACGAACAAATCCAACGGTTTAAACAGTGCATAAAGATAAAAAAGTATGTCCATAAGATAAAAAAGTACCACCTAAAGAATACCAAAATGATAAAGAAATACAGGACATGCTATACACATATGGGAACGAGATTTTTATCACATACAAGTAACGATGTCTACCAGTACGCCATTGAATGTTTGAAAGAGTCTATATTCTAACAATGAAACCATAATCCTAGATTTTTCTAAAAACTGTTTTTATAACTAGGCAGAGGAAGTACAAAGCATGCATTTTGGTGGCAGCCGTGTTCAAGTACCACTCTTCATATAGCAAATTCGACCATTTTTTCCCAAACGATGTGAAGAGCGCATAGAATGCTACAACAACGGGTTTTACTAAATAAATCATGAGTTACCTCATCAGGTATCTCATTTATTTACAGCACGTCACATTTACTTCAACGGAAAATAGCACAAGCAAACTAAATTGAACGTCACAAACACAAATTGTGATGCTGAGTGATGATGCATTTGGCATTTGTTGAGTGGCATTCACAGCCTACTTAGAGATACTACGTATGGTGGCATTGACATATTGGTGTATTTCTTTTCTTCCAACGAAAAATGCGAAGGGCATACGCCCGTACAGCCTGGTTTTAATGCATTGACAATGCAACAAAAAAACAGAAACAAGGAATCAAGCTGAATCAAGCACAACACCGTGGAAACGCAGAACACTTTTTTTTTTGTTTCTGGAATAGCTTCAAGGTCTTTACGCTGTGGCATTCCTGGCCACTAAAAATCTATGGTTCAGTGTTTACTCTTATTGAGGTATTTTCTTTTGATTGTTTCCCTAGTCGATGGATAGATGGCGTTGAACTTGGTATGTTACTGCAATGAACGGAACGTCGTCATTTTTTTGATTTTTTTCACTTGATTGTAATTTTGAGATCATAAAACGTAACGTGATGTATAACGTCATGTCATTGTCAGTCACATCACATCACACTATTGGCATTTGGAAATAAATAACAACAAGGAAAAAGCAAAATATATTCATTGACTAATCTTTTTAATTTATGAGTATTTATCCACAGCATAAAGAAAATGTCCCAAGAGAAAAAGAAGAGAAGTCTGTTCCTGAAGGCATAAATCTAGTAACGTAGTCAGTTCAACGCCATCTACAGAGTTCTTGGAAACTACTTTTTTTTAATAAGAAAACTTCTCATTGTTTTCGGACTGACAGTTAATAGAACCCATTCCCACGAGTGATGAGTGATTTTTTACGCATTTCAGCGTTTTTATGATGACCAATCGTTTTTATGATGAAGCGAGAAACACAGCACCCATAGACTTTAGTAGAGTACAAGGAGATTAAAATATTTCTACCTCCATGGTAGAGTATAAAACGCCTTAAGCGCCGTATTCACGTTCCATCTTGCTGTACGTCCCGCCAAGGTCTACGATGCACGATGCAAAAATACCGTGAATAGGCTTGACGTACGTCATAATAATAATAATTGACGTACGTCAAGTCTATTCACGGTGTTTTTGCGTCGTGCATCGTGCATGGCCTTGGCGGGACGTACAGCAAGATGGAACGTGAATACGGCGCTTTACGGAAACCACCGAACCCTCGTGGGTCACGGCCGCACAGTGTTTTATGAAGCCCGATTTTCGGACATGCGAGGTTCATTTATGGACTAAAATACTCGGCATAAAATGCGCCATCAATGTACCTCACACCATTGTTTCGTATCACGATTAGTTTAAACGTAATTACTCTTTTTAGACCCAGATGGCAAAAAAAACGATTTTTAAAAAATCACAACTTGGAAACTAGACTTAATAGCTAATTGAGGGATACGAAATCTAGCATTTAGGTGATAATTTCTGTCAGGTTTTTCAATAAAAACGGGATGTCCGAAAATCGGGCTTCATAAAACACTGTGGGCCGGCCAATCGTAGTCGTTACATAATCTCTGTGCGCCGCGACACGGTTCGACTCGCCCTCGAAGCAAGGGCGGATCCAGCTTTTACATCAGGGGGGGGGTCACCATGTCGCAGACAGCTTGTCTCAGCTAGCTATACTTTTTTTATCGTGGTAAAATCATCAAATGAGTCCTCCCACCCAGGGCAGAGGGGCAGGAACTGTCAGACTTGTACTGACAAAAAGCCCTTTATGTTCCGGGGTCACGGTAATGATATAAGTCCCGCGACCCCGGCAGGCTTCGGCCCTCTAAAGGGGGGCCCGGTCATCATGCTGACACTCTTTGAGGGGCGCGTGGAACACGTGTGTGTGAACGTGTCGTCGACCATGGTCATGGTCCATGCCCGGCCGGCGAGTCACCCATTACCTCCTTGCCGCCCGTATGCCCGTGCCTACGGTGGCCAGAGACCGTCTGCCGACGTCCATCGCCGTGGGCGTCTACCACTGTGGCTGGGGTGGAGGGAGGACGCTGTCTTCTCCCTCACGCGGCCCGTTTCCTCCTTCGCGAGCATGAGTGCTTAGCAGATCCGATACAGGTACCTCCCGAAACTTTCGTGTCCGGTGAGGACCTACGTCATGCGCTAGGTCAGGACATCCCTCGTGACGCCTGTTTAGCCACCTCAAAGCAGGGTCTTACCGCCTGCGAAGTGCCCGAGATATAGCTAGGTATACTTAATATTTTAAAGGAACGCGAAAGTGTGTTTGTCAATTTTCACGTTGAAACCGCTAAACGAATAAAATTTCATGGGGTCGATTGCATTGGTCCACCACAGCACCGAAGTTACCTTGTCGCGGATAGAGTTACCGGAAAATCTAGTAAATAATAATATTTGTAAACAATATTTACTTGTTATGCAAGGCTGCATAGTTGTTTTTTGGCGCGAGTAGGCCTGCTCAGATTTTAATTCCAGTAGAATTAAAAACTGAGCAGGCGAAGGCGTCTTCGCTCGCGGTTTCAACTACAGAGTCCTGAGCGTAGCGAAGTTTTCAAAGGTACCAGAGGTTTTGTTTTTCTGACATTTTCAGTAGAACTTTCTTATATGTATATCCTCAGCACGCGTAGCATGGCGCTATAGAAAAGGGTTTTGTCGACGCGAGAATAGACAAAATGACAGGACGTAAAAGATTTTTATCTATTTAAAGTATAGCAATGTTTATAATATAGAAAAAAATCGTTTCTATTATTGAATGGTGTAAGAATCGTGTCATATTTGTGCAAAAAAAAAATCGATTTGTATAGAAGTAACGATGAAATAACTTTGTCTTTTCTTGGTAGAATAGCGATAGAATCGTCATGCTACGCGTGCTGGTATAGTCATTCATAATGTTTTCAGTACACTACTGCCTACGTTACACCTCTCTTTCATAAAGTCTTGATGGAAGCGTTCCCCTTGTTCTTCTGAGCTCCACATTCTACTCCTGATGGTGGAAAAAATCGTAATCGTGTCAGTGGTCAGCTCTTTGAAATTTTTAGCGAGTTTGTTACTGACACGATTGCGGCTTCTGTCTCTTCATTGCTAAGCATATTGCTAAGTAACTCCAGAAAAATATAACAACTAATTCTTTTTCATTTGGCACCGACAAAGATTAGGTACCTGCACGGTACCTGTTACTGACTTTGACTTTGCCAGTTTTAATTTTCACCTCTGAAAGCTTGGAAGCAGAAACTCGCTCGATTGGCTTTAAGCAAATATTTTTGATTCAAGATCCCATTTTTTTATAGAAACAAACCCATGTGCAAAAAAAAAGAACCTATTGACCACTGTTGACCGGTGTCATAGATATATCATTGGCATAAAGGCCATGAAGCCATGCCTGAAATAATTCATAGACGTGTCTCGGACGAAGAGAAACAAAAAAAAGAAAAAGCGCGGGAACCGTATGAACGATTAGGCGGCAATTTTAAGTTATTTTATTAATAAATACTAAAACTCCTTATAATTTTATAAATAGTTATTGTAAATAGTTTGTTTATATAAAAAGTTATTATCTTAAGTGTAAATATGGGGAAAAACGTGCGAAAACGCAAAAAAAAGGATGAAGAGGAAAAATCCATTGTCGACGACTCTTCGACTGAGTCAGATTCGTCGTTCATCGATGACAAGCTGGACTACGTGCCATATAATGCTCCGAATTATATAAGGAAGTACCCTGACACTAATATTGGTAACGTAGAATACGTCGTATTTTTGTCACATGTCGAAGCTGATCAACCAATTACCGAAGGCATCCGCATGGGCATCTCTCGCGCAATCCGGAGGGATTGCATAAGCGGTGTACAACACTTGCGTACAATTAATAAATTTAAAGTGGGCATAGTATTTGATAATGCCAACAACGCGAACATGTTCCTCCAGGGGAACAAAATGACCCAAGAATTTAAATTAAAAACTTCCATACCTGCCTCTGCCACAGAGACCACAGGAGTCCTAAATAGGGTCCCCATACAATTATCTAATAAGAAAATATATTCTCTTCTGGCCAGTAACAAGAATATCATCAAGGTGCGAAGATTCATGAGAAGGGTGAGAACCGGAGAAGCGGTGAGGTTTGAGCCGACGCAGACTGTGGCCGTCACCTTCTCAGCCACGCAGCTGCCCGAACACGTGTACCTGGACCACTGGCGCCACGAGGTCAATGCATACGTCCCTCCGGTAAAACAATGTCTGAAATGCCTCAGGTATGGTCACATTGCTAAATATTGCAAAAATGCAGAAAAATGCTCTATCTGCGCCGAAAATCACAACTTTAAGCGATGTACTGTTGACTCAAGCAGCGCAAAATGTTACAACTGCGGAGGCAATCACATTGCCATATCCTCTGACTGCCCAGTTAAAAAACAAAAAATGATTGAATTGAAAACAAAAGCCAAGACACTTAAATTCACAGAATTATTCAATGAAAAATCTTTCCCATCCCTTTCCTCGCCAGAAAACCTCAAAAAATTACTAAATTCAGACAAAGTCATGAACATGCTTGTTGAAACTGTCATACAGATTGTTAGTCTAAATAAAAATAAAGAAAACGTCAGCTCTAGTAGCATCAAAAAAATTATAAATGAAACACTCAATAAAAACTCAAAAACCATTTAATCATGGACATTAACGTGATTCAATGGAATGCACAAAGTATACTATGTAATAAACTACTTTTACATAATTACCTACTAGATAACAATATACATATAGCTATTTTATCTGAAACTTGGCTTAGACCAGAACAACCATTTAATCTTAGAGGATACCAAATAGAACGTAATGATACTGGTAATAAACATAATGGAGTAGCCATTCTCATTCATAATAATATCAAATATCATAAAGTTAATACTTTCTTTGATAACTCTTTGCAAAATATTTGTGTCCAAGTGCACGTGGGTGGTCAAGTCATCAGCATTGTTAGTATGTATTGTCCAAGTCTTACAGTTCCTAGATTTAATAAAAATAAATTAGATTCATTAATTAAAACTATCCCTCATCCACTTATACTAGCTGGTGATTTTAACGCGCATCACATCTCTTGGGGATGTAACACTACTGATGCGCGTGGTAGAGACATTCTGGATGTTATAGATGAAAATGGTCTGGTTTTACTTAATACTGGTCAGGTAACTACTGTGGGCTCCATGACTTGGCGTCCAAATGCCTTAGATCTCACTATTGTATCTCCAATGTTGGCTCTTTCTTGTGAGTGGTCAGTCCATGATGATCCGCTTGGTAGCTACCATTTACCTGTAATCACAAAAATTTCCATTACTTGTAACCAAAATAATAATAGTATTGGCAATGCCTTTCCTTTATATCCAAGTTATAAATTAGTTAACTGGGAAAATTACACTAATGAAGTTGACAGTGCACTTAACAGTTACATTATAAATCCAATGGACCCACAAGCTAGTTATAACGAATTCTGCCAGATATTACACTCTGCCATAGAAAAGTCTTTACCAATTCATCAAAAACGAAATAGATCACTGTCAACATATCATAGAAAGAAGAATCGAGCTTACCTCCCATGGTGGAATGAAAAATGTTCATCAGCTGTTAAAGTATCTAGGCAAGCATATATTCAATTCAAAGCAGATCCCTCAGAAGTTAATTTTATTAATTTTAAAAGGTTACAGGCCTTAAAAAAACGTACCTTAAAGACAGAAAGAGATGTCAGTTGGGCTCACTTGTGTGAGTCATTTAATCGTACCACTCCATTATCCATAATCTGGAATAATATGAAAAAATTTAATAAAACCTTCAATTATAGCAAATTTATGAGTAACAACAATAGTAATTGGTTACAAGAATTCTTAAATAAATATACACCAGACTATGCTGATAACTATATGACCGAATACTTTAATGCAGACTGCAATTCTAATCCAACAACCAATTTTTTACTAGAACCCTTTTCTATTCAAGAACTCAAATCAGCAATATCTTCAAGAAAGGATACAGCTTATGGGTTAGACGGTGTAGCCTATATTTTCCTTAAAAAACTTAACTCCAAATCCCTTAATATACTACTTCACATTTTTAACTTTCTTTGGCAAAATAACAAAATCCCTTCCCAATGGAAAACAGATTGCCTTATTCCAATACTTAAGCAAGATAAAGAGGAATATAACCCTGACTCTTACCGTCCGATTGCTCTCACTTCTTGTGTTGGCAAAGTCTTTGAGCAGCTTTTAAAACAAAGACTGGAATTTTACATTGAAAGGCATCATTTGCTTCCTTCCAATCAATATGGCTTTCGTAGAGGGTATTCAGCCCGTGAAAGTATAAGTACATTACATCTTGATCTTCAAAAAAGTATTAACAACAATGAGACAGCTGTTTGTATATTTTTTGATATAGCTAGTGCCTTTAATAATGTTGACCATAATATACTCGCAGAGCAACTTCATCTTCTTGGTATACCTGGAAAAATTATTAATTGGATTTTTAGCTTCTTACATGGCAGAGAAGTTTATGTTAAACATAATCAGAAGCTTATTGGGCCAAGGTATTCTTACAAAGGAACCTGTCAAGGCAGTATTTTGAGCCCTTTGATATTTCTTCTTTACATCCATAGATTAAATTTTGTATTAGATAATGTTGTAAACTTGCAATTTGCTGATGATTTGACTATTTACTGTAGTGGAAGCAATTTAAAACATGTTGAATTAACATTAAATAAAACATTGCAAAAACTTAAGCACTATTTTTCTTATTTAAACTTGGACATAAATGCAATTAAAAGCAAAGTCATGATATTTGGCAAAAATAAATCTCATAATATTAAAATTTGTTATGACAAAATTGCAATACCTATAGTTACAGAAGCAAAGTTTTTAGGTATTATTTTTACAAATAATCTATCCTGGAATAAGTATGTTGATTATATAGTATGCAAAGCTCATAGGGCTTCTAACATTTTAAAAACACTATGTAGATCCTATTGGGGTGCAGACCCAAAAGTCATGTTAATGCTCTATAAATCTTTGGTAAGGAGTCATTTTGAATATGGTTTTCTTTGTTTTGCTTCAAACGACAAGCTAGTAGACAAATTAGAGAAAATCCAGAATAGTAACTTACGCCTTATAACTGGTGCTTTTAAAACAACTCCCATAGTTTCCATGCAGTTAGAATGCAATATCCCTCCCCTATTCATCCGTTTCAAACTTCTCAAATCGAAATTTCTGCTCAAACTAGCTGCCATTAAATCCCATCCCCTTCTTATAAAGCTGAACCTTCTTAAAAACTCTTCATATTCTTGTTTTATTCTTCAAGATTTTTCTGAAATATCACAATTTATAGTGTCAATGAACATCTTCTCTTCAAATGAATGGCCTTGTTACCAGGGATCCTATAGTAGTAAATACCCACAGATGGATATAATAATTGATAAACAATTATCAGAGAAACACGAAGTTTACAATAAACTTTCTAACTGGGCAGATTATAGACATATATATACAGACGGATCTAAAGTATGTGACAGTACATCCATAGCGCTGTATGATACCACTTTGAAAATAGGTGGAGGATCTAAAATCAATAGATATGCTAGCATATTCACAGCCGAAGCTACAGCTATCCTATCAGCACTTGAACACATTAATAAACACAAAAAATCTGCAAATAAATGGGTTATTCTTAGTGACAGTTTAAGTGTTCTTACTGCGCTAGAAAATCATCACCTGAACACAAACGTAAACTATTTGATTTATGAAATCAAGAGAGTATGGAAGCTGCTTCAAGACTCTGGCATCATCGTTACCTTCTTCTGGGTTCCCAGTCATATAGGAGTGCAAGGAAATGAGAATGCAGACTTCCTGGCGAGGTCAATACATTCCGTTACAAATTCAGCTGTCACTTTAACTAGTGTTGCCCTACCGATCGCAGATGTTGTAACCGAGTTTAAAAATACCTATGTTGAAGATCTAAAACGACATTGGAACTATATAACGACAGTGGAGCAAAAAGGTCAATGGTATGCAGGTATTGAAGGAACGACAGTAAATAAGAAACCATGGTTCATCAAATCGAACACTTTTTTCAATCGCCGATTTTATACAACGATTAATCGTTTACGATTGGGTCACTGCAGAGTAAACGCCCATTTATACCGGATGAAAATGTTGAATACGTCAGAATGCAATTATTGCCAACAAGATGCGCAAACAATGGACCATATAATGTTTGAATGCCCATCCTTCGGCATGCTGCCCCCGATAGTTGAAAAGACGCATCTAACACTTTTTCCAAAATTGAGTTATATACATTGCCGGAATCAGGAAAAAAAGACGAATCTGCCTGTATTTTTAATATTTTTCTAACTTCCTCCAGTGTGGTTTTAGCATAACAAAATAAGGCGCTTCTGTGCTTTTTTTTACACCCGATTGAAGATGAAAAGACGAATTTATGTGAAACTTAATTAAAAAGACGCATTTATGTAGATAATGTCCTTTTACTTTATAGTGTTTTTTTTAGTTCAGTAATTTAAAAGGCACATATTTCTTCCCTATTTCTAAGAGGAAGTTTAAAAGGCGCAAATGAGTATTTGCGTTTAACACGCTAGTAAAAAAATGCTTTTACATTAAGAAAAAAGACCGCATCTGACCAATTGCGCTCTTTTTACTTCTTAAAATTGTTTAAGCATAGGCGCATATGCCATAAGCGTCTTAATTATTTACGTTGAATAAAAAAAAGAAAAATGATACTTAATAAAAAGGCGCAAGTGTGCAGAAACGTCTTTTTTTTCGTAGAATGGTGAATCAAGCGAGGATTGTGCGGGGGTCGGGCGGGGTATGTTTAGTACGGCGCTTGACCAGTTTCTATGTCAGTTGCGCCCGAGTAGGTTGTAGGAGCACGATGTGTCGCAGTCGCGCAATATTTCAGAGCTTGATTTGTCGTAAAAAAGTATTTTTTATTAGCAAGACGGGAGATAATTCCGACAAGAGCAACTACCGCTCAATATCTTTAGCTACAACCACAGCTAAAGTACCTGACGGTCTGCTCAGGACTGGTTACTGAATGTGCAATTATGTCTCTCAAGCAAACTGTCAGGTATTACACAAATAGAAGTACGCCTGTTTACGCAGACTTTCTTGATCTCTGCAGGGCATTTGACCTGGTTAGGTATGATATTCTCTGGCGTAAATTGAACAACACAGGTGTGCCAAGTGAGTTAATCAATAAACTGTTGAGCTAAGCAACATCGGAGTGGGATGCTCGATTGATAGTCACTGTATCAACAGTATTAGCTATGCAGATGATATGATGTTGCCCGGGCCATCAATGGCCGCGCTCAGGAAACTGATAGGCGTGTGTGAAGAGTATGCTAGGGTACACGGTCCCTTGTATAATCCTCACAAAAGCGAACTACTGGTATTTAAAGCCAATGGTCGTAAACTGGGAGATGTGGCACCTGTGCTGCTTAAAAGGGTCTCTGAGTTTAAATACCTTGGTCATGTGGTCACCGAGGATTTAAAAGATGATAGGGACATTGAAAGGGAAAGGAGGGCGGTCCGTTGTAACATGCTGGCACGCACATTTGCGAGAGGTCTTGTATATTGTAGTGTCTGCCATGTTGGCGCCCGCGCACACAGACGGCTTCCACACGGTGCTGCGGCACGGATCAAAGAAGCAATCGAGCGGAACCATGGCTCAAAAGTCTTCGCAAAGAATCTGTCTATTGGGCAAAGCCAAAGGAAAAAGCTGAAGATTAACGACGGCAGCATCATTTCGACAAAACCGGTGATCCCGAGAGAGCTTGGGAGGTTTTACGGACAGTTATACACATCAACACGACAACCCAGTGTCGGTACAACTCGAGACGCTTGAGCCAAACTGACTCGACACTACACTGAGACATCAGCCTGTACGAGATTAGAATGGCTCTTTAACAGCTTAAGAATAACAAGGCGCCGGGTGAGGACGGAATCACAACAGAACTTCTGAGAGCGGGTGGAAAACCGGTACTTCCAGTGTCTCAAGACAAGGGTGTTTAACCAGTGTGTATTACCAGTGATTATGTGGCTCTGAAACGTGGTCTTTGACTGCTGGCCTTTAAGAGAGACTAAGAGTCAGTCAACGAGCAATGAAAAGAGCTATGCTCGGAGTTTCTTCGCGGGATAAAATCCAGAACACGGATATTCGGCGAATAACCAGAGTCACCGACATAGCTTTTAAAAATTGTAAGTTGAAGTGGCAATGGGCAGGCCACATCGCTCGTAGTAGTTTTATTTACAAATAATAAATTAGGTTATGGCTTATATGATAACGATGAACCTACTTCACTGTACTATATCAGATATTACTACCTTACGTAAACAATATAGGATTAATAAATAATTTTATAAACATTTTATCTAAGCCAAGGGTTATCTACATACTTTCTAATTCTTAAAATAAAAGGCGGATATACCTAGATGTGCCCTTTTCGGTTAAAAACATATACTAGATAGAAAGCGTTTGAAGTTTAAAGGACGCATCTAGCCATTTACGTCTATTCAATTAAGTTTGTCATATTTTTCTCCATTTTTTATGCTAAGATGAAAAAGTTTTTTCATTATTTTTATTATAATAATTTAATAAATTCATTTTATTATTAAACCAAGTTGAAACCTATTATAGTGGGCATTATTTCCAACTTTTAGTATGTACATATTTTATTTTATTCGAAGACAGCAAATGATTTCCCATTTCATTCACTAAAACATTTTTTTCTCCGTTTTTACTTTTTGTTAGATCCGTCTTTTCAACTATCGGGGGCAGCATGGACCGCCTTGTGTTGATGGATGATTTACTAAAAATCTATAAGACTGCTGAACAAATACCGCGCTCTGTTCAGCAACTGATGGGAAATGCACAAACATTTAAACCCATTTATAACTTCATTGTGAATACAATCAAGGAAATTTAAAGGAAGGAAGAGAATTGAAAGTTAAGACTAGGCTATTTGCCTTCGATTATGATATAGATATGAATTTGAAATGGAAACTTAAGACTAGGCTTTATGCCTTTGATAATTATATAGATATGAATTTGAAATTGAAACTTAAGACCAGGCTATATGCCTTTGATAATCATATAGATATGAATTTGAAATTGAAACTTAAGACTAGGCTATATGCCTTTGATAATTATATAGAAATGTTAAAAAGATAAAATTCAAGAACAGGCTGCATGGGCTAGATCCCTTTGCCTTCCCAAAAGGGAAAATGGATGTAAAAAAAAAAAAAGAAACAAAAAAAAAATGTCTATGACGTTGTGTCAAACAATGTGGCCACAAATAGCGGAGACGCGCGGATCGCAAAGATTCTCGAAGATAATTCGCCTAAGTCTGCTGTACTGTGCTAAACTGTAGTGGTAAATGCATTGCTGTGCATGAGGAAGAAGGAAATGAAATAGTCCAAAAAAGTCTGTAGTAGGTAATTTAGTTACAGTACAGTTTCAGTGTGGTGTGGTCCAGTGATATTGTAGTCTAGTCTCGGCTAATACTATTAAGATAAATAGAATGAGTACTTCGAAACACTTCAAAATCAAGTCTGTTGTAATGGATTTTGCAGGGTTTTGGTAATCATAGTCTCAAACATGTCGTCTGGTCCATAAAAATCTCTGCGTTTTTATTTGATTGTCAGTTCAGCACTTCATTATTTCGAATTGTTAGAAGCGTTTGTATTTATAGACTTAGCCTTTTTGAAAGTAATCTGGGTGTTCTGGCTCTAAATCAGCACTTGCTATTCGCCATGAACCACTTCTTTTGAAAATATGGCTGAACTAACCTTTTTGCCTGCTGTTGTGAATAATAATAGTTTTGAGCATGCCACTATACAACAAACAAGACTGAGGGATGATTAAAACTTGAGAAGGTTTGGTTTCATTGTTGATTATTATTAAACCTTCATGTTGTTTTGTTAGAGATTCGTTTGATTTCAGCTTTGCTTGGATTTTTTATGAGAAGTTATAAAAATCATGTTGTTTTAGGGTTGGGTAACTTAGTATTATGAAATAGGAACAAACTGTCTGATCAAAGCAGCATCAGCACGCGTAGCATGACCACCGTAGAAACGAGTTATATCGACGGAAGAATCGACAAACTGACAGATTGAAGAAAGATTTCTATCGTCCTAAGCACGGCGATGTTTGTCGCGTAGAAAAGAAATGTTTCTTCTCTACGATAGAAAGAAGTCTACAACGTCGAGCATGCCGACAATATTTTCTCTACTTTTGACACTTGGGGGAAGACACATTTCTTCTCTACTAGAGAAACTTGTCTACATCAAATGAGACCTAGACAAGTTTCTTTTTATAATATTCTTGATGTTTATCGACTTTAAATTTGTTTTAAAAACAAGTAAGGGTCCTCCCAACTCCTAGAATAAAAAAGGCTGAATGAAACTTGTAAGGAAAGTGCATCAAACTTTTTTTTAATACGAGTTCCATGAAAAAATATAAAATGATAAACTTTAGTGAAATAATGCAGACAGCTAATCTTTCCAATGTTTATTACTAGACAAAAACATTTTTGCAAGAATCTACGTGTCATCAGTCATATACATGCAGCATGGACCCAACATTATCTGCCTAAAATTGCCGTAATCATAAATTGTGATCATTATTTTTCATATAATAAATATCTGTCTCCTATAACACATAGATAATATTCTAAACTTGTTTCTCTGTTTCTAGAAAGTATGTTAATTTTATGTGATATTTGGCTAGGAAAGACTCCTTTCCATACTGTGTGTCTATGGTTTGGATACTTTTTACGTTTTGTTGTCGCTGTGATTTATGTCCAAAAAGTTTTTTTATTGCTAATGAATGCACATATTTCTAGAATTACGGATAATTTTGTCTAATTCCAATAAAATAATTTTAGTTGTATTGAAAACTTGAGAATTTTACACGTTTTTTTCGTTAACTAAACGTTTTAGTTCATTCACAGTTCAGTCATTCGCCGTTGCTATGGAAAGAAATCTTATGTCTTGTCTTCATAGAAACACGAGTCTATAGGCCGCGCCATGCTCGGGCAGAAGAAATATCGTGTGGGATAGAAAGAGCTTTGTCGTTTCTTGGTAGAATAGAGATAGAATCGCCATGCTACGCGTGCAGGAGTGGAAAATAAAATCAAATAAAAATGTTTTCAAGCAGGGTCTCTCATTCTTATTTCAATTAATTTGTAGGAGACTAGCGAATTTACTTGTCTTCTAGAAATTAAAATAGGTGTTTTTTTAGTTTATCTTGCGATTGGTTGTACACCTTTAGCAGATTTGTAAGAGTACTGGTATTTTATATGATTCTTTAATTATAGGTATAGTATACCTTTTATGTAGGGTTCTTATACAAGTCCATTAGGTATTTGTAGCTCTTACTTGTTATCTATAGCATGAGCGTTTATGTAAATTTTGGGTCATTATAAGTTAAGAGGTAATTCGTTGTATGAAATGGCAGCACGGTTTTTTTTATATATTTTTACTTAAGTATCAATTCTTTTAATGAAAACTGCTACGTTGAAAACGTTTACAAAGGGGCCAGTAAATTTTTTGGTTTTATCTCGTTTTATAAGTGACCAGGGGAAATACACAATACAGGGGAGAGACAAGGTTTACAGGGGAGGATACTTCATGAACAGGGGAGAGATAAAAAAAAACAAGGTTATTTTTAAGAATCATTGTATGGTGCACTGAGTTCTTTAACTATTTGCTTGGTGAAATAAAATTACACAACGTCTTCTATCGTACAACTTTTATTTTTAACTGAACTTATTAGCTAATAGAACGAATGGACTGTATGAACATTTGAATGAATGAGAGAGTGAGTATGTCTATGCCAATGAAGGGCTCACTAGTCACAGGAAATAAATACCTTTTTATTTGTTATCTGTATAATTAGACACACCGCAAACCAAAGTACGTAGTGCAATAACATACTTTCCAAATAATATAACTAATCATCATCAAGCATTTGAAACAAAATATAAAACAAACTTAAAAGTACATGCTATAACACTTATAACAACATATTAAGTTCTTGCATTCTTAAAGACTAAAATAAAATAAAACTAATTTTTACCGCCCACCATGATCTATTTATAACAATCTTTGGTTTCAATACTGTAAAGAAATTAGTAAACATACAAAACCGCATCCACATAGTGCCAGAAGGGCTATAGTTTGATACACATGCATTATAAAAAAAAAATAGGACAAGTATGGTAAAAACTGTTATTTGAGTTTGACAAACATTTCCCTTTTAATTAGGTATCTTATTTAAAACACAACTCAATAATTGGACCTACTTATGCAAAACAGAATCAACCCACACAATGATAGTTTTGAGAAAAAGTCATTTTTGTCTAAATTCTGTATACAGTAAAATGTTGGTTATTTTGAATAAAGTTTATTTGCAATATTGTGCCAAATCATTTGTTCTATGTATACAAATATACTATTGAAGAAAATTATTAATATTTTTGATAATAATAAAAGGAAAACTCGTTGGTTCCTGTTTGCAAAACTATATGTGTGTTTGTTGGTTGTTTGTTCATTTATCATTATGCCAAAAGTTTATAGGAAAAGAATGAAAATTCCCATGTTTCTTTTATACATATCCATATTTATTAATAATAAACTCAAAACTTAAATTCTTAGAATTATGTTTATATAAAAAGGACAAAAACTACAAGAAAGTTTTTATTGAATTGGAAATGAAAGTTTTTATTCTATCTAATACTAGAAAAGCCTTCAAGATCGTCTTCTACATCATCTTGTCCGACAAGTTTCACATAAAAATCATGTGAGTCTTGCGGAATCAGGTGTAGCATACTTTTTAAATCCCATAACTTAGCGTCAGGGACGGGTTTCCCTGTTGGCCAAAGTGGCTCCATTATCGCTTTTGTTATAAAATATTCTCTTCCCCGAACATTTTTTTTTTATGTCAACTACCTTAAAATCTTCATTCAAATTAGTTTTCATGTAAATTTTGAACATTTCATCCTTTTTAATCATAATTCCTCTAGTATGAAGCCATTAAACTTTCTCTCCATCTATCGTTTTCTTTGTATTAACTATATTTTTTTATAACTTCGACGATGACAAGAAATCTTCCTTTGTCATTCTATGCACATGCATTGGTTTCGTTTTTTTACAAGCTTTCATAACCTGAGTATAATCATCCGGTGTATAGAGTCTCTGTTGACGCTTTAAGGCACATTCTATCTTTCCAAAATCTGTATCATTTGGGAGGAAGCTATGCCCAGATTCAAGGAATTTTATATTTATCTGGTCTAAAGTTGGATGTTCATTCAACATGGCTTTTAGCATTAAAATCAATTTTATATTGCGGTTCTGACCACCACACGAATCGCTCCATAGAATCAGAAATTTTACGTTGCCATCAAGCCTTTTCGTTATATGTTTGATGAGGCAAGATCCCACCTCTTGAGCACCCCTGCCAGCTTCTCCTTCTACCCACACATTACAGTGAGCTTCGTCTTTACTCCCAGTATGTATACCTAAATTGTATAGCCAGAGTTGTCTTTTGTAAAAGACGATATTTGTGGGTATACGTAATGTTTTTGGGGTAAAGGTAATGTTTTTTCGAGATCAAAAGTCAGAGTTTCAACACTAGGATCATCTTTAGCTAGCTGCATATCTGTTCTCAATTGGTTTTGTAGAGTTTTTGCGATTTCTTGATGCGCTATTCGTTTTTGTTCAATGTCAGCTCTATTTTGTTCCGAAGACATGCATTTTACTTTCAAAAAAATCACATTTGTACACGTATCTTTTCTTCAGAGGTTTGGTGCGCAGGTTAAATTTCGTAAAAAACAATTTATTGACTTTTCCAGCAGACAATATTTTCACGCCAGCGGTTTTCGCTTCATCGCTGTATAACTCGTATATTTTTGATAAAGTCATATCTGCTCTCAAAAACTTAGCTTCTCCTGTTTTTTCTCGGCAATAGTGAGATACATATGTCGGCAACCTTTTAATAAGGTTAATCAAGAACTCCTCGCTTTCAGGAGATGCTCTATTGCAACCGCCATGCACACCACGATTATCTGTAATGCTATTGTGTGATCGCATCTTACAAATGACGTATTTATTCGTTTTGCCGACGTCTGTAATGTTTTGATAAACATATCTCTACAATCTCTATTGCATGCTCTTTTCTCGCGCTAGACCTATTTTATTGCAGTAATATACAATTATTTTTTTGGTAGTATATTAAAATAAACATCTTTACAAAAATCAAGTTTTTTTATTTATTACAAAAAATCAAGTTTTTTTTATTTATAACAAAATTTTAGTTTTTTTTATTTATTACAAAAATCACTTTTTTTATTATTTATTAGTATTTTTACGTATAACAAAAATCTAATCTTATTTTTTATGAAACTCACTGAAACAAGGTGCTATGCATAGTGCGACTTGGCACTTCGCACACATAATTTTCGATCGTTTATCGTTCGTTTTAGTGCTACACATTTTACATCTCTTGTATGACTGCAACTGGCACGGCATGTGATCGCCCACGTTGGTATACCGTACTTCTTCGGGGACAGCACTGATAGTTTTTTGACGGTTTTCATTCGCGAGCTTCCGCCTGCTAACATAAGATGGCATACCGCCGGTCGAGCGTCTCTTCCTGCTGGTAAAACCACCTATCAATCCTCGTGCTAAGCCGACTCTAAATTCAAGATGGGAAAGCGTACATTTTTTATTGCTTTTGTACAACAAGAAAGCATTAGTTATGCTCGTGTCAATGAGGAAGTAGAAAAGTCGCAGCCACCATCTCTTACTCCGCCTGCCCACTGAATACATGCCTTTCAGCTGATCAAAATGATCAACGCCACCCATTCGCTTGTTGTATTCTTTTACGACAAGTGGGCAAGGTACATTCTTTTTTGAACCGTCTTTCTCAGTTCGTGTTACATGTGTTTGAGCAACTTTAGGGTGGAACGCGTTACTCATGAATTCCTTCATATTCATATGCCAATAATTTTGTTGAGGTGTCCATTCGTCGCAAATGAGTTTCCCATCTACCTGAGCTCCCCAGCCTGTGTCCGACGCATCTGTTGTTATTAAGACTGTTTCGCGATGCGTGAAAAGCGCTGTAGTTTTTTCTAGGTTTTCCAACCACCACTGACATTGCTGAAGAGCCGACGTTGGTATGCGAAATTTCTTTTTCCGAAAACAATCTGGAAGTTTGTGAGCTGCCCGTTGTATGTCTCTGCAGTGTAGTCGTCCCAGGGGGACAACAAAGTTGGCGAAATTTAGTTTTCCCAGGAGACTCTTGGCTGATATCCAGATCCAAGTTTGAACTCTCAACAATCTTATCAAGTCTTTTCGTAAGGATATTACCTTCTTTTCTGGTAGAGCTCGTAGGTTTTTTGCAGTGTCCCACAGAATCCCTAAGTATTCCAGACGCTGAGCTGGGTAATTCAGAGATTTCTCTCGGTTGATTATCCATCCTAGTTTCTCTAAAAACTGGACTGTCTTGGCAACGTTGACTTGTAGCCTTACGGGGATCCTGATCTGCTGAGAGAAAATCGTCGAGGTAGACTATCACTCTTATATCCATCTCTCTCAGACGAGATGTCATCCAGTTTGATACCCTGGCAAATGTTAGGGGAGCGGTGGACAGACCGAAGGGAAGGCATGAAAACTGCAGAAGTTTTCCTTGATGAACGATACAGAGGAACTTTCGGTGTTGTTTCTTTACAGGTATATGAAAATAAGCTTGTGTTATAATCACCAGATAATCTCCTTGTTGTAAGAATTGGGGTACTTTTAAGTGATTCAATAAACGGAACTTTTTTGGTCGAAGGTATCTGTTCAAGCCTCGGAGGTTGATAATTGGTCGAGTTCTTCCATCCGGCTTGGGTACTGGAAACATTTTGGACAAAAACCCTGTTTTCGATGTTGTTTCCTCCAGTATACCTTGATGAATTAGTGACTGGATCTCTATGTCCATCTTTTTCGTTTCGTATAAATGTGAGATTTGGTGTGAAAGAGGAATCAGAGGGGGTTTCATCACGAAAGGAATCGAGTATCCCTTTATTATGTTTAAGATACTTAAGGGTGCCCCCTCCCCCTCCCATATATTTAAGAAGGATAGGAGTCTTCCCCCTCTGAACTCGTTTGTGTCAATTTCGCTTCGGATTTTCTTTGCCCCTATGCCCACCTCTTTGCATAGACTTTTGTCCCTGTTTATTTCCATATGAGCGTTTCCAATTTTCGGACGCTTTGCTGGTAGTGGGCTTGCGAGTGAAGGGTTTTTGTGTTTTAATGATTTTGCCAGGTCGAGGACGTTGATGCGATGGTGATTGAGGGACATTGTAGTGTTTCGATTGAAAAGGTTTTTTTGTATTAATCACGAAATAAATTCTGGTGACCTGGTTGTTTTAGTAGATCTGATATCTGCTTATCACAGAAAAGGTGGGAAGTCGACGGAGGAATTGTATTCAAAATTGACGCTTGGTATTCATCTTTGGGTAGCAAACTATTCCTTCTTTGTTCTATTACTTCCGCTCTACGCCCACACACATATTGTAGGAGGTTATTCGAGATGACTCTGAACTGAGAGTCTGATGAAAAAGCAGACTTTAGGTCCTGCTTCAGCGACGGATGTTTATCGGAGAGGCCTTTTAATGTGCTAGCTAACGCATCCCTTTCCAACAGCAGACCATGCAAAATTGTACCTAGGGTTAGTCAGCCCGCGTTAGCTGTTCCTGCATTGGTGACGGGGATAGATGTTTTGAGAGGACAGGGTTGGTTTTTAAAGCACTGAAAACCGGCGCAGCATGCAACGCTTTTTGTGCATCTATGTATCTTATTTGTTTATATGATGTATCCCCTAGTCTTTGGCACTCAGTGCCCTGACTTGCGATGTGTGGTTTTGGGGCAGGGATAGTGGGCTCCTGTTCTTTGGTTTTAGGCGCAAAATCAAAATCTTCCTCCGCATCCGTATCTATAGGGAGATCTAGATCATTCCATGCTATTTCTTCTCTCTGAGGCGAATCTGGTACGGGAGTTGGTTCTCGGTTCTCATCGGTTTCCGACTCAAACTCCTCAGACTCGTCTCCAGCTTGAGGAGTAAAACGTCTCATGAACGAGAATAACATCTCTTTTAATTCGGCCTGAGACTGCTCAAGTTTGTCCAACCTTGAACCCTTTTTGTGTTTGGTCTGGGTTGTGGGCTTCAAGTCGACTAGGGAAGCTACGACCAGCTCATTTTGAACGGCAGAGCCCCTTATTCTGGAGGCCACAGAAGGAGGGCCAATTATTAACCCGACACAAAGAGGCCAGTCGAGCATTTTAACCTTCATGTCTCTATAAACTTTTTCCGGAAGGCTAGTGCAGTCAGGCGAGAAAGCTCTAGCAAGACTTACAGTTGGCAAAGCGAACCTTATTTTATTTAGAACCTGAGGGTCCAGCTCAGGACCCAGTAGTTCTTCTTTCTTGAGAGGGATAACTTTCCACTTCAACCATCCTTCAGGTAAATGAGCACCCGCCAGCTTTTTTATTCTTTCGAGGATCTGGTTGTCACCAGGGTCGTCAGCCTCCCACTCCAGGAGCGATTGACTGTGGAAATTTCTACAGGTGTCGCCATCTGAAAATGAGCAAGTTGGTGAGTGCATGCAGCCATGCATAGCGCAAAAGCGCAGGTTTTACTCGAATTGAGTCGTACGACTGCTCAAGAACAAGACGTACGACTGCAGATAACGAGCCATGTGGCTGCTGAAATCGAGCCGTATGGCTGCCCAAATTCAGCCGTACGGCTGCTAAAATCCACCAGTACGGCTGTCCAAATCGAGCCGTACGGCTGTCCAAATCGAGCCGTACGGCTGTCTAAGTCGAGCCGAACTGCTCCTTAAATCAGGCCGTAAGGCTGCTCGAATCTAGCCGTACGCCTGCTCAGATCGAGCCATACGCCTGCTCGTCTTAAGTCATTTGGCGACCCAAAATATGACGTATGCTTGATTAGCTCAAGTCATAGGATTTTTGAGATCGTAGAATGCGAGTCTCAGTAAGTATAGAATATCTATTATAGCTATAACAAACAGAAATACACATTCCAAAACAAAAAGAAATAAAATAAAATAAGTTAGTCTTATTTGTAATTAAAACGAGACTACCTAAATTCAAAAGAAATGCTGAAACAATTTACATTATATTTTATTCGAAGCAAGCACTTAGTAGAATAAATATTCACTTACCAATATTTTGGAATAATCCACAAAGTATCAAGGAATTCACAACACGATCGTTATTATAACATGTAATAAAGATCTCGAACGAAACTACGTCGTTGAAATTTTACGCACAGTAACATGCGTGTACTCGGAAGCGTTATCGAAAGCGTACTGTAGATCGCGCAGATGACGGGCCGCGCCCCGCCGCGACGGGGATCGCAGGGGAGGCGCGCGGGGCGAGGCGATGTCAGGCGGCCTGGACGGCGCACAGTGGTCCGGATTTTCAAAAAAGTGGACATAGGATCGAAAATGCATATTTGACATAACAAAAAATTGTTTCGTATAGGGAATTTAACGCTGATTAATACTTATTACTACAACTTTTCAAAAAAAATGCTCCTTCATGTCAAAAAAAAAATATTGAAAAAAAAAATGTATGGGAGAAAATCTATTTATGTAATTTTTTTTTCTCCGTTCAGTATCAAAGTATAGCAAGCAAACCTTATATTCTGGTAAGTACTTATTGTCCTTAATACGACGACATATAAATTGCTTGCGTATCCCAGCGGCCTTGGCGCCTACGATGCTTCAAAGTTAAAAAAAAATATTAGGATTTTTTAAATTTATTAGCGAGTTTTTCAATTATGCTGAGTTTAAAATATCATTTTTTAATTACATAAGAATTAAAACAGACGCATTCAAGCATTTAGCACGTATTTTTTATTTTATTTTAATAAAAAATTGTAACAAAGTCTTCAACTTTAGTTATGTAATTAAAGACACGTGCTGATTCGTTTTCGTTGCCTATTTGTAACTGACTGAAACGACTCCTGTGATAAAAGAATCATTTGCCCCCACCACCGGAGATATCGACGACGCTGATTGGCTGTTGAAGACGTGGTTCTAATTTTGTCAGTCACTTCTTTGTTATTAATATCTGTACATGAAACAATTAAAGGTACTTACTCACCGGAACTAAAATGCCTTGTAATTTAGATAGGCCACGGTCACACACCACCACCGTCCGCGGGAATGGGGCAAAGCCCCGGGACCGCTTGCCATACCCCTCTGCGAAAAATCCCTCAGACTTAAATTATTTTTGTATTTGTTTAAATGTAATAGTTAGAATAGGAAAGTACAAAAATCCAACAAAGGACCACGGACAACAATAAATGGAGACTGGACCATCGCTCAACAGCGATGAACCCTATGCCAAATGAAAGCTTTGAGGATGTTATGCATTTCTTATTAAGGCAACTAAGTCGAATTCGAGCGCCAAAAAGGTGATTTCGAGCATCGAAAACGCCCTTGTTTCACCTTTGTGAACCTTACACATTTGAAGAATCATCAAATCAATCAAATAATGATGTTTGAAAATGAAAAAGGTAACAAACCTTTTAAGGTTAAGATATCACATTAAAAAAAAACAAAAATCGGCAGAGCAATTTTCCACTATATTTAAACGAAATCTATTTGAGGCTGAGGAACTTTTCACAGAGAGTTAAAACCAATTATAAGCAATTTTCATATTTTTGACATCTCGAAAAAAAACATTACTATAATGTGTATCTGTAAAACCTTCTTTCATCATATGCCAAATATGTTCCTTCTATAAACGGGCTTACGGGCTGCCTTTTTTTGTGCTAGTCGTCGTTTTGCTACGTAATAATATATTAAGTTTTCCATCGACACGAAAGACGACTATACAAGCATAACGTTCAAATTGAACTAGCGACACTGCGTAAATCGGTCTCCGCGACGGGGACCGTCGCTTACCCACGGAGCCCAGTTGCGTGTCCACGCGTGTGGACACGCGACGGTTGCCCGTCGCGGGCGCCCGCTTAACGCAGTTTCAGGCCTTACGATATACAAGAAGAATGACTTAGCTTGTGTTATTGACCATATCACGAAGAACCTTGATTGATAGTCTTGCTACCGTTCAAAATAAGTGTACCGTTTGAAATAAGTTTCCTATATGACACCATTTAGCCACGCATACTTTGCCATCCATGACATATTTTAAGTCTTTATTTAATAAATTGTTGCGTACTCCCTTCATTAGATGAGGTGGATCGTAAATAGGTACAATTTTGACACTGCCCACTTTAAAAAATCCACCTCTATAATCTTTATTTTCTCTTAGGTATTTTCCTTTAGTTTCTTGCATCAACTGGTTTATTGCAGCAAGGTTTGTGGCTCCTTGGTCACATACTGTAGCTACAACTTTAAGACCTGTTTTTTCAACTTTTTCTATTATATTTTTCAATTGATATTTCAGGTCTGCTGTCTTTGTTGTGCCGGAGCAAAAACTATATGCTATTGGCTGTTTATATTTTTTTACTATACCTCTAACCATAAAAACAAGCACATGATCAGCAAATATTAGTTTTCTTTTGCTGCCATTGTCGACAAAACCGTTTATATTGTCATGTGCCTTGTCATAGCTTAAATTTGTAGCAATTGACATTTCGTCAAACAGTATGCAACAAAATTCATGTTTGTCCGGCATTTTGGACACTTCTTTCCGTAAGTGTTCAAATATTGTTTTGTTAACACCAGGCTTTAAATGTACTTTCTGTAGAAGATTTTGAAGTGTTCTTCGGCTTGGCAGAACACAAAGCTGGCTTAGCAAGCGATATGCTTTGGGTGATGGTTTGTATAAAGATAATGCTAAATTTTTTTCATCAACCGTAAAACGCCTTCCTCTAGGTTTTTTATCACATCCTTTTACTTGCATATAAAATAAAGATTTAGATGCTGATGACATCTTTTTGGTCATAATTTCGAAAGCATCTGTTTTACTTATTTTCTTTGTTAGCAGATATCTTTTGCGAAATGTCTCTTTGACTTTAAGAACCCGACGAAGTGTTTCTCCAATTTTTGCACCTTATTTTCTTCATGTTTCCATTTCAAAAAGGGTACTGAAAATATAAAAATATAGTTTAAATTGTGCAGAATGTTGTTTATGAAAGATGCTTTGGGTGATGGTTTGTATAAAGATAATGCTAAATTTTTTTCATCAACCGTAAAACGCCTTCCTCTAGGTTTTTTATCACATCCTTTTACTTGCATATAAAATAAAGATTTAGATGCTGATGACATCTTTTTGGTCATAATTTCGAAAGCATCTGTTTTACTTATTTTCTTTGTTAGCAGATATCTTTTGCGAAATGTCTCTTTGACTTTAAGAACCCGACGAAGTGTTTCTCCAATTTTTGCACCTTATTTTCTTCATGTTTCCATTTCAAAAAGGGTACTGAAAATATAAAAATATAGTTTAAATTGTGCAGAATGTTGTTTATGAAAGGTGCGAGAACTGAATGTCGGCTTTATCATGGTAGACCATGAACGTTTAAGGATTTGCATTTGTAGATACAATTACATATTAAATTTTTACATACAATTACATATTTAAATCCTGAGCAACGCGAGTGATTCAGGCCCTCGATTTAAATCCGTTTTATTCACGAGTTGCATACGATACTTTATACCATGACCACGAGAAAAACAACAATTAAGCGTTAATAGATTTTAACGAAAAAAAAGTCTGCTCTACACACACGTGGGTGCGTTTACGAACATCTAAATTCACATACACAAACACCCAGACCCGAAACAAATAATTGTAGATCATACGAATATTTGCTCCATACGGGAATCAAACCCACTTCACGCAACGAAATAGTCCAATCGCTCGGTCATTGTTCCAACAAATTGACATTAAAATCGGAACGAAGAAAATTAAGAGTAACATTTTCCTAACAACACGGGTGCGGGGGTCGACCGGGTCCAGTATGTGTTCTAAATTCAAACACCAAAACAGTGGTTAAAAGAGCTTTGTGTCCACTGTTTTAAGTGAGAAAAAGTAAGTTTTTAAAGTGGGAATGGTATAAAGAAATATATCACATTAGCTTCTGCCTGCGACTTCGACCGCGTAGATTTCAGGGAAATCCAAATACCTTATGGAACCCTAATTTTTTCCAAAATAAAATTTAGCCTATGTTACTCGTGGATAATGTAGCTTTCGAATGGTGAAAGAATTTTTGAAATCGGTCCAGTAGTTTTTGAGCTTATTGGTTCAAACCAAACAAACAAAGTTTTCCTCTTTATAATATTAGACATATGTACCTGAACTAGAAGGCTTGAAGTATTCAACAGTTCTAGTTCTCATGGGTCGTATTACATCACGATGCAATACAGCTCCTTTCGATGTCGCTGGTTTACAATTAGAAATTAATGGCCCCATGCTTTGTGCTGAGAAGCAAAAAGAATAAAATTTGTATTTTTACAATATTCCAATAATGAATAATATAATATTTCTACATAGTTATTCGGTGAGCATAATACTTAATAGTCTAAGAAACCACTGCTGATTTCTACAGGTAAGCATCTGTTTTTAATGAAACTCAAATGAATGTTTAATGATTATGGAATTTCATTACTGTTGGATTGCCTAGCAAAAATTGGCCGTAAGTACCTTTAATTAAAAAAAAACCGGCCAAGAGCGTGTCAGGCCACGCTCAGTGTAGGGTTCCGTAGTTTTTTTTTTGTACAAAAACTGTTCTTTCCATCAAGTTCAAAATAATTTTCCTAGAACTTTCTAGGAAAATTATTTTGAACTTTTTTTTTTGCATATCATGTGACATTTTTTTAATACAGTAATGTCAACGATGCATTAGCACACAGTATTGAGTATGGATTAATATAATTTAAGACATACATGACTTCTGCCTAACATTATGTATCGTCGGTATTTTGACATAAAAGTCTCAATAACTTTTTTCTCCTATAGTTTGCAGGTTTGCTGTCATACATTGAAATGATACACTTTTCACGTACTTTCATTTGATATATGGATGGGAGTGTTACAAGGAAAGGGACGGGGTCCATACATTTCTGCCCATTCTTCTTTTGCTAGGTTATTAAATTATATATTTAGTGCAACTGGATGAATTAAAGAAAAATAACAAAATTAACAATTAGTGTAAAGTACCAAATATTTCAAGCAAAATAAAGTGGTAACACTGCCACAAAAACTTCTATGTATGAGAGATAGATGACGCTTTTCACAATAAATAAAAAATGTTCTAAGTTACCAGGGCATGGTCGTACGTGTCGCAATTTCACGCATGCGCCGACGCACTCGCCGTTCGTAAGTCGTAACAATGACGTCCCAAAGTCCCAACGATTATCAAATCGCGAGTACTACGATATGGTACGAGTTAATTTACTTAGTGGTGAAAGTCTTACACCCGTATTTATAAAGAAGTAATTACTTGTTGCTAAGTAATTTCTTAATTAAGTCATTACTTATGGTTAGAATTCTTAAATACAAAATCTCATTCTTTAGTTGAGTAACACACGTTACTTACTTGAGCAAATGCTTAAGTAATATTCGACGCTTGATGGTTGTTTCTGTATGGCAACACTTCGGGACCACGTTTCGTTGCATGAAATAGCAAACATAAGGTCTAGATTACTTGTACAAAACCTTGCAATAATATTTTTATATTACATTATTTTACATTCATAATAACAATAGCGTTGTATAAAGTAGTTTGAATTGTAAAAAGTATATTATTGTCATATAATTTTGTTGGTACAAAAACAGGAATGCTTGGAGAAACAAAACGTTTGATATGGTATAACATATTATTATACTGTGGTATAACCCTACTAAATTTAAATGTTTACTTTTTACACATGGATTATAGGCCGACTCGTGAACTTTTACTTAGAAAGATAATACGTTCAATTCTGTCAAATAGTACCGGTCATTGTATAAACATAAACAAGGCTTTATTTGACTCTGTGTATTTATTTTGTGAATTTCAAAATATGGATGAAGTAGACAGGAAGAAACCGTTTTCGAGTTTGGAAAAGGATTTATTTTTAAATATCATACAAAAATATGATACAATCCTAACCTGCAAACAAACAAACGCTACGAGTGCTTTAAAAAAGAAGCAGTCATGGGAGAATATAGCGAGGGAATGTAAAGCAGTTAGCAGCTGACACAGTGGAGTTAAAGGAAGTCCTCTTTGTGTCTCTGATTGTAAAGTGTCTTCAATTCTCGGTAAAATAACATGTCTCACAATACTTTTGGTGAAACGAAATCTCTTTTTAAAACAATCTTCCGAATAGTCATGAAATGGATTCACATCACGAAAGTAAACTTTGGGATTTCTAGGTTCAGCAACTTCTATCTCCTCTAATATATTATCATCTATATTATCTACAACAGCAAAAACCGCTTTGATACTATCCAAAGTGTCCATTTTTTATTCAAAATGACGTCAAAGTAGTGCTTAAGTAAAGGAAATGGTGACTATTACTTGGCTGAGAATTCTAACTTTTGACAGTTCTAAGTTTGAACAATTACTTAACTATAGAAGACAAATCGTTACTTAAGTAATTACTTTTACTCAAGTACTTACTTTTACTTCTTTATAAATACGGGTGTTAGTGCAGCTAGAACAATGTACAAACAAAGTGTACCTCGTATGCGAGCTCAAGGAGTAAACAAACCCTGTAGATCTTTGCTAAACTTTAAAAACTTTAGATACGTGAATAACAATAATTTTAAAGCTAGAACACAGTATCGCATCGGTGTAGATCCGGTCGTTCAACCTTACGTAGTAGCGCTCGCGCTTAGTGTGCCGCGTCACAGACAGTCGGTTCGAGCTCACAGCTGATAAGCCATCGGGTGACCATGAACATCTGTTTCAAGTATCAATTCTTGAATTAGCGATAACTTTGTTATTTTTTGGTAAAATAAAAAATACGAGTTCATTAATTTTCGTAAATAACATACTAAAATATCTGAACTACATAAAAAATTAACCTGTATAAAGTCTAACACCTCACGCGAAATAGCACAAATATACAGAAAAAAACAATCACCTTCCACCGCAAAAGACATGCCGGACAAAGACATGCGACTTACGTAAATTACAGCCAACCCGCACTGGGCTCGCGTGGTAGACTATGGCCCACTCCCTCTCACAGAAGGAGGCATGTGTCCCAACAGTGGGAACATTATAGGCTGATGATAATTACGTAATCATCATCAGCCTATAATGTGACAGAGACTGGTCTTCTGCAATTATATATAACATCTGTAATTATGGATGATAAATTGCTGGAAGATAACAAAATCTAATTGTAATAACTGAAAAATTACATGGCATGCCGTTTCCTCCATCTCATCCTCGGACATTTCAAGCTCTTCGAGGTACTCCACTTCGCCTTCGCCCTCCGAGTCACTCTTCATCAGCAACTCCTCAAAACTTTTAGGAATTTCTTCCCCTTCTTTACCCACGTTCCCAGACATAATCTAAAATAATAATTGTTTATTTTTTTCTCAACTTGTACTGTCCAACTGCATGGCTCAGATCTCCCAAAAATATTTATAGGGTAAAGTACCCAACTGCTGACCTGATACATATTCATTGAGAATGATTAGAATTCCTAACAAATAATGATGACGCGGGCGAACATTTTGTTTACTCAATAGTAGATTTTTATGGTATTGTTTCCAACAAACAATTATATACAAACTTGCATTAGATACTTAGCACTTATAATTCATCCACTTACTGTGTGATATTCACACCAAATCTAAATTGTAATTCAAAAACAATAACGTCGACTTGTCCTTGACCATAACTTGCAAATATATGTAAACGTACGTCTCCCCTCGCCCCGCAGCCTCCGCGGTGAGCGTCACCACGACGGCTGCGGTTTTTGGGGGGACTAACTGCCCCTTACCCCTCGCTTTACCCTTCCTCCCATTTCCCTTTCCGGTCACCTGCGATTGCCTGGGATCGGTGGGAATGGGCGTGGGAGGGCGAGGGACGGCCTTCTTGCCCTTGCCCTTGGCCTTACCCTTACTGCTCACTACCGTCCACTCGTCGGCCGGTGTGGCCGCGGGGGGGAGGGCGCATCTTCCGCCTGGGACGAGGACGGCTCAGGCTCGCTCTGCCGTTTATCCGCCGCAAGCGGCGGCTGGAGGCGTTTCTCCGGCAGGAGCCAGTTCTCGATCCCTGCGATGCAGGCCCTCGTGAAGGCCCTCTCCTCCATCACTACCTTGCGGATGACATCCTCAAGGTTGGTGGAGGTGGGGCCCTCTCCTGCGGGGCTCGTCACGGCTTGTTGTTGAGGCCGGGCCGTGGCTTCGGCCAGCTTCTTGTGAAGCTGGCTGACCTCAGACTGCAGGTGATCCACCTTCGCCTGCAGTTGTCGCGTCTCCTCCGTGGCCTTCCGCTGGACCAGCTCCGCGACTACAGCGCGCAGGCTCGCGGCCCGGCACTTGAGGGCCTTTTGGAAAGTCCCCTTTAGGTGAGAGGACTTGGTGGCTACCTCCACTATCTCCCCCTCGTCCTCCTCCGCCATCCTCTCCAGTTCAAGGAGGGAGAGGTCCGAGTAGACGACGCGTGACGCGCCGTAGCCAGACTTGGCACGTGCGGCGTGCGCCCGGTCCAACCTAACCTAACCTAATTGAGGTAGATGTTACATTGACTAGATAACTCATCTTTATTAACCTAACTTTGACTTTGACTTTGAGGTTAGGTTAGGTTAATGAAATACATTTTTTTTTGCTTTTTCTTTATTTAACTTAACCTAACTTAATCTAATTATATAACTTAACTTTATTTAACCTAACTACCCATCACCTATTTTTGTTTTTGTATTTTTTTTTTTTTGTATTTTTTATTTTTGATTACATGCTTATATTATATATCCTTGCTCTAACCAACATTTTTCCCACATATGCGGGCTTATTTTTATATACCAAGGGCACCGGAATTTTAATTCATATGTTATTGTTCTTGACTTGACTGCTTCCTGTGCCATTGGTACACTACAATACATTTCTATAGGATAATTACTACAAGAATATAATACTACATCGTGAACATCACATCTGTCCTTGTATTTCACATCCGTTGACATTGGCACACCCGAAGCCAACAACTTCCACTGCTCAAACTGGTTGTCCGTCAGCTTACACTCGTCCATAAGACACGCATTTGAATGTAACAATCCACTAAAATTAAAACTACTATTTGATATTAAACCAGTTAACCTACAAAAGTTATAATGACACTCCACTAAACTGTTCATTATCATTGTTTTCCCTGTTGAAGGTGGTCCCAGGAAAAATAAATTGTTCATCTTATTACTTTGTCTTGTAAAGTGATAATACGTGTTTCTGAAGAAATGCTTCAAGTCGATATTGTTCATTAATAATATTTCCTTAAATTTTGAAATTGTTTCTTCTTGTCTTGATTCTTCTATCAGTTCCATGTTTTCCTTTTCAAATTTCGCTTTTGCTCTTTCAAATCTTTGCATTATTGACTCCGAAAATACCAATACTCTGGCGAGGTGGAGGTATGTCCTGATCTTTTCTGCATACTGTTTTGAGCAAACAAAGTTGATCCCTTCAGCTGACTTTGCAAACAAGCCCAAAGCTTCGGCTTCCGTGAAAGCACCATTTTCGCATAAAAGTATAATAACATCTGTGTTTCGGTTGCCATTTTCGCAATCTGTTCTATAGACTGAGCCGGCACTATTTTGTTGTTCGCCCAGAGTTTTCCTTGTCTTGCCTGGAATCGAATGTCCGGATTCTCCTTCTTCAAATTCATGGGCTTGAAGAGTTGCATCCACCATTCCCGCGTATCCTTTTTCAAATGATTCGCTTTCATATCTATATACTGAATTTCCCCCCTCGGTACAATCAGCTTCGTAGTTCGCAATCTTCCATTTACTCGGCTCGTCCATTCCACAATGATGTTCGGCGCACTCACAAGTCCTAATATGTTCCGGGCGGAGAATATCTTGTACGACTTGACGACCATTGCCGGAATAAAGATACTCGCGTAGACAATGCATGCAAGATGTCGGTAGTTGTGATGATGTGGTACACGTACAACGGTTTCGCCATAACTGACTTTAAAGTGCATCAAGTGCAGTATATACAGGGTGAATTTTTCAACTGGGCGTGGATGGCTACTTTCGAAACTATGGGGAATATCGAAAAACGTTGAAAGGAGTCTCGAGGCCGATTTTGACGAAAACTAAAACTGCATCATTGAATTTTAGAAAAATCAAAAATCCTGGCCAGGAATCGAACCCGCCGATTTTGGAAAAAAAATCACACCCTGTATTATTACACCGTTCGATAGTGTTGCTAATGAGGACCAAATTCTGGGAAGTAATCATATACGGCAAACTTAATAAAAAATACAAAACGCAATGAGAAACATTGCGTTTTGTATGTTAATTCTTGCAGTATACAGGGTTACTGGTTAAGTCGACCCATTCCCTTTGTGGGGTTAAAGTAGACATCATTAGCGTCCTAAACGTCGTAAAATTCTTACAATAACCAGTTAATGACACAGAAGTGGAATATTTTTGAAAAATGTTAAAAGTCTAATAACTCAAAAACGGTAACGATTAGGATAGGGGTTCCCATAGTAAAATCAGTCAAGAATGATGTCTACTTTAACCCCACAAAGGGATTAGGTCGACTTAACCAGTAACCCTGTATAATCTCGCTTTTGGAAGTTGCATTCATTCGGTTTTCTGTATCACTGAATACATCATGCCTTCGCTCTTGAACGGACCTGTTCCTGCTGACTCGGTCAGGAGGCGCATTATTTTTGAAGACGATCCTGAATACCATCAGGTGGATGAAGTTGACAACCCATCGGGTCCTCTGGGGGGGGGGGATCTTCCTGGTCCTTCTGGGATTGTTCCTCCTGCGGTTTCTCCTGTGATTCCTGCCGTTTCTCCTGTGGTTCCTGCGGGTCCTGTAGCTGAGCCAGACGAGGTTGCTGACGGGAATGACTGGGAGAGAGCTGGTTTGGTGCCAGCTGATTCGGTTTATGCAGATTCCCTCATGTTGCTTCGATAAACTCGTTTGTATATTGGCTGTCGAAAGATGCTCTGTTGAAAGACCTGTGTCTAAAGATTTTGAAATCTCTTTTGAACCTTCCGTTGATTGCCTCTATCTATCTGCGATTTGTGATTGTTCTAGATTTGTTTGCTTCCTCTGTATTTGAGTTGAGGCATAAATTCATTATATCCATATTCTTCGGTGACGGGAATATCATCCCGAAAGCCTCTGTCTAATATTAAGACGTCGTTTTCTTCAAACAAATAACGGAAAGCACCGTCTTCGATTGGCTCGCCATGTTTTTTCCATTACTAGTGCCATAATATCGGAATCGGTGGTTGTCGCAGCATACGGTCCAGTAATATCCAGAATTTAACCATCAGCACATACAATTATAAAGGGTTTAATAAGGTTTCTGTTTTTATGCAGAGGGTAGGTGCAGCGTTGATTAAACTTTTTTCGATATAAATATAACTGCCATCGCATATAAAAAGAGCGTGGGGTAGGGTAGACTGAGTACGGTTGAAACAATTTAGCTTTTATCGTTTGTAATTTTGTTGTTTATGAACAGAGTGACGATTAAAATACATGAAATTCAAATGTGAAGTTACGGCTACGATATGGCTGTATCATTATAGTGCCCGGGTTATTATTTTTTTAAATAAATGGCATTAAAAAAAAAAAAAGGTTACAACCATCCCCATGCTAGGGGCGGTTGAAACAGCGATTGGGGTCAGTTGAAACACATACAAAGAATACAATAAATAACAACATTAATCAGTCTTCGAGGTTTCATCAGCCTTACAGGTAGTAGTTATAGGTAACATTTAAAGAATTTATAAAATCAATTAATAAAATAACAAAAAAAAATTGAATAAACTAATTATTCAAACAACTCTGAATACTCTTATTAATCTCTAAAGTAATCGGAGTTGCAATTGTGGCAAACGTAGCTGAGATCGCCTTCTGTACATAATTCATGAGCCCATAGCTTACATGAAGTACATTGAATCCACTTCTCTCCGGGTCTGCTCTCTGAATATGCTGTTGAGCAAACAATAGAGAAGTATTCTTCCGCTTCTATTGCATCCGATGTCAATTCCTTCTGAGTATTCTTTCAGATGTGTCTGCAAAAGCTGGGATGTGCTGGCCACAGGTTCTGGTGTGTCGTGTGCTGGTGGACGCTGAGACAAGCAATCTCTGCATGTCCATATAAAAGTAGGTAGTGTGCGCTTTGGTGGACACTTAGATGAAGCTTCTGTGTCGCCCTTTGATCCATCACAGGGCGACACAGAAGCTTCATCTAAGTGTCTACCAAAGCCTAGCATTGCATCAGCAAGTGAAGATTTCGATAAAAGATGTGATTTCTACTTCTTGTCGTCATGCAGAACCTCCTGGTCTGAATTTAACAAATAGTGGTCATTTTCTTGTAACAGTTGTGCTTGTGCAGGGCTTCCCTCGAGTATATGCAACAAATAAAAAAAAATAATCCTTTGTAGGTTGGGTAGTTTCTATATAATAATTGTATGTGTTCTCACTTTGCAACTTTTTCTTGGCCATCCATGGAGTATTTCAAATTTTTGTGATAAGATTATTTCGTAACCTTTTAACAAATGAGAGAGGTCATATAACCCCTCCGCGGTATCGCCTTCTTTATGCCTTTTATAGAATACGTCAGGGGTGACATTCCAGTATTCATCCATGCGCGACTTGATCACAACTCTCATCGCAATAACCAGACCGAAATAGATGTATAATTCATCTGCATTCGTGTCTCGCCACTTTGTAATCCGGCTATTGGGATGGAGGTTGTTGGTATCTATTTGTCTCCTCGGCAATGTACTCCATAAATTCCCGATCCCATATGCCAACAAAAATTTCATATGGGTCATGGAGCTGTTGGACCTACATCACTGTGTGAAAACGTTTCCCGTCTCGATTCAGGTGGAATCGGAACATTCGGAAATGGTTTCCAATCGAATTCATATAAACCCCAAGGCTGGTCCGTTGCACTTGAGGGCACATCGTTGCCAATGTTGCTGGCGTCCACGGCAACAGCAGCAACAGGAACAGTTTCTTCTACGGCATCATCGACGTCCAGCGGTGTCTCCATTTCGCTGAAGGCTACTCTAGACAGGAGAGAAGTCGTCACCATTGCACCGTCGTCGTCGCTCTCGTCATAGTCTGATTCGCTTCCTGTGTAATGAAAGGTAGGTTAAACATCTTAAGGAATCTAAAAAATGCCCAACACCCATCCCGAGTTAAAATTAACAGCTACTTTCCATAACATAGCTGAGTAAATATATCATTGTCTTGCAGACTCTGGCGAGGACGGGCCGACGATGCTTGGCGGGACGTCGATGGTGCTGACTCCATAATCCTAAAAACAAATAGAGTTTAAAATAAAAAAATATGTTACACAGAACAATGCTAAATTGTAAAGTATTTATGGTACTTACAACGGTTGTGGACACTGACGCATCTGAGGTGGAGGTGGTTCGCTGGGGTCACTTGTGTTGATACTAATAATCCTGAAAACAAATAGAGTTAAAAAAAAAAAATGTTACACAGGACAATGCTAAATTCTGCCAAATTACATCTTGTAAACAACGTTGCAAGATGAAACGCGCATTATCTACTACATTAGGGCGTATTTAAAAAATTGGAATCAACTTTGCATTTACAACAAAAAATAAACTTTCCTAACTTAGCCTTTAATTATTAAAAAAAAAATGCCATTAATTACTGTACTTTAATAATTGTTCAAAATGTAGTCCATTTCTTTGAATACACAGTCGTGCACGTTTTAATAATAATTTAAAATGTCCATTTAGTTGATCTTAAACACTGGTTTCACTTTGAACTTAACTAAACTTAAAAAAGCGTCTATTATTTTAGCTTTTAAATCATCTCGGCTCTAGGCCTCTTCAACGTAAACACGGCGTTTAACTTTTCCCCACAGAAAAAAGTCACAGATAGTAAGATCCGGAGATCCGGCCGGCCACTGTATGGGTCCACCACGATCTATCCAATTTTCCCCGTATTTTTCATTGAAGTAATTGCCGACACTGATTGTGTAATGTGGTGGAGCGCCATCATGCTGATAGTAAAAGTTATTTAAATAGTACTACCAATAGTACTGGGCTGTCTTCAATTAGGCCTGCTATCTTCGTGTTTAGCATCTATATATATAAAAATGAAACCCGTTTTCCGTTGTCACGACATAACATGAAAACGGCTGGACCGATTCGGATAATTCTTTTTTTGTTGTTTTTGTAACCATCGGGACCGGGTTTTAGACCGGGTCCTCCACCCGTGCGAAGCCGGGACGCGCCGCTAGTATATAAATAAGTTTGTCCTGTCAAAGTGCCGTCAATAAAAACGGGACCAATTATTTTATTTTTTATGAAACCCGGCACACGTTGACACTAAATTGAACTTGAAGGTGGGCTTTCCAAATGATATGGGGTCTATTAAAGGACCACAAATGTTCGTTGTGCACGTTGTACAGCCCCACACGTGTAAACAGTGCTTCATAAGTCCATAGGATGTTCGATTCGGGATGATTAAGAAGCCATTTACACAAGACTCGTCGGTACCTTCCTGAAGATGTTGTACTATCTGGTATTGGTATGAATGGAGACCGGCCGCGTTTAACAGCCTCCACACTGCGGGCTGGCTCACACCGAAGCGACGTGCTGCTTCGTATGTGCTGGCTCGTGGATCTCGTTCAAAGAATTCGAAGATTAAGTCTTCGACGTCAGTAGCTAGGCGAGGTCTGCCATACCCTAGTGCATGGCTAGGTGTTGTGATCTGGCCATGATCCAAAAGCCTTTGGTTGGCCGCCAAATTAGTCCGTTCAGTTGGAACTGCCGGATTGTTTAGTCCCTGGGCTCGCATACGAGGTATACTTTCTTGTTCGTACATTCTTTTAGCTGCACGAAGGCTTTCACCACTGAGTAGAAGACAAACTCGTACCATTTCGTAGCACTCGCGGTTCGAAAATCGTTGTTGGGGACGTCACTGTTACGACCGGCGAATGCGTCTGCGCTTTTTTTTTATCGTGGTGAAATCATCAAATGAGTCCTCTCACCCCGGGCAGGGTGGGAGGGACTGTCAGACTTGTACTGACTAAAATCCACGTTGACGCTGCGCCAACGCAACGCAAGAGGGTATGCACGCCGACGCAGCTGCGTCTCAGTTCAGCCTTTGCAATCCTACTAATATTATAAACGTGAAAGTTTGTATGTATGGATGTATGGATGTTTGTTACTCTTTCACGCAAAAACTACTGAACGGATTTAGCTGAAATTTGGTACACAGATAGTTTATAACCTGGTTTAACACATAGGAGTTTTTATCCCGATTTTATGTTCTCGTTGGATAATTTTGGAGTTTTAGCGGGTGAAGCCGCTGGCAACAGCTAGTGGATAGATACAAACGTATTCTTTTGTTGCTTTTATTACGGCACCGCCGAAATAAACGTAGAAATCATAGAAGATTCTGGATATTTCCTTTGATAGCATTAAATAATTCAAATATCATAATACTCGTAATGTTAATCAGTTATTATTTTTTTATCTTTAATAACAGTTTAATTTAAGTATTACTATTGGGCAAAAAAGCAAAGTTATAATCTTCTACTTGACTATCATCAGTAAAATTATTAATCGTAGTGTTGGTTGAGTAGGTAGCTTCGAATTCATCTGTTCGATACGACGATGGCGGTGGTGACTGGGCATGCTGGGCATGCGTCTATGAATGGCGCGTGGAGGCGCACCGCCGGGGCGTATCCCCGCTGCCTCGAGAAGTCGAGGCGCGGCGGGAAGAGCTCCGGCGCGATCTCAGGGCAGTATGGAGGACACGACTGTCGCGACCGACGGCGCGCGCGTTAGCATAATGACGAGGCCCCCTCTCAGAGGGCTAAAGCCTGCCGGGGTCGCGGGTCTTATACCATCACCGTGACCCCGGAACATAAAGGGCTATTGAAGGACACCGTGGGTTTTCGTGACAAGTCTGACAGTCCCTCCCCTTCGAATTCATCTGTTCGATACGACGAAGGCGGTGGTGACTGGGCATGATGTCCAGTTTGATATCCGCGTGACTGCAATGGTGTTGCTTGATACTATTGTCCAGTTTGATATCCGCGTGACAGCCATGTTGTTGATTGAGCCTGTTCCCCGAACCGAATTTCGGTAATGATATTTATAACTGCTTTGGAATGTCAAAGTTTGTGATTCCGGAAAGCTGTCCAAAGAAGGCAAAATTCTTTATTAGCCTGAGAATAAGTTAATTGAGTTTGTCCTTGGTCTAGTGATTCTGGTTTATAAACTCTATAGTTATAACGTTCCAACGTTGGTATAGCATCGCGAAATCCACGATCTAAGATGTACATCATCAGCTCTAAAAAGTGTGCGGCAAGCACTATTTTCATTCCCGAAAAAATTGGTCATGATGTCTGCATCACTTTGAGTTGCTGGAAATGGACCACCTCAATTATTTTGTTAATTAACGCATCAAGAATATGACCATCACATGACACAATCAAAAACGGTTTGACTAAGTTGTCATATTTGTGTAAGCCGTAAGTTTTCTTTTGATTTGAAACATATAGGGGCACGTAGGGCACGCTGGTGCACGTACGCCCTTTTTGCCGCAACGGTAGCAAACAATTTCTTTTGATTTACAATTTGATAACGAGTGCCCCTTAATCACAAGGAACACATAACAACGAACCCGTGTCCGTTTGCACGGCCTCAATCCTTGAACCCTTCGGGGCTTGGTAAGCTAGGTCTGCTGCGACGAAAGAAGACGTCGCTTTAGGCGGCTCATGGAACTGAGCCTTGCTGTGGAAGCCCAGCTCCAGTTGCCTGCACTTCTCCTTCAACTCGCCGAGCGTATTGATGGTGAACAAACACAATCCCGAAGTGTATTCTGGTCTCATATTGTACTTTATCCGCGCCAAACGATCGTGTTCTGGAACCCTATAAGAAAGCCTGTTGAACATGTTTTCCATAACCGCTATAAAAATACAAGACTGCTCAGTCGACCCCTGCGTTCTGTTTGTGATTTCCGACATGAGACGCATGTCGTAATCAGGTGGAGCGAAATCAATGAGCAACTGCTTCTTCAGTTCCGGCCAATTACTCACCCACGACTTTATGCCTCGGTACCATAGTAAGGCTCCGTCGGAGAAAATGTCCAGAGCCGACTGATGCAAGGACAACTCGTCGATACCTCTGGCCTCGCATAGCTCCTCAAGACGCTCAATAAACGCCTTCATGCAACCCGTTCCGTTAAACTTAACACCCAAGGTTTTGACTGTGTCCTTCTTGCACGAAATGGTGATGTACTTCGTCTGCAAATTAGACAATACCTCCGGCGTCGCCTCGGCGGAACTAAAAGATCTTCCACCAATCTTTTAGTTCACGGAATCCATTCTGGCTAAATAACCGCTAAGTTGTTTATCAACGGTTGCGTAATCAGCACTGAGCTCCGTTGAAGAAGTTATCCTACCCAAACGGTGAAAGAGATGGAATCCCAAAGCCCTGGCGCGGTTAAATTTTTTTAAATTGTTGGGGTACTTTTCCAGAACTTCGCCAATTTCTGGTAATTTGGCCTTAATAACTTTCAATTCCGCTTCTGGATCTCTATCCATCTCCAGGATTTCATCGGAACTGACTAGTTTACCAAGATCTCTAATCTGGATACGAAGTTCCTCAACGGTTGAGGCGGGTTTAGCGTCCCGGATCAGCACCTCATAAACGAGCTCATCTTTTAGTAGTAAATTAAATTTAATAGGGCGTTCCATATTGAAATGTAAGAAAAAAAAATAAGTTGAAACTGGCCGTCACAATTCACAATCTTGAGCAACGTTTAAATATTAACTAAAGTAAACAAATAAACACAGTTCCAGTAATAGCAGTCTTATAGTGCTAGTGTACTACAACTGTAAAATTGTAAAAATGTATAAAACAGCACAAACATGTAAAGGATTCCGCACGACGGTTTTTTCTTCTTTAATATTTAAATAACTGGAAGGTTCCAGAATCAGTACTCCGGTTTGTAAGGTACAGCATTAGACGTAACCTCTATCTCCAATTAATACACACGTTGGGCGCCACTGTTACATATGATATTTTCTCCCTCCCCGGTTGGTGATAAGACCTGAAGAAAACAATAAATTCACTCAAACCCGGTTTATTAATTACAAGAACACATTTATCACTATGGTTAAACCTTATTAATTTAAATATTATACATTATTATTTTCTGACTATGGTGAAATACCCAACATTTCTTGGTGTTAACTATTGTATACAATTATCGCTAGCCAGTTTCAACCTTCTTTAATTAAGAGCTAGGGTCGTGGGGAATTGGAGATAACCGGGTACGGTTCCGTTGACGACTACAAAAATAAAATGTTATCAAAGATCTGAACCTTCCAGTTAAAGTTACTTAAATTAAATTAATTAATGGGCGCCAGGGACTTGAAGAGTCTCGGATCCTGGAGCTGCAGATGTTCACTATGCTTCGGGATGATGGTAGAACAATCCCAAGATCCTTAATTTAAATTCGGTGAAGTACCGACATCAAAACCGGGTTCTCTAAACACCGGTCTTATAAGCGGTTTACACAGAAACCGTCTTAAGATAAACCGTAGAAATAATTGAAAGAAAAAGGAAGTAAAAAAAAACCGTCACGCCTGCGCTATCGCTAGGCGGGGTCTGCCAGCCGCACAGTCGTCTCTGCAGGAGGCTGACGGGTTCCGCGTCTGGGCTTCAGACAGCCCCCTGAATCCCAGCGGCGGAGCGAATCACTCGATGAGCCTCTCCTGCAATCGACAATACGGAGAGCTAGTAATATAAACAAAACTAATTTGCTTTCCTCTAGGTGACCGAGCGGGGAAATCTAGCCAGTCAAAACAACGACCAATCTTGGGGAATAGTTAGCAGGGTTTAATACTCACGGTTACTGCAGGGGAATAGCCCTTGGACTGTGGCTGCTTGTTGCTCGACTGGCTGGGACCGCACACGAAAAGACGCAGTTTGGAATCCTGGAATAAGCGTTCAATTGATCACCTCCATATTCTCTCAACTACCAGGGGAGCGCTCACTGACTAACCCCAGACCCGGTTACAACAAGATTTCTTACCTTTTAAATTAGTCACAAGATTTAACGCAATTGCTTCCCAGGCTGTCTCTGAGATAAATGGCTGACCTACTGACACTCCTGCCGGATCTGAAGTCAGGGTTCGGGTGCTAAGCACCAGCCATTCTCCCAGACTTCGAGTAAAACACGATTAACCGGTCACCGAAGGGGAACACTACAACAATGCACTCAACACCACAAATCTTCACAAAAACTGTCTAAGGTCACGCCTAGAAGCCGAAACCATATTAAGCTTCAAGATCCACCTCACTTCTTTGCTCCATTGTCAACACCTCGCAATATTCCATTACAATAACAGCCCGTCATGGGGAAAACTCCCATCTTTATAACCCGGCAAAATCACAACCTTAAGCTGTCAACAAACAAAACCACAGATTAAATATGCATCGACTTGACGAAGTTTCTAGAAAAAAGTTTATAATGAAAAAATTAAACCATTTCCGTTAATAGATTTATTTTCATTTATTATTAATTTCGTTTGTTTTCGAAAACCAAAAATTATTAGGAATGTGTTAATTGATATATACTTAAAAGGTTTGCGGTCATCATGTTAAAATATCGATTAATCGATAGCTGTTTAACAAACTTCGCCAGATGGCGCTTTCACTTGCCAAAACTGACGTCTGACGTAATGACATGTGGAAAGTAAACAAAAAAGCTATGAGTTGATCCAAATAATATTGCGAAACTGTTTAAAAAGGTTTTAGAAAAGTGCTTTATTGTTGGGAAGTGAAACTAACGATACATAGGAATGGTAAACGGATGAATGCAGGTACTTGCTACTTTGCCTATTAGAAACGCAGCCGTAAAATGATCACCTGAGCTAGGAACAAAAAAAAAACATTGTAACAAAATACACAATGTTTAGAGGTGTTTGAAGCCCGCTTATAGTCAGGTTATGTAATTAGGGTAGAACTACGAGGAGGTGGTAAAACAGCCGGTGCCGGTGGAGGTAAGATGGGGGGCTCTGGTGGTGGTGACATTACATTTTCATTCTGTATGACATCTGCAGGTTCACCAGTTTCTTTTCGAGATGAATCTTGATGTAATTGGCTATTAGCTCTCATCCAGCAGGGATGACAAACATAATTCCTTGTTATTCCCTAAAACAAATAATATATGTGTAACAAATACAGCTTGTGATAGCTTAATGCTGTGGGTGCTGTGGTCCAACTATCACTCAAGTCTTTATGTCTTCTCGGTCTTGCGTACATATCAGAGATATATCTCTGACTAATTACATACAACACTGTTCAAGAAAACTTTGTTCGTTTGTAATGAATAGGCTCAAAAACTACTGGACCGATTTTATAAAGTCTTTCACCATTCGAAAGCTACATTGCCATACGAAGCCGGGACGGGCCGCTAGTATATGATAAATTGATAATAATCATAAGTACCTGAAGTTTTGCAGTAAAAGGCAGTAGAAGTGGTGACTCCGGTTCAATAATTTGATGCCTTATGTCCCTTACTGAAACGAAAGATGTCAAACCAAAAACATGACGCCTGACCTACCCTGACGAATGTCAAGCGATTGTAGAACCTGTCATGTTACGTTTCGTTGTTGCAGGAAAAAGTTATATTCAGTAGTTTAAAATAAATGTTTCATACCGTTCTAGTCATTTACAAAAATGTTTTTATTATAATTGCGATAGTGAATAAATCATTTTACAGTCAGAATAATCTATACATTTAATAAAACAGTAGAAAAGTCATGTTTGTTCATTAAAAAAAAACTCAAAAAATATAGCCAAGGTATTTTATATAAAGGACAACCAATAGAACCCATTTCTAGCATTTTTAGAATATTTGTCTGTTTGTAGGTTTATTTGTCCGATAATCACGTAAAATTTACGAACTCAATGTAGATAACTTTTATACACAACGATTTAGCGTAACTTGAAGTAGAATTTAGTCATTGAAATTGGTTCTGTCGTTCTGTCTATCAAAAGATATTTGAATTTTATTGTTGCAGAAGTAAAATTACGGGTGCACTTGGTCTCACAATTTGATTTCGTACGTCAGTCGCGCGATCTAGCTCGGAATAGAAAAACTACATTATTCAAATAAAATACATATTTCAACGCACGGCAGATGGCGTTAAAAGAAAACCTGGAATAGACGTGTTTGAATGAAGTAAAACATTATGTATTTTTTCAACACTTGTGTTCGATTGTATCTCATATACACTCAATAACTTCTTTCGCATTGTGTTTTCACTCAACCTGGTGACAATAAAGCTCTGTGCTTCCGCATCTTTCTTTGTTCACTCATCCTTATTCTTCGCAGTTTTTATTTCAGAACCATCCACAACAGAGAAAATATCCAGTCCCCGTAGTTAGACAGAAATCTGGATCTTCCAAGCGTTCCAATTCTTTTGATCTTCGAGTTTTAGTGAAACTCCCAACATAATTTGGTGTTGATCCATTTTCCCCGGTATCAACGTCACTCCCGTGTCGTAGTCAAAGTTAATTGTTGTAGCAGGTCGGATACGTTTGTTGCGATGTCTTCACTCCGGCGCCACGGGTCGTCCAACGACTCCAGCAACGCTTCCGTCAAATCGTCTCGACTCGAACGCATCTATTACTTCACCTGCATCAGATGGGTCAATTTCAACAACTATGATTTTTTACATAATTTTGGTGAACTTTTTTGTTACTATTTTTTTTTAATAATTAAGATATTGATAAGCAAGAAATACCTACGTATTCAGGTAGATATAAAGTAAGGGACATTTATTTATTCCTGAAGTCTTTGAATATATTGTCGACACCAGAATTGGTAACACACCAAAATTGCTATTCGACACCAAAATTAGCTTTGCTGCCACCAGAATTTATTTTTGCCACCAAGATTAGAATGCACTGGCAACACATTTGTTTTACTACAGGGAATTATAAAAAAAATCCTTATTTATAGTGATTAAATGATTTATTAAAAATGTAATAAAAATTAGAGCAATAGAAATCAAAATCAACAAATACAACTTACTGTTTTTTTCGACTTGTTAATTATACAATTTTAATAGAATAAAAATCGAATCCTCTGACATGTTAAGTAATGAGATCAAAATTTAAATTAACAATCATAAAAACTTTTCTTTTCTACTTTTCCATTTCTTTATAACTCTCAAGCTTTCTCAATTACAGTGAAACCTGGTTAAGTGGGACCTGGATAAGTGAGAAACCTCCATAACTGGTACTCATACTGAGGTCCCAGCACTTTGGCATTGTATCACTGAGACACTGCTTAAGTGGAATACCTCTTAAAGTGAGACTGGATTGAACTGAACTGGACTGGACTGAAGTGAGACTGGGCATTTCCCACAGGTCCCTTGAGGTCTCACTTAACCAGGTTTCACTGTATTACAATAATCGGCCACAATAATAATTATCATCTGCTATAAACCTTTATTATCACTATATTCATAAGCGTTTATATTTTTTTAACTTCTTACCTATGTTAAAAAAATAACAATAATATACAATTCTACTGTATACAACAAAAAAGATCACCCCCTCTCTTGTACGTTATTTGGAACATAATTTTTTACATGTTATTATAATGAGATCAATATTTTTTTAAATAATCAATTTTAACTTGCACAATTTTCTTATATTCTATAACCATGTTGATTCGTCAATCTTATAATCAAAAAAATTTATAATCATCTTCGCTATCATCATCATTATGATCATATTTGTAATTCTTATAGTCTTCTTTACGTTTTCCGAGACCATCCTCATCTGTGTTTTCATATTGTGATAGTATTTCACTATTGATATTATCAAAAAAAGAAACATTTGGAGTTGTAATTTGATCATAATCTGCTATATTAACCAATTCATGGGAAGGGTCGGTTTGTGTGATTTGCTTTGGTTTTTTCAAAACAAATGGTTTAGATGCTTGAAATCTATATATCTGTATTGACTGAACATTGGAACGGGCATTTATTGTTGACCATGACTGTTTCGGACTTGTGACTTGTACACAATATCCCTTACTGTTTCGACCTCTTTCTGAACATTAACCTCAGTTGGCAAGCCATAAAAGCCAATATGCTTCCCATGGCAACATCTAATTGTATCATAAAGACAGACTGGCTCAATACAAGATAAAGAACGCATTGCCAAACCGTTTGTAGAAGCTTTCGTCCAAACAATTTGGTGAACTTTCATTGATCCAGGGTAAGGTATAAGATTTGTAGGCAACAGCTGATCTTTTTCAATAACTTCATGTTCCTGAACAATTTCAATTTTAACTCCTGTGACGACTGCTTTCAGTTTTTGAACCAGGCTGTCTATATCTACAATATCATTCCCAAAAGTAACTAACCGATCAGCACTCCACCAACGCCATCAGGTGCACCTTTTCCGTGTCCACATTCACAATAGTGCCATACAACACATGTTAAGTAAGGAAGATAATTTTTAACTGAGATATTAAGTAGAAAACTTTTTTGTTTCTATATTGTGCTGACGGAGAATCAGAAACAAAATGAATGGTACAAACTTCAGGAACGATTTCTTTAACCTCACGCAAAATTGGAATTAAATGTGCCCATACCGAAGATGCATCATGTCGCAAAGATGTACTAGCAGTGCAAAATGATTGAACTTTACTTTCATTTCCTGAACGATAGTAAATGACTGAAATGTGTAATGTAATTTGAGATCGGCTAGCGCCAAAATGGACTGATTGAACCTCTGCAGTATATTTCGTGTTGTAATTTTCGCTGAAATCTATATGTATTAAACATTCGTTTGCAGCAATCCGTTCTTTTACTTTTTTAATAGAATAATATTGGTTTTTGACATTAGCACAATGCGACTTATAATGTTTGATTACCGTCATGACCCGTTACTTCGCCTGGGTTTTGACACTTTTTTTAACATCTCCTCCAGATTTAAAAGTATTTCAAATCGCGATGTCTAAAAAACGATTTTTTATACCTCCATCTATCGATATTATGTAATTATTCTTCCAAATTCACTGGTTATCTGCCTAAAAATTGGTCTTAAATGTGATAGGCGAAGTATTGGTACTTTTCTCTAACTTCGCCTACATCATGTTATAGCGTCAAATATTAAATTTAATTTCAAAGTCTACTTACTACATCTAGTGTAAGTATTTTAGGAAGTGACAGACGACTATAAATTTTAAATAAAGCACCATAAAGTCGATTTTTAAAAAATAATCTTTTGTAGGCGAAGTTAGGCTACAGTCTGAAGTTAGTTCCATACATTTGATGTATTGCTGATAGGGCTGCCAATTTTTTTTGTTAATTTATATTACTGCAAAATAAAAGGGTAACAGTTTCTAAAAAAAAAGAAAAATAGAGCTTGATAATTATTTATTAGAGTGCCAAAAATATTTATGATTAAAACTCAGCGAAAACATTTGCTTAAATTATTTGTATCCTTTAATCTACTTAGTTACGTCAATGCTTTTTTAGAGATCAATGCAGACATAAATGCAAGTAGTTTCAGGTAATAATTACCTTATAACTAAATAGTCGGATTAAACATATAAATGTTTAATTAATTCGGAAACATAGGAACTAGATAACAATATTTGGCTCATAATCCTTAAGTTCACATATAGGTAGGTACATCAATACTAAATTTTAGATATTAAATCAGACTAGACTAGGCCAATCATAGACTTAAAGTTTCTAGCTTAATAGGAAAATAAAATTTTATCAAAAAAGTAAATAGCAACAACATTTAACTTACATTAATACTTAGACATTAAATCAGTCTCAAAACACGTCAGTCAAAAATACAAAAACAAAAAACACTTTATTTAAAATAGACTTAATTATTATTGGATGTTGTAATTACTTAAATCAATATTAAATATGATATGACCCCTTCGAGAAATGTTTGGCTCAGGCAATACCCTAACAATATCATCTAAATGCTTCATAGTACAAATATCATCTATTGTAGGATAAGTAAACACTGATCCTCTTTTAAATTTTGATTCCTTCACTTTCCTCACAAATTTGACCTCAGGCACGTCATCTTTCATCGATATTACTTTGCCTACGAAATGCTTTACGCTCTTTTTTGTAGCAAATTTAGCCAAAATCCAGGAATCTGTTTTAAATTTATTACCATTCTCTGTGAAATATTCAATGTCAGACATTCCGTAACTTATTGATGGTTCTACGTTTTCTTGTTCTTCTTGTTGGTAGTGTCTGATGAATTCGTCCATAGTTTCATATTCTGAATCGTCCGTTTCAGCTACAGACATTTCAATGCTGGATTCACTATCGGATCTCTTCTTTCTTTGTTTGATAGGTTTGTACGTCTTCTGCAACTTCTTTTTTCTAGTTTCCTTACTTATTATTTTTCTCTTCATACATGCCACGTCTTCTTTTATTTCTTGTGTAATTTCTTCTAGGGCTTTTCTTTTATTAGCTACCATTTCTTTTTTTATTGGGAGTAATTCCATGTGCAAGGCAGACCGTGATATTCTGACCCCTTTCATTTTAAGATTAGTATTTCCTTGCTTACTTTGCAGGTTTTTTTGAGACGATCCTGCTTTGATAGTGACATCAGAGGTAATTACAATTTTCGTTTTTTTGGTTTGTAGGCATTCTGGTATTTTGTTAATAAATGTCATATTTGCTTGGTCGTTCCTTGAAATTTTACTCAAGTAATGAACAGTTGATAGTTGTGAGGAGGATTCCTCAGTATTTTGCATGTAAGCATTGATACTCCTGATACACAAGTTATTCAAGCTATCGGGAGCCTTTGGCATCAGCGATGACTTCAACTGCAGTAATAAGGCAGAATTTGGATGAATTTCTGGATCATTTTCTTCTAGTCTATTAATATTTTTTATTGCTTTTCCTTTCTTTGGTTGAGTTGATACATCCTTAAAATCGCTTGAAGAGACCGATTTTCCCGGTGGGACATTTAGTTTCTTGTTTCGTATTTTTTTATTTGGATCTGGACTGCGTGTCTCCTTCAGCCAGTCTAATAGTGCATTGTCAATAGTATATGGCATCACCTTGTGATTTGAGCCTGGTAGTTTACTTATTACTTTATCCGGGTTAAATGGTGCAATGCCAGTACTTTTGAATGCACTGATTATGTTGTGTGTTTTTTCGTTAAGTTGGTCCATTAATTTTTTGAGTAGATCTGGGAAATGTCCCTTGTGAATTGTTGCTTCCCTTGGGTTTTTTATCTTGTAACGTAATAAAATTTCTCTCCATAGTTTTTTTAATGGGCCAAAATAGCACACATCCAAGGGTTGAGTCAAATGGGATGAATTTGGGGGTAAAAATACGAAACGTATATCATTTTCTTCGCAATATGTCACAATTTTGTGATTTATGTGGGAGGCCAGGTTATCTCCAATTAAAACCTTCGATCCAGTTTTTGTTTTAGCCCAGGGTAAAATAATACTTTCAAACCAATCTTCGAACAGAACACTATCGAACCATCCCGATTTAGAACGGTTGAATCTGGATCCTTTAGGTCCGTTCAGTGTCCATTGTGTGTATAAGTGCTCAGCTTTATACACAACGTATGGTGCAAGACATTCTCCTCCTGCAGTTATTGCGAACATTATAGATATAGCCCCCTTCGTATAATTTAACACCCTTTCGGGGTACTTGACTCCTCTTCTGAACAAACATTTTTGAGCCCCAGGATTATCGGTTAAATTTGTCTCGTCGTAATTTAAAATGTTCTCATAAGAGATTCCTTCCAGTGATAGCTTTAGATTTTTGAAATATTCCTCCATTTCTACAGGGGATTTTTCTGCACGGCTTCTTTTTATATTTTGGATCACTCTGTAGGTTAAGTCTGATTTATTTCGTTTTAAAAAAGTGTATGCCCACTTCTTTCCGGGTAACTTGTTATTAAAAATGGAAAGTCTTCCATTGACCTCCAAATATCTAAAAATAAAACAGTTAAATTAGTAGGAGTTAAATAGTAGTAGGGGAAATTGAGAATAAAATGTGTAAAACTAAAATTATCAAGTGATTTTTTTATTCCTAGGCTTTACAAACGTTTATGCATACTCAACTCAAGTATATTTCTAGATACAATATTATTTTGAACATCACCTATGTACAACAATTCGCAAATCCAGAAGGGTCAAAGGACTGCCATATTCGGCGGCTGCAATTAACACTCTTTTTATATTATCTTCCTCCTCATCAGTTAGCCGAGTTGGGCATCCTGGACTTTTAGGGTGTTTATTATGTAGCTTGTCCAATAAAGTTCGACGAGGTATCCCAAAAGTTCTTTCTGCTTCGTATGAAGACATCGTTTTCTTTCTTAATGCTTCTACTGCCAATTCTATCATATTTTTTGAATGTTTCACAGTATATTCCCTTTTTTTGGGTTTCGCCGCTGGTCCCTTGATTTTTGGCATTGTCCATCGATAGTTCTGTAACCAGTTTTATGATCTAGATAAGCTCTCACACTACCTATCTAAACAACTGAACAAGCCTGTATTAACTGATATTTTAGTATGTTTATGATGTTAAATAACCTGGGTATAATATGTAGGATCAAAATAATTGTCAAGACAAATTAATGTTGCCCAAAATCGGTCTTCCGGTCTTTTGGTCTTCCTGTAAAAATCTTGCAAGTCTTGTGCTACAGTTACCTGACTAACCTAACCTAACCGTTACCATAAATATTCAATTAAACCCATGTTTGACTTTGACATAATTTCCATGACTGCAAATTCGGTCTTATTCTTGCTCAAATCTTACAGGGTCCATCTTAGTCTTGGCCTTGCCAAAATGCAAGAACAAGACCAAGACCGATTTTGGGCAGCACTAAGACGAATCAAATATTTTGAATTTCGTTGGTATTTCAGTCATAGTTATTATGAAATTTCGGAAATTTAATACATAGCCATCAGCTCCGTGTTATAATAATATTGCATTGTTATCTGTCTTGCACATGCATGCACAATTTCAGCTCAATCGGACAACATAAAGTGGGTCAAATTTAACTTGCAAGATTACAGACAGACACACAGCGGGACAGGTGAAACTAAATAAAAGCTTGTAGGTAATAATAAAATGCAAATGGCAATAAAAAAAGAATATTATAAATAAATATTATTACAATGTTGAAATTGACAACCCTAGGGGCAGGCGAAGTTTGGCAACAAGATGGCTGCCGCTATCACCATAATAACATTTTATTGAATTACCACGTTTAAACGTAAATTAGATAAAAAATTCTAGTGTCATATGAAAGAATATTAGTAGTAGATTATAATTTAATAATAAATTTAACCTTACCTGTTCTGTATCACTGCCTAAAACTGAAGTTAAATCGCAGACAAAAAAAAACACGTCTTTTCTCTTGAGAAAAAATTGCACTGGTCGCCAATAACGTGAAGTTAGCCACAAGTATTCCTCAAAATCTTGCCATAGATGAAAAATAGTTATCATTTAGTAACTTTACGCGAAGCCAAGCCTAAAATAGAAATGGCAACTTCAACTTATTTGAAATTAGGCGAAGATATGTGGCACAGGCGAAGTAACGGATCACGACGGTACTTCTAGAGGTTTATCAATTTTTTGTTCTTTTTTAATAATAGAACTAACCCCATAGTGACCAAAATTAAAATTTAATAGAATATTACAATCACCTACTTACTTACTTACTTTGTTTTAGGTTTATTTTTAATGTTATTTTCATTTTATTTTCATGTATGCAGTTCTTTAGCTTCAATTAAGTACTATCTGTAAATTATTATCAGACTTGTAACCTGTGAGTGCTGTGCACACCTATAAGTGACAAGTTCACTCTAGATTTAGAGAAAAAATTGTTTTATTATTCTAAAATGTAATAGTGAATAAGTCGTTGGTGTGCCAAAAATAAATAAAATAAAACTCAATAAAATGTCGCAGCCATTTAATGAATATGCTTTCGTTTGTCCAACCATTACGAGAACATGTGTAAACAGCACCTGGAGGACCATCTTTTTCTAGTTGCGGTGAGTGACGCTGTCGAGGGAAAATAAATAGAGGCGGAATGAAGGACCCTGAAGCACTCATAGCACAGATAGCCGTTACGTTTTTACCTCTTTCCCAAGATGTGACTGTACCTACACGTTTTTGTCCCTTAGGCGCTATATTTTTTTCGGTTTCCTGCACTGTCGTTACGCCAGTCTCGTCCATATTGTAAATATGAGACGGCGGGAAGTGGTATTTTGTCATGACATTTTCCAGATTTTCAAAGAACCGATCCATTTCAGCTTTATTGAACCCAAGTATCCTATTGATGCTTGTCGCTTCTGGCTTTCTAATACTTAGATTAGGATGTCGTAGGAAAAAGCCATTTAGAAAGTCTCTGCCTGCAGACTTTTTGGTTTCGTTAAAACGATCTGCAACTCCAATTTTTTCAGCCATGGCGTAACATACCTTACAAAACTGAGCCCTCGTCAGTCCATAAAATTTATTTGACATTTTTTGTAGATGATCAGCCAGAATGGCTTCTTGTTCCACAGTGAACACAGAGGGCCTTCCTAGTTTTGGAGGACATTTGTAGCTAGGATCGTTAAATTTAGCTAACCTGAATCTCTTCTTTAACGTGCTGTAGGGTATTCCAGTCTCTTTTGATACCTTGTATACTGATGTACCACCACTCTGAAGTTTTTCGACTGCGTTTTCTAAAGTTTCAAGGGTCCAAGACGCTTTCGTAGTGGTGCGTTCCTTTTTTCTTGGCATTTTGACATCTGAAAAAAAAACATTACTAAATCGTATGGGGCAATTGGAGCCACAAAGGAGTAAACAGAGCCTAATAAGCTCCGATTACCCGACTACCACCATGTTGCAATTAAATAAAACGATATACTGAATCTAACTTGTAACGAAGCTATACGCAGAGATACTCAAAATTGATAACATTAGCTATAAAATAAAACAGGTTTGATTATAATAAACGTATAACTTTATCACGTGATGTTCTTTTTTGCATTTGTGTACCCCCCACCCCCTGGTGAAACATGGTGAGGTTTAAGACTACCCGCCACCCCCCTTCTTATATCATATTTGGGTATAATCTTATTTTTCACACTACTTGCTCGTAAATGTCATATTATACGTCGGGCAAATCTACTGTAAAGCATGACATTATTCCCCCTCGCTCGAGCCGGGAATAATATATGTACTGAATTTCATTATTCCCGTGGGAATAATGTGATTTGAATTTGGAACCTCAAAGAAAACCGTATGAAAACTTTCACCAAGGAGTCGTATCAGTAATGGCGGCCGCTGGCAGCAACAGCTGATCGCTTACAGTGGTGCCAACTTCACGTTCGAAGGTTGTCGCAACACTCATCAAATTTCAAAAATCGAATTTATTTCCTCGCAGTAGGTGTGAAAAGCAGAGTACGCTCCTCGGGAGTAAAGCTGCCTTGTCTAGGGCTGACTTGAATCCCTCGCTACACTAAGGATTCTTAACTTAAGGGGATTACATTGCTCGATAACCTTGAAGATCTGGCCTTTGTAACATTGTTTATAAATAAAGCGCCCTCTGCTGACAGAGAATCACACTACCATAAAATTTACTGATGATTATTCAAAATAACAGATGCGACGCAATATTGTACAGTATTTGTTAGAAAAACTATTTTAATGTATGGCATCACAATTTACTGGTATATTTTATTTTTTGACTATAGCAACATCTGTACCTATCTATCAATCATATCTGTCATGTTGACACTCCTTCTTCACTAAAAATTATTAGAGCTAACATGGTGTAATTTACTAATTTAACAATTTATGTTTAACTTGCTTCTTGATAGAAGAAAATATAAACATTAAAGCTGCAATGAGCTAGTTTCTTTGCCGTCAACTCCATCTTCGATTCCCTGTCGCACTGACTGCAAGCCACACTGCATCCACGAGGTCCTCCATCTTTGAACAGGTTACGGCCCAGGAACACCGCAGAAGAAATCAAAATCCATCTGGTGCTTGCAAAATCAGTGCGACGGAATTTGACGCCCAGTGTGTGCGGCCCACATGGCTTCGCCAGATAACGAGATTATTCCGACGACGGGAGCGCCACATGGTTCGACGATTGTGTTCGGCGGTGCGGCGGGCGCAATGGAAAAATTGGAAGGTGCGGGAAACTATCTCAATTGGAAATTTCAATGTAAAATGATATTGAAACTTGAAGGTCTCTGGGATCTTATCGAGAGAAGCGATAACAATGCACTTTCTGGCGCTGATGCCGCGCGTGATCAACGTGCGCTGGCTCGCGTCTGCTTAAGTATCAAAACAGGTCTATTTCAATATGTTCGAGAAGCAAAATCAGCCAAAGAAGCTTGGCAAAAGCTCAGTGAGGTCTTCGAAGACCGTGGCCTTTACAGAAGAGTATTATTGCTTCGTCAGCTCCACCGCATTGAGTACAAAGACTACAGTAACATGTCAGAGTACATTGAAAAGGTTATGTCACTTGTTCATCAATTGTCGGATATTGGAAAAACCATAGAAGATGAAGAAATTGCAGAAATTCTTCTAAGTGGTTTACCGCAAGAGTATGATACGTTGGTGTCTAACTTAGAAACCCTCTGCATTTCGTCGACGCTTCAGAGCGAATTGGTACGGACTAGACTATTACAAGAAGCTCACCGAAAAGATGAAACTTCTACTGCTACGGCATTTGTCAGCAAAAAGCAATTGGTCTGCAAATATTGTCACAAGGCTGGACATATCAAGCCGAAATGCTTCAAATTCAAGAGAGACAAGCTGCAGAAGAAGAAGAAGGAAGAAAATGAGCCAGTCACTGCCTACTTAGCTCACAGCTCTTCAAATCTCTATATTGACAGCGGTTCGTCGTGTCATATGGTTAAGGACAAGGAAATGCTTATTAATACAAAGGGAACCAGTACTCAAGTTGTCTCGTGCGCTAATAATGAACAATTAGTTAGTACCTGTGTGGGTGACATGAATATATGTACAAATAATGAGGTAAGAACCTTTAAAAATGTAATGTTTGTCCCCAAGTTATCTGCTAATCTCTTATCAGTTTCTAAGTTAGTAAAAGATGGTTTTATAGTTATATTTACTGATGATGGTTGTTTTGTTTACCAAAATGGACAGTGTAAAATTTCTGGCAATTATTTATTTAAGGCTAGTTGCACTAATGGCATTTATAAAGTGAATGGGTATGTGTGTGAGGATAACATGCTCCATAGGATGCATTCTATGCTCCTGCAAGATAGGCAGGAGACAATGAGTGCTGCAGTTGCTGCCTCTGCCTCAACCAGTATGGAACTTTGGCATCATCGGCTTGGCCACTTACATCCTGCAGGTATGTGTAGGTTAAGAAAGCATGCATGTGGTGTATTGTTTCAGGATGAAGCACTGAAGAAGTGTGAGGCTTGCCTGAGGGGGAAGTTAGCAGCTGAACCTTTCCCTAATGCAAGTTCTAGCCGGACAACACAGCCACTGCAGCTCATACACAGCGACGTTTGTGGACCATTACCGGAGGCTAGCTATGGGGGAGCTAGATATCTTGTCACATTCACAGATGACTTTACAAGAAAAAGTTTTGGATACCTTATGAAGAATAAACATCAGGTAATGGATTGTTTTATTCAGTTTAAAGCCTTAGTTGAAAAGCAACTTAATTTAAAAATTAAATGCTTGCGAACTGATAATGGTGGTGAATATTTAAATTCAAAATTTACTTGCTATCTACAGCGAGAAGGTATCATTCACCAGACCAGTGTTCCTTATTCACCTGCACAAAATGGTGTCGCTGAGCGTCTGAACAGGACTCTCTTTGATAAGGTGCGTTGCATGTTGCAACACAGTGGCCTCTGTAAGCGGTTTTGGGGCGAATGCGTTATGGTTGCGCTTTATTTGAAAAATAGATCGCCCACAGCTGCTTTGTCAGGGCAGATTCCAGAGGAAGTTTGGTCGGGGTCACAGGTCGACCTCAGTCACCTCAGGGTTTTCGGTTGCACTGCTTATTCGTTGTCACCTAAACACAAATGCGACAAACTTGATGCTAAGGGGAAGGAATTTATCTTTGTGGGGTATAGTGAAACACAAAAGGGTTTTCGCTTAGCTGATCCATTGAACCCTACTAAGGTCATTGTTTCGCGTAATGTAGCATTTATTGAAAATAAGTTTTACACTAATACTGACCATCTTGTTAAGCCTGTTAGCTCACATGAAGTGGAGATCAATTATTATAATTTTGACTGTGATAATAAACAAGAAAATAATTTAATCTGTGATAATAATCAAGAAAATAATTTAATCTGTGATAATAATCAAGAAAATAATTTAATCTGTGATACTAGTCAAAATAATATTTATTTACATAACAAAAGTAATGAATCTAATTTAAATAATGCATATAATGAGAATTCTTTTAATAACAGTGGTTCTTTTCCTAATGTTTCAGATGAAGAGTACTGTACGGGCAGTGAAGACGACTCCAGCTCCGCTGAACTGTCTGCAGGTGACACGGGTGCTGAGCCCTTGAGTTCGCCGGGTGAGACGTCAGTTCGAGAAGTAGTCGCGACGAGTCCGGTGACTGTCGCTTCGCGTACTGGTCGGTCTATTCGCTCTACACGTAATGTACAACCTTCAAGATTCTTAGATTATGATATGAGTTATTTGGTAAACGAGAACCCACTCGTTGATGAACCACTTACCTACGAGGAGGCGATGAATTCTTCATGCAGTGCACAGTGGAAAGACGCGATGAAACGTGAGTACGACGCGCTGGTAGCGAATAATGTATGGGAGTTGGTTGAGAGGCCAGTGAATGTAAATATTGTCAAGTGCAAATGGGTCTATAAGGCAAAGTATGATGCTTCAGGAAAGTTTGATCGTTTTAAAGCTAGACTCGTTGCCAGAGGTTTTACTCAACGAATAGGTATAGATTATAATGAAACCTTTTCTCCCGTAGTGCGTCACTCTACGATGCGAATTCTATTCTCCATAGCTAATCAGTTTGATTTAAATATAGATCATTTAGATGTCGCCACAGCGTTCTTAAATGGCGATCTAAATGAAACAATTTATATGGAACAACCAGTAGGTTTTTGTAGTAAAGATCCTAATAAGGTTTGTTTGTTAAAGAAAAGTATTTATGGCCTTAAACAGGCAAGCAGAATGTGGAATTGTAAAATACACAGTCTACTATGTAAACATGAGTTCATTCAGTCAAAGTGTGAACCGTGTGTCTATGTAAAATGTTCTGGTAATGACATTGTTATAATTGCATTATATGTGGATGATTTTTACCTGTTTTACAGTTCCAATAGCTCTAATAAAAATAATTTAGTTTCAATTCTTGAAAATGAATTTAATGTAAAGAACTTGGGAACACTTAGGAGCTGTCTAGGTATAAATGTCACTAGGGATAGAGTGAAGGGTGTTTTAAAGCTCGACCAAAGTGAATACATTAAAAAACTGCTTGTTCGATTTGGAATGGAACATTGTAAGGCCGTCTCTACACCAATGGAGGTTAACTGTAAGCTACTTAAAAATGAGGAGTCCAGTTTACAGGATGATGTTTACAACTATCGTCAGCTGCTTGGTTGCTTGATGTATCTGTCCGTTTGTACACGCCCAGATATATCTTATGCATGTAGTCAGCTCAGTCAGTTTAACAACTGTTTCGACAGGACTCATTGGTTAGCTGCTAAGCGGATTCTGCGTTATTTGGCAGGTACAATTCATTACTCTTTATGTTTTCATAAAAGTAGGGATTGGTTTTTAAGTGCCTATACTGATGCGGATTGGGCCAATGATGTAACTGATAGGAAATCCTATACCGGTTTTGTCATCAAATTGGGAAATGATACAGTTAACTGGGAATCACGCAAACAGAGGTGTGTAGCATTGTCGAGCACTGAAGCGGAATACTTAGCGATAAGTGATGTATGTAAAGACGTTTCTTTTATTCGAAATTTGCTGTCAGAAATTATGCCTGCACAGATGTGTGATATTAATTGTAATTGTATTGTATATAATGATAATCAAAGTGCTCAAAAGTTGTTAGAAGTCAGAGAATATTGTCACAAACGAACCAAACATATAGATCTGAGGTATCACTATGTAAAGGATCTTGTAAACAAAAATGTAATAAGTATTATGTATTTACCTACTGATAAAATGCTTGCGGATATTTTAACCAAACCTTTAAGTAAAATTAAGCATGAGAAATTTCTTAAAGCTATGAATGTGAATTAGTATTGTGGTTAATGTGTTCTTTGAATATTTTATAATATGACTTGGAATGTGAATTATGTGTCTTTGTGCATGTTAAATTTAATAATTATTTGAGGACCTATTTACCTAATGCATAATTATTAATTATTTGTTGTAACATGCAGAGATAATTTTTTTTTTAAATATAGAGTCAAATGTTTTGAAATATAGAGTCACATTTTCTTTTAAGTAGAGTCATATTATTTTTAAATGTAGAGTCATTTTGTTTTATTTTAACATTTGATTCTGTATATTGTGAGCCATAAGGGGAAGTGTTAGAAAAACTATTTTAATGTATGGCATCACAATTTACTGGTATATTTTATTTTTTGACTATAGCAACATCTGTACCTATCTATCAATCATATCTGTCATGTTGACACTCCTTCTTCACTAAAAATTATTAGAGCTAACATGGTGTAATTTACTAATTTAACAATTTATGTTTAACTTGCTTCTTGATAGAAGAAAATATAAACATTAAAGCTGCAATGAGCTAGTTTCTTTGCCGTCAACTCCATCTTCGATTCCCTGTCGCACTGACTGCAAGCCACACTGCATCCACGAGGTCCTCCATCTTTGAACAGTATTTGCCTAATTATTTCGGTCTCTGAGAGGCAATAAGTACTTTTTCCGATGTACAAAGTTATTTGTGTCCAAACTCACATTACGTATTTCTTTTTGTTTGATATGAATACTTATAATTATTTTTGGTAAACGCAACAAACTGAAGTGTATACTTGTGAGGTAACCTGCTGAAGGTCATATGATGACCAGTCAGGAGTCACGAGTTTTCAAAATTTGCCTAATTGATCACGGTTGCTACTACAGAATACAAGCTGTAGGTCTGATGATGACCAGGTCAGTGCCCAACGGTTCTCTATAATGGAATTAGTCAGGAGTCACCAGTTTTCAAAATTTGCTTTATTGATCTCGGTTGCTACTACAGAATACAAGCTGAAGGTCTGATGATGACCAGGTCAGTGCCCAACGGTTCTCTATAATGGAATTAGTCAGGTGTCACCAGTTTTCAAAATTTGCTTTATTGATCTCGGTTGCTACTACAGAATACAAGCTGAAGGTCTGATGATGACCAGGTCAGTGCCCAAAGGTAATCAATAATGGAATAAATCAGGAGGAAGCAGCTATCAAAATTTGGCTAATTGATCACAGTTGCTACTACGAATATCTGCTGAAGGTTTAATGATGACCAAGTTAGAGCTTAAAAGGTCCTCGGTAATGAAAATAGTAAGACTCAGGTTCTAACATTTACCTATCACTCAACGATATTTGGTTATGAAAATATTAAGGAAAATATAGTTTTCAATATTCGTCTTATTCCGTACGGATGCTTTACATTAATAAGTTGTCAATGTCATGCATGACAAAGTGGGTAATAAAAAGCGATAGTCGTCGCCCAGTGGGCTATATTCAGCCATAATTTATTATAATTTTACTACAAAATTATTTAAAATACAAGTAAAAAATATACATCGATCAAAGTAAAAAAAAACCAAATACAGTTAAGAAAAGTAAAATGAAGTAAAAGTAAAAACAAAGTGCATTACAACAAAATACAAGTAAAAAGTAAAACAAAACAGATGTAACAAAATCAACTGACATACAAAAGTAAAAAAATAAAATATATTACTCAACAGTAATTGAAGTAAAACAAAATACAAGTACCTAATAAGTGTAAAACGTAGAAACAAAGTCAATTAAAATACAAAAAGTAAAAAATGAAACAAAGTGAAATTAAAGAAAATACATCAGATCAGCACATCTTCAAATGGTTTATCAGACAGTTTACATGTATTGTCAGATTCCGACAATGGTTGATCCTCCTGATTTTGTAATCCCGACTGTTTTCTTAATTGCCTGGAAAAATGAACTTTAGTTATATATGGTTGGTATGTTGGTTCTACACAGGTCACCTAGGTCTATGTGAGTTCTTTTAAATGAGTACAAACATGTTAGTTTACGTGTGTCATGATTGAGGTCTGCCTACCTTCGGAGTCCACCATCAGGTCAGTCAGTTCCTCACAGACACCTAGGTCTCTGTGAGCTCTTTCAAATGAGTACAAACATGTTGGTTTACGTGTGTCATGATTGAGGTCTGCCTACCTTCGGAGTCCACCATCAGGTCAGTCAGTTCCTCACAGACACCTAGGTCTCTGTGAGCTCTTTCAAATGAGTACAAACATGTTGGTTTACGTGTGTTATGATTGAGGTCTGCCTACCTTCGGAGTCCACCATCAGGTCAGTCAGTTCCTCACAGACACCTAGGTCTCTGTGAGCTCTTTCAAATGAGTACAAACATGTTGGTTTACGTGTGTCATGATTGAGGTCTGCCTACCTTCGGAGTCCACCATCAGGTCAGTCAGTTCCTCACAGACACCTAGGTCTCTTTGAGCTCTTTCAAATGAGTACAAACATGTTGGTTTACGTGTGTCATGATTGAGATCTGCCTACCTTCGGAGTCCACCATCAGGTCAGTCAGTTCCTCACAGACACCTAGGTCTCTGTGAGCTCTTTCAAATGAGTACAAACATGTTGGTTTACGTGTGTCATGATTGAGGTCTGCCTACCTTCGGAGTCCACCATCAGGTCAGTCAGTTCCTCACAGACACCTAGGTCTCTGTGAGCTCTTTCAAATGAGTACAAACATGTTGGTTTACGTGTGTCATGATTGAGGTCTGCCTACCTTCGGAGTCCACCATCAGGTCAGTCAGTTCCTCACAGTCCCCTACGTCTCCGTGAGCTCTTCAAATGAGTACAAACATGTTGGTTTACTTGTGTCATGTCATCATTGTGATTTTCCACCATCAAGGAGCTCAAAACATTAATATTATAGCAAGCCACGAAGTCTTGAACATGGGATGAATACAAACAAAATCTTTAAAATGTATCAACTACTAGGTACAAACTTACTATACTCATATTTTGTTATCGAGTCAAGCACGTACTTACCACTCAGCTTAGGTACTTACCAATAGTTTTGGAGAGCTCGGCCACGCTTCACTTGACTTTTATTTTTATATTTAGGCATAGTCTATGATAATTTCGAAAATAAAACTTAATTAAAACTGGGTTTTATTACGCTTACTAACTTAATTACAATTTATACTAACTGAACAGAATATTTTCCTAACAATAAGACTATGATTTCATTCAAGAATAGTGAATTTAAAATATTATTCGAAAAGAAAAAAACACGTACAGTCCACTCGTCGTAAGAGTCGTCAAGACACTAACAAGACGAATCCCGAGCATTCGTCACGGGCATAGCGGGGGTGCTTAGTGGGGAGCTTTGTAAAGATTCCGGTTATTACCGATTATTAAAAGATATAAAAATAAATACGTGAAAATAAACAACACGAATTGTTAAATAGGGTTTTCTCTTTCATTTAGTATAAATATCATACTAAATGACCCAGCCGTTATGTAGACAATTTAATATTTAGTTTAAAAAAGGCCTATTTTCTCAATTTTTTTGGCCAAATTAGGACAAGCTTATAAAAAAATAAAACAACACAAAGTTAGTCCCATATTGTCTAGTTTACTTGTACATTTTTTTTATAGTAAATGCATTTAAGGATTCGTCTACAAACTTCATTTTACCGAGCGTATTTTTAGGGTTTGAGCGGTGTAATCCCCTTAATTCCCTCGTTTCACTCGGGAATTAACACTTGAACCTCCTCGCTGCGCTACGGAGGTTCACCCCAGAATCCTTAGTGTCGTTTCGGGATTCAATACGCCCGTGACGTAAGGCAATGCTTTACTCCCTTGGTGCGTAATCTACTATTATTATGAAAATTAAAAACTACAATAATTATTATTATAACGTTTTCGCGATGGAACGAACAACGAAATGCGTTTTTTCTTCAAAAACTTTATATTTACTTTCAAGTTGATACAGTTGTGGTTTCTTGATGTTTTGAATGGATTGTATACAGAACTATAATAGAATTTGTAGAGATTGATAGAAAAGCAAGCGGGAAATCGAAGTTAGTTGAAGTCACAGAGTACTTTTATATATAGGTATAGATGCTTTACTCGGCGGGTTCAGGAGGAAAGTGATTGGCAGCGCCATCTGTAACTATAAACATGCAACTTTCCTGCGATGTATATAACTATAGATCTACTATCATTCCTGCTTTGAGCCTTGTTTGCACTAAGTTTTGTTAATTTTTTTATTAATCCCATAATTTACTCACAGTCAATGTTAAAATACGTTTACTAAATTGACTGAGTAAATTACCTACCGGATTAATAAATAAATTAACGAAACTCAACTGTATTCAAATGAGGCTTCAGAAAATAAAACCATATTAATATTATGATAATCAAAATAGTTTATTTCTAACCACTAAACTGTTACATGTTAAAAATATTTCATAATATACAATTTTGGTCATACATGTTTAAAGATAAAGGATACATTTAAAATTGATTTGTAAAACATTAGTGAGTTTAACCTTATGTTTTATCTTACCATAACATAAAAAACATGTGTTTAGTAATATTTTTATTTTGCATTATGTGTAATACTGAGTTGACTTTTTTTTTGAGCACCCTTTGACATTATTTTAATTATAGCATTGCATTGTTGGTACAATGCATTATTATAATAATGTCAAATTTTCCTCTTAAAACATCTTTTAAAAATATTTTAAAAGATGTTTGTGCTTTGCACTGCATTGCATCTTCATCGCTGTCTATATTTTTTTTGCCTGTTAAAATTTTATTTACATTTTCACAATATGTGAACAAAAAAAAATCGACTAACTAAATTAATTAAAAAGTCTATTAATTTTTCTTTGTGTTCAGAGCATGTCATAAAATTAAAGACTAAAAATAAAAGAATTATCGTTTTTATATTCTCCCTTAGAATTTTTTTTTTAATTGTTAGATACGTATTTATTATATCTTGCATGTTAGAAATTGATTCCATAAATGCTGGGCTTGGGGTGGAAAGCCAACGACGATTGGCAAATTCTCTTCTTTGTATAAAATCATTTTCAATTTCACTATAGAGATTACCCTAACAAACCTAAATATATTATTTTTCGTCTTTTTTAAAAAATATCCCGATACATACTGTAGAGGCCCCATTATTTGTGGCTGACTTTTTTGCTCTAAAGGTGTAAGGGTAATCTCATTAACAATGTCTAAAGACATATCACCAGTCGTCGTAGGTTCCTTATTTTTAGTAACAAAGAGGGCATGTAGTGCATTGCATTGATCTTCTTCACAATTTGCTCCAGGGGCATGGACACTGGATAAGTTATTGACTAATAACGTTGTTAAGGCTGATTGAAATCTTTCAGGTGTTGGATTTGTGTTACGGCACCCATGGCTTCTTATAGCCCGAAATAAATTTTCGAATGGGTCTTGGTTTAAGTGCCGCATCCATATAGAAGTAACATTGTAGTCAATGGCTAACATTTTAACTAATGTTTCTATGCCTTCCAGTGTCTATACCCAATTATTAATGGTAGGAACACTAGCAATTTTGTTTTTATCTGTGATAAATTTCGTGGACTTAAAAACTTTTTTCGCTTCTCTCCAAAATTCGTGGTGTTTGGAATTGGGTGTTACGGGTCCCAGGAGTGGTTTTGAAAACCTATTTTTGACAAAGCTGCCATTTACGGAGTCAAAAAGATTGTCAAAAAAAGCAGCACATCTGCAGTCTCCTTGCATTCTTCTGGGAGGATTCCGTTATCTGTAAAACAATAACAATTTAATATTAGAATTTAGATCATTTATGCTTTAAGATTTTCTGTGAACATAATGTGCACTTATGTGTATAAAATTGTAGATACATTTAGGTATTGGAATAGGTGTTTGCATAGTGGTGTACCATTAAACCTACATTTTAATTTAAAGAGTAACTGAACCCAGGTAATTGTAATACACAATTATGAAATAGAATAAAAAAAAATGAAATTCACGCAGATATATTTATTTAGATATTTTTGCACTAAGTGTAGTTGGCTATTACAAAAAAAACATCTCTTGATCTTACCTGCAAGGTATCCCATAGTGGAAGTGACAGATCTACTGAACACTTGACTGGCATATTTAACCTTCATCTTCGTCCTCGTCGGATCAACATGGCTATCAGTCAACTTAGGCACTAATCTGATTCCTTTATATGCGGGATTTTCTTGATGTAGTTGTTTTATGTGATCCCACTTAGCCGTTTTTTCTCTATCTGTTCTATACCTTAAATTCTTCTCTAATAGGTTGTTTCTTATACCTTTAAATAAATGCGGGGGATCATATAGTGAAACTATTTTTTTGTCGTTAATTATAATTTATTTTTGTGTTTTCTCTGACTTCTTTTGCACTTCTTAGCATATGTACCCTGGTTTCATTTAAGGGAAGATTTAAGGCATGTCTATTATTAGTGTCTTGGTCACACACTGTAGCCACTACGTTGAACCCAGTTTCTTTTAGGTTTTGTATGATGGTTTTAATTTGCAAAGCCAGCTCTGCAGGGCTATTGGCTAACCGGTGTGCAACTGGTGGCATAGTGGATAGTTACTGGACACCTCTTTTTTTATCGACTTTTATGCGGCTAAGTTGAGGAGTGTCTCTAGAGCGTTAGAATAGTTGCTTAGAGGGGAACATTTCAATTTATCAGGTTCATTAAAATTTACCCTTTGACAGCTATTTGATGCGTTCATTTCGCTGCATTCCGATTGTACAACATCAAATTTATAACCAACGGGTGGAAAGTGGCAATTGTTTAAAACACTGCTCATGAGCAGTGTTCTTAGCTAGCCACCGGTCGAGCGGTCTGTGCCGTAGATATAAAATATGATATTTTTTAGAAAGAGTAGAGTGGGGTTCTTGCCCATTCTTCACCATTCGAACCTGTCATTGCAAACGGGTGTAGAATCAATCAAGCGGTGGCGGACCGTTGTGCACGCCATGTACCCACAGTACATTGGGGGCAGCTGCCGAACTTTATATGTTATTTTTGGTTCATGGCCCTGACCACTTCCAGTAAGGCCTCTGAAGCAGCTGCTTGTCGCCCCATTTGCTCTTGCACTGCGACTGCCAGCCCCTCCATAGAGGATGTCAGCCTCTCTATTGCGGCTGCCTGTGTCTCCTCAGCAGCAACACGACGGCTCTCAATCTCATACGCCCACTGTGAAGCATTCTCAGGAACTGTAATGAATATAAATAATTAATTTTTCATTGACTTCTGATTTAGCAAAAGGGCTGTTGTAAACTATTAAATAGAATATTATACCTACATTGTCTACTCAACCTTCTGACTGGTCGCGGCCCAGTGGAGGGTGGAGCTTGTTTGGGTCCTAGAAAAATTTACTTATGAATTATCATAATCCTCAATTTGGTTTTCATATCTGTAACACATTTTATTCTCAAAGATAAGTCTTGTGATTGATCAGAATACCGGAGATAGATAATATCTTAAGGAATTAGTTTAGAGAGTTATTTTAATACTTGCATCAAATTGTTGATATAGATCTTCCCGGGATTTCTAATAGACAATCTTGTGCGGAAAACAGTATTATAAATAAACAATAATAATAATAAAAACATCAATGATTATACAGATAATTGTGTGAAAGTAAATGACTTTTTTTATTTAATAAATCACAGGATTTGGGGCATATCCACTTTATTCTTTTGCTGTAAGAAATCAGCGTAAGTACATGAATAACTCTACGTAATTCCGATCTGTAAAGTACGAACTACAGCCTTAAGTTTTTCTTAATTAAAAGGTTAATGTTTTAAAATATTCTATACTAGCGGCCCGTGCGTGCTTCGCTACATATACAAAACACTGATAAATGAAGAACCGCTCGACCGATTTTGTGCAAACTTCACATAAACCATCTACTAAATAGTCCGAACAAAGCCTAAACCTTTCGTTTGGATAAGTGAGTGTATTTTTATAACTCAAGAACGGGTTCTTGAGTTATAAAATTACAATGCTCATAAAAATCAATGCCACTTTTGCATTGATTATCTGAAATACTTACTTGACTCATCTTGAGCCGGCTGTAATTCGGCAGATGGAGAAGTCGTGGATATAAATGACTCAGTTTCGAGCCATTCCTCCTCCATAGGCTCACTGGATGAGTCGAGTAGCTCTGCACCCAAAGGCTCACCCCTGTTTTCATCAACAGATGGCATCTGTAAAATATTTAATTTACTTAAAATCACACAATATCCAAACATTTGACTTAACAATAAACCCATCGAAAAAATACTTCAATGTGAAAATGATAGCAAAGTTCAATAGTAAGATGAATGAGAAAAGAAAAAGAACTAAGATATAAATAGGTGCCTCATTCTAATCTTGATCTTCAATCAGGTTTTAACAGCGAGCTAAAGTTTTGAAGAATTGTCATGTTGAAGTCAACCTTACAGTATAAAAGCAATGTGTTGATGTAAGCTAACATAAAATAGATAAGTTGGTTAGTTAAATATAAGATGTGAAAAGCGGCTCCACTTGGTTCATGTAATATGCACACGGCTGCAGCAATAGCAGTTCCATTTGCTTGAACTTGACACGCTACTAGATGTTACAAATTAAATACCCATGGAATAAAGACTAAAAATGTTAAATAAGAAACTAACATTGACAGGCAGGCGCACACCGGGCAATCCAACCACCGCCACTGGACCAATCAGGCGTTGTTCTTATTCATTGTGCGGTAGGAGTTTACTTGGTCCTCCACCAGTAGCAGCTGCAGACCTTGAATCTGCAGCTTTATTTTTGGTTTTGGCCTTAAGCTCAATCCAGTACTTGATAGAAAAAAAAGCGTGCATTAGTACTTCGCAAAACCATTCCTCAAGCAAAATCAAAAGTGATATTTAACGAATTGATGGTGTTTCTAGGGGAATTGTTAACTTACCCTTCGCCATTGGTTTGCTGATTTGGTGGGCCCGTCTGCAATGGAGTTGAGTCGCATTGCGTCGGGTTCCCATGATGCCCTTTGGGCCAGTGCAGCCTGCGGGCCTCCCGAAAAGCGACCCAAAGCTATGTCGCGGTGGGTCTCGGCAAAGTCGAGCAGTATGTCTAACTGCCTGGCCGCGAACCTTCTACGTGAAGTCATCTAAAAATATATTTACAACGTCATTAGCTTGTTATTGAAGGTAATAAGGTAAGGTAAGTATAATTAAATAAATAAAAAACACTTAAGTACCTTTTTTAATGACTTATTATCAAGTTATGTTTTTAACATTAAACATGCGAGGGTCAGTGGGTCGTCCTAGGGGAGTGTATTTTTATTTAGATGATTTGTGAACTTACCTTAAACTAAAAATAATCTTTATATTTCGCAGGACTCGATTCATGGGCAGGTTAAGAGCGCGAATTTTACCTGTCAGTGTCACTGTCAGTTGCATATAAATCATAAAAATATAAAATGCTACATAAAATCAACTATTCTAATGCTCTTGAGGTAACTCCTCAACTTAGCCGCGTAACAGTCGATAACTCAGACTACACATATCGATAAATTTAGAGGTGTCTAGTAACCATCCACTATGCCACCAGTTGCACACCGGTTAGCCAATAGCCCTGCTGGGCCTTTAGTGGCCGCCTGTGAAAATGTATATGCAACAGGTTGCTTATACTTTCTTATTAGACCCCTGATCATAAAAACCTGTGCATGGTCTGCGAATTCTTGTTTTGTCTCGCGTCCATTGTTTATAAAACCAATTACCAAATCTTTTCTCTCATTATAAGTTAGGTTAGGTTTCAGAGACATCTCATCGAACATTAATATGCAGAGTCTGTCTGCTGGCTTCATTTTATTCGCTCTTTTTCTTAACTGTTCAAATATATTATTGTTAATACCAGACTGTATGTTGGCTTGGTTTAAAAATGTAGTTAGTATTTGCCGTGAAGGCAAAACCAACATTCTTCGCAGAAAGCGATAGCCTTCTGGGCTTTGCTTCAACATAGCCAAAGCTAATATTTTTTCTTCTGTAGAAAATCTTCCACCTTTTTCTTTCTTTTTATGCTCCCTAAATTGCAACATGGTTAAAACTTTAGCAGCACTTGGCATATTGTTAATAATAGCTATGAAGTTGCTATTCTTCATAAAGTTTTTGGCTGCTTTTAAATGCAGGGATCGTTTCTGTGCTCTGTTCCGACATTTCGATAATATAATCCTAATGTTTACCAATTTTTGGTATAAGGATCGCTCATTTTTGGTCTGGTTTGGCTCATTTTTGGTTTAATAATACAACAAAATTAAAAAGGTATTCATTGTAGGACTTGTTTCTATATGACGGTGCTATTTCAATTTGGTATCATAATTTCGCCCAGTTGCACGGTAAAATGTTCTAAGACTGTACAGCCTGGTTGAAGTGAATGCCACGGTGACGTTGGTAGCTCTGCGGCGTCAGCTACGCGCGCTGTGACTTGGATTTGAAGATTGGCAGGCTATGTGTGACGTGCATGGCGCACGGAAGTACAGCGTGAACATCTTACGGATTCGTCAGAATTTCTTATACACTAATAAGTGAATATAAAGCACCTTGCAAGCCAGATGTTGGCACAGTGCTTTGTTGAAGATCAACATCCGTTTCGCCAAGCCACTCGGCGCCATCGTTTTTGCTCAATGCGCTGAGAATCTCTTTCAATCTACCGTTTGATTGTCGCGGGAGGACGCGGGTAGGACAAACATTGTACATCTCACTACTATTGCTCGGATTTTGTTGCATGTGACAAGAATTCACATGTGTCTTAGCTTTTTTCTTAGTACGTACGTAGTTAGAAGTACTAAGAAGAACGCTGCTGGCATGTCCTTTCCAAAAGTATCTGGCGATCCTTTTAGGCTAGGGCAATACAGGTCATAAATCAATTTTCCAAAGCCTTCATACGTTGGAATAATTTGAAAAAAAAAATACACGTGATATATTACTACAACCCCTCGGCCCCTTGTGATATTTCGTGATTTCCCCCCCGATTTCGAACCTCACGTGATTAATGGTCTGTCTCTATAATCAAGAAACATTTATTATCCTAACCCTCAGATCTTTGTATAGATAGCGAATTGAACTAATTATTGCGTTTATTATTTTGGTTACAACTCGGCCGTTAATTTTATTTTTAACTCTCATGTTATTAAATAGAACCTGTGATAGAATAGAATATACTTTTCATCCCCCCATCTCGGAAAGGGTACTTTTGCTCTTCGATATCTGACCGTAAAAGCCGGTTTTATCCTCAAGTGAGTAAAAGCCGTTTTTATCCTCTAGTGAATAAAGTAAATTTGAATTTAGAACATCGTATGAACAAAAGAGTAGCAGCAGTAATGGCGGCCGGTGACCGCAACAGGTGATCGCTTGCTGTGGTGCCCGCTTGACGTTCGAAGGTTGTCGAGGAAACAAATTCTATTTTCATCCCCCCACCTCGGAAAGGGTACTTTTGCTCTTCGATATCTGACCGTAAAAGCCGTTTTTATCCTCAAGTGAGTAAAAGCCGTTTTTATCCTCTAGTGAATAATAGTATATTTTGCAACGATTGAATAAAGAGCGGATTTAAAGCGAGGGCCATTATATGAATCAAGAGCAAGCGAAGGATTTTAATGAATGAATCACGACCGTAGGGAGTGATTCATGATGATTGAATCACGAGCGAAGCGAGTGATTCAAGTATTTAAATCCTGAGCGACGCGAGTGATTCAGGCCCTCGATTTAAATCCGTTTTATTCAAGAGTTGCAAACGATACTTTATACCATGACTACGAGAAAAAGAAAGATTTGAGCGATAAATATATTCAACGAAACAAAATAAAGTTTTTTTTAATACCTAAGGCCGCTCCACACACACGTGGGTGCGAAGTAGTCCAATCGCTCGGTCACTGCGCCAACAAGCTGACGTTAAAATCGGAGCAATGGTTTGAATTAAGGGTAATTTTCATATTAGCAAGGGGGTTGTCCAGCATCGCGGTCGATGTTGAATGTACTAAAGTGTTCTAAATTCAAACACCAAAACACATCAAATTTCAAAAATCGAATTCATTTCCTCGAAGTAGGTGTGAAAAGCAGAGTACACTTTTCGGGAGTAAAGCTGCGTTGCCTTGGGCTATCTTGAATCCCTCGCTACCTACACGAAGGATTCTTAGATTTTAAAAATTATTCTGTATTTTATATACATAATGTAGTACTCCTAGTTAATACCGAAACTGAAATACCTATCTTGTGATAGTACAATGTACACCTGATTATTTTTTTTGCATTTGGTAATTTCCTCGCTGAGGTGGGATGAAAAGTTACGTGTTGCACTCGAGTGCAAAGATTTTTCACCTTGTGCTCTTTTGATTCCCTCGCTATCGCTCATGATTCTAATTTTGAATCACTCGTTGCACTCGTGATTCAATTTTAGAATCATTCGCTTGCTCGGTCATCAAAATTGAGCACGCGGTTAAAAATCAACTTTGCACTCTTGTATAACAAATAACTATTTTAAAATTTGATGTGGTAACATCAAATCTCGCCTTAGGTGGGAAAGCAGAGTACGCTCCTCGGGTGTAAGGCTGCGTTGCCTTGGGCTAACTTGAATCCCTCGCTTCACTAAGGATTTTTAACTTTATTCCCTCGTTTCTTTCGGGTATTAACACTTGAACCTCCTCGCTGCGCTACGGACGGAAGTTCACCCCCAGAATCCTTAGTATCGCTTCGGAATTCAATACGCCTCCCTTGGAGCGTAATCTACAATTATTTTGTTAAAATCTCAGACCCGGAACATTCTTGGCTCAGTACTTTGTTTTACCTTTTTTATTTGCTTTGTGCGGTTTTCCTTTCACGTCTTATTGTTATGTTATGACAAACATTTTTATTTCTCATTGGAATCCTATAAAGGATTCCAATGAGAAATAAAATTCCGTTTAAACGCCAATAGGTCTAAACAGACAGTCTGAGTACTACAAGAAAATAACATAATCATTAAAACACAGCAGGTGTGTGAGCCGCACTGTCGTAGCAACAAAGAAAACGCATCAGGTGTGTTTTACAGCACTCGTATATGGAAACACGCGTAGCGCGTAAGCCCGCACTCGCGAAACGTTTACAGCTCACACGCAGGGCGTGTTTTGGCCGCACAGCTGTATTGAAATTTACGAAACACATACGCGTGTGTGAGCGCCGCACTCGCGTTCCGTTAGTAGAAACACAACAGGTGTGTTTTGCCGCAGCGAACGTGTTAACACGTTCGCTGCGGCAAAACTACTACCAAAGTATTAATACTTTGGTACCTAAGTATTATTTGTTTTAATTTAAAAATTATTCTGTTCTATAATAATGTCTTAGTTAATACCTAAACTGAAATAAAAGCCTATCTTGTGTTTGTACAATGTACATCTGTTTTTATTTGTTTTTGCATTTAGTCATTTCCTCGCTGAGGTGGGATGAAAAGTTACGTGTTGCACTCGAGTGCAAAGATTTTTCACCTTGTGCTCTTTTGATTCCCTCGCTATCGCTCATGATTCTAATTTTGAATCACTCGTTGCACTCGTGATTCAATTTTAATTTTGAATCACTCGTTGCACTCGTGATTCAATTTTAGAATCATTCGCTTGCTCGGTCATCAAAATTGAGCACACGGTTAAAAATCAACTTTGCACTCTTGTATAACAAATAACTATTATTGCACTCCAAAATTGTACACATCTGTTGTATGAAATTGCAAATTCTAGGGTTACGATGGCGGTTTATTTCACGACAATTAAAGACTTCAATGGCATTACAACACTTTTTGTGGATGGAGCCCCCTCCATCCACAAAAAGTGTTGTAATGCCATTGAAGTGCGTTCCAGATGGGAAATGTCCATGAAGGGTGCGAAAGGCTTTGTGATCATACTCGTGGATCCACTCTGACAATGATAGAATCATGGCTTTGTCTGTGTCTTTAAGGTCAAGCCTCTAAAATCTGCAGGATCCCATTTGTAAGATGAAGTCTCCCCCCAATCATTTGCGTTGTGGCACGCTACTTTATGCTCTGGAACTTCAGGGGACAGCGTAATGTTGGGCCACCTCTTGTGCGTCTTATAGAACTGGCGGCAGAACTCTTTCTTGAACATATCATCAATGTGGGTTGCTGCCGTGGTAAGATCACGCTTAAGTAGAATTCCTTCTAGTCTCAGCATGGCGTCCACAGGTTCAATTACTCCCGAAGTGGCTGCTATGTAAAACAGGGTAGACTTCAAGAAGGGACCTAGATCTGATGTTATGGTAGCAAGAAATTCTGGAGAGTTCTCAAGATCTCTCAATATGGCCCCTATGATTAAAGACGGCCACATTTTCAACAAGGTATATGTGGTATGTTATAATATGATAATAAATAAATATGATATATTATATGTTATAATACTTATATGAATACAATTAAAATATATATTTATAATATTATGTGTTCCCTAAAAAATTAACGGCATAGGAAGAAAGTAGATTGGTGATGATAATTAAGAATGGATATTATTAAAGTTACAGAGAATTTAAATGATTTGCTACCAAGTTTTGTGATGTATTTGTCCAGCAATTCTTCTTGCACTGTTACCCCTTGATTGATTTTAGAGTTTTGGTGAGTCAATTGTGCTTGAATTCAATCAATCAAAGAGGTTGTTCATGGTTACAATAAAATTTATCGTACCATTAGCAATTTTTAGAGGTCCCGATGATTGGTAATTATTTAAAAGCTGCTACTACAGAATTGCTGAAAACTTGAACGGCAAATCGGCATTTTGTTTTTGAAAACTATTTGGCTTATATTTGACTCTATTAGACGAGGAGCTGATCGCGTGTCTTTCATGAGGCACCATCAAATCTATAGTGAAATTTTTGATTCTTCTTAAGAGATACGTTGTGCAAAGTTTCATGAAAAATTTGACAGAATTAATGTTGACAAACTTATAGAAAAAATGACCCTTTCTAGTTTTACCAATAATGAAGAGCAAGCTGCACAACTATCACTGTTTTTTTTTCGAATTCTTGTAGGAACTATGGCCACCCCATTCTCAATACGACGGACGGAATAGCAAAATTACGGGAGAACTCAGCGTTGTCAAAGTATATGAAAACATAATGTTATATAAATAACATTTTTTTTTAATGTTAATTTGTCCATATCATCTTTCTTCGCTAAAAACCTTTGCAAAGCTTCTTAATTTTTTTTTTTTGGTTGGTGTGCTTTGTTGTTTTTGCTCTTTTGTCAATTCCTACAGAGTTTTCGAATCCATTTCATTTTTAATTAGTCAATAATGTGTTGCACCTTCTATGCCAGGCTTCAATTGAGTTCTGCGATCGAGGCATATCGTAACACAAATTTTCATGGAATGACCACAGACTTGGGGCAAACAACTGTTCAGTTTTTTTTTATATAATAACAGTCGTTGAATTTTTGTGTCTTTTAGTTCTTTGACCATGAGTACGTAATTTCGCCGGAACTATTGTACCAATTCATGGGCTTTATCTGGAATAAAATTTTCCGTCATCAATCTATCAAATGCTTGAGTAATTTCTTCTGAGGGCAGAAAAGCCAAAGAAAATAAATATCTTATTTTCAGTGCAAAACTAGAATCATTACCATTATCTACACCTAATCCAAGTTTTTGTATAATTTTCCACGCGTTTTGAGTAAAATGAATAAAAAACAACATTTGATGCTGAGCTCGATGAAAATACACGTTTGCAGCCCTTTATTGCAGCATTTTCAAAGTCGGTTATCACCTATAGTGGACTTAATAACAGTTCGAAAGAATCACCACATTTTTTTTTATTCAATATTGGCAGAAGATAATTTATTTATATAACATTATGTTTTAACTGCAAAGTTTTCATCTACATTGACAACGCTGAGTTCTCCCGTAATTTTGCTATTCCGTCCGTCGGATTGAGAATGGGGTGGCCAACATAACATATGGAATGCAATAAATAATTGAGTATTGAGTATGGAATTCGCCAACATCACAGGGCTATAACATGCATGTGGTGTTTACCTATAAGTAACTGATGCACTGTTATGTTATTCATTAAAATGTATTATTTGTGTTTGTATCAGTGTAATTAGTTGTTGGTGAACCTAATATAATAATAAAAAAAAACAGTACGTGTTGCGATTTATGCGTTCGACGTTTAAAAGTGCCTCTTAGATGGCCTAATTGAAATAAATGATTAGACTTTGACTATGCGTAATTCGCACACAAAACAACGATACGAGCGCACTGTGGGGCCATTTTCTGTGAATAAATTGTGTGCATCAACACGAATGTTGACGCGACACGCACAGTGGGAATCTTTTCTTAATAAATATATTAAATTAAAGGGAAACCTACCATTGAAAACCACTGCTATTTCTAGCTTTAACATATTTTTAGATAAACATGACATAATAAGAGTAGGCGGGCGATTATCTAATTCACGTGACTTCGAGTATGATAAAAAACACCCGACTCTATTATGTTGTAAACATAGGTTACATTTTTTTTTTACATGTTTTTTTTCATTTTTTTTTTTTACGTTTTTTTTTATATGAGCTCTTCATAAATAACTTCTCCATGGTGGTCCTCAACTGTTACTAGCTACTATGCGTGAGAGTTGGTGGCAGTTAGGGGGGAGAAATCTGGCCAGAAAGGGAAAAACCGTTTCTCCTATCGTGAGTAACTTACCTGTGGAACGGTTGGAACCGGGTTTTCCCTTCATTCGCTGTGGAGTTGACTATGCAGGACTTGTATCTGTACTAAACCGCAAAGGTAGGGGGGCTAGACTGGAAAAAGGTTATATTATGCCTCTTTGTGTGTTTTATCACCCGAGCTATCCAAGTATCCACCTCGAACTAGTCAGTAGGTACCCTTTCTGCGCAAGAGTACCTTATTGGCACTTAAAAGATTTATATCCCGTCGTGGTAAACCGGTTCAAATTTTCTCAGATAAAGGGACAAATTTTGTCGGAGCCATGAAGGACAAGCCATGACCTTCCGCCACCATTCCGTGCGCTAAAAACAGTTGGCACCTTTAGAAACAAGTTCAAACATTACTTACTCCAACAACAAAACAATACAATACAATACAATACAATTTTTATTTATTTCTCTCAGAAAAAGGTACAAAAATTGGTTCATGGTTTAGGTTAAATCAGGTTTCCCTTATTACCTTTGTGAGAGCTGGAGTCTATAGTGGGTACGGGACCTGTATGACAGATCTCCAGGCTCTCACCCTCTTGGAACAATGTAAAAATTAGGACTATGTATTTATTAGTATACATCGGAAAAGAAGCTGAGAGGAAAAGTTAAAACCAAAAATAGTCTGTGAAGAGTGTGTAATGTTAAGTGTACCTGTGTGTGATGTATTAGTATGTATGTGTGTTTGTGTGTGTGTGTGTGTGTGTGTGTGTGTAATAGAATGTAAGGTGTGTGTGTAATGTAGACGTTATTTTGTTATAGTTAAAATATTTTCAGTTTCAACATAATTTAAGTCAAGGAGCCACTTTGTGAGTGTTGTTTTGCATTTTGATTTACACATAGGGTATATATTTAAAATTTTGTTTGTATTGTTATATACGTAGCTGCCTAGGAAGCGGAAGAATCGCTGAGCCAAACAACAATTTGTACGGATTGTTGGACAAACAGAATACTTACGTCGCTGGGAGCTTAACTTAGATGGGTCGTAGGGAGTGAGGCCATGTGTGGTCATGAGAAGATTAAATACGAATAATTTGCGAACAGAAAGAACCTTACAAGTTTTGTAAAGGTCTGTGGTAGGAAATCGGTAGGGTACCTGCCAACCAACCTTCAGGAGAGCTCTTTGAGCACGTTCTAGTTTAAGCATGTGAGTCTTTCCCGAGCCACCCCAACTCACAATACAATATTGAATGAGCGATTGGCAGAGGGCCAGATAAACAAGTTTAAGCACCTCAGTGTCAGCAACGTGACGGAGGTTCTTGAAGACATAAATTAGTCTACGCAACCGTTTGGTAAGTATGTCAATGTGAGAACAAAATGTCAAACAATCATCCACCTGTACACCCAGATACTTAATGCTACTTACTCGGTTTAGATGAGGGCAATTACAAGTGAGGTTGTGAGATAAAATGCGAGCACAAGAGTGGACTACCAAAGAATAGGAAGAGGGAGAGGGTTTTCCAGCATTTGTAAGAGAAAAGGTAAGGTAACTCGTTTTCTCAACATTCAAAGTGAGCAGGTTCTGCGCCAACCACTTGGTGACCAAATCGAGTCCGGATTGTGCATACTGAAACACCTGATCCCAAGTGATCCCGGAAAATATGAGGGCAGTATCATCAGCATAGGTGTAGATGGAGGTATTTGGAAGATTTAACTGGCAAAGGCCATTTATATAGATGAGAAAAAGGGTTGGTCCGATAATACTGCCCTGGGGAACCCCGTAGACTATTGGCAGTTCGTCGCTCATCCAATCACCTATCCTGAGGCATTGTCGTCTGCCAGTGAGATAACTCTTAAAGAGAGAAAGTTGAGTGCCTCTTATGCCGAGTTTTTCAAGCTTGACAATGAGTGTAGGGACAGAAATCGTGTCGAAGGCTTTCGCCAGATCCAGAAATACGCCAATGACCTTCTGTTTTCCATCTAGTTTAGAGACAATACAGTTTGTTAGGTCTAACACAGCATTACTAGTGGAAATTCCTGAACGAAAACCATATTGAGACGGGGAGAGTAGATGATTCTTATTTAAGTATTTGACAAGTCTATCATTCATCAGCCTCTCGAGTAATTTTGAAAGAGTGGGTAAGATAGAAATAGGTCTATAGTTGTTCACACGATCTCTGTCCCCACCCTTATGCACTGGGTGCACTACTGCCAGCTTAAAGGCATTTGGAAAGGTACCAGAAATAAAAGCTAGGTTAAATATATAAGTTAAATGAGGAAGGAGAATACTTTTAAATTTTTTAAGAAATGTGCCTGATATGTCATCGGAACCCACCGCACAGTCACTTCTGAGATTTATAATTAAAAGTTCCAGTTCAGATTCATCTGTTGCTAACAGGACAAATGAATTTTGATACGCTTGCAGATCATCAGATGGATGGTTGGTGGTTGCAGAGATGGGTATGTTTTCAGCTAAAGTGCGTCCAATATTTGCAAAGTAAGAGTTCACATCATTAACGCTCCGCTCTGGGTCTGTAGATGAGAGGAGACCATTGGCATGGGTTTTGACTTTTGCAGTATGGGTAATAGTTTTTATAGTCTCCCAGAGCTTTTTATTGTTATTTTGTGCGTTACTAATTTGTTCTTTGTTGTGATTATTTTTTGCAGTTTTGATTAGCCTAGAACAGTAGTTTCTGTATCTTTTAAATGTTGTTTGTATAATTTCATTTTGGGGATTTTGTTTAAGTTTCTTATGCAAGTTGTCACGATTCTGTAGGCATTTAAGGAGCCCTGGAGTCATCCAGGATTTGCTCAGTCTTTTGCGATTGGGCACTTCTTTCATAGTTGAGTTTCGAAGTACGATTTGATTGAGAGTTTTAATAAATAAATCTGTGGCTTCATTAACATCTGGAGAGGCATAAACAGGGCTAAAATCTGCCTTAAGTAGGTCCAATTTAATCTTGTCATAATCCAGTACCCGTGTTTTCCTTTTTTTATTCTGGGAAAAATAGGATTTGTTCAAGTTATCAAGGAAGAATAAAATTGTGTCATGATCAGTTATCGACGTATTGGCAACGAAACAAAAGGCAGGTTTCCGCGTCTTTAAAATTAAGTGGTCCAGACAGGAGTTATTGTGGCGCGTGGGGAGTGTATGTGCTGGGAGCATGCCGTGAAAAGCTAGCATAGTCAGGTACTCAGTTGCACGATAGTCATCACTAGCATCAAGGATGTTAATATTTATGTCACCGGTTAAAATAATATTTGTATAGGTGGAGACAGATTTTAAAAGATCATTTAAGGAATCCAAAAACTCAGTGACATTACGTTTAGCTGGTGGTCGGTAAATTGAAATTATAACGGTATCATTATTAAGTTTTAATAGTAAGCAATTTGCGTCCTGAACCAATGGCTCGGAGACATACACCTGAAGGTCGGAACGAAAAAACACCACTACGCCCTCATTTTGCGATGTATGTTGACTGGTAGCAGCTAAGGTATAATCACGCATTGAAGGAAGTGGGGGAGAATTGAAAAGCCAACATTCCGTGAGAATAATTAAATCCCAGCATGATCCACTTCTTTCAAGTAGTGCAGTCAGGCCATCAAAGTTCTTATTTATGCTTCTTATGTTTTGACAGAAGAGCGAAAGAGCATTACTATGAAGGCCAACAATCTGATTACAATCTTCAATCATACAGGTGGAGGAGACAGCCACAGAAATATTGTCTAGATCCGTTTGAATGTCAAGTAGATTATCGAATTATGCAAGCGAAGTTATTCAACGTTAAACAAATTTGACCAAAATTTAAAATGGCGCCAGAGACCAAATTAAAAAAGTAACATTTTTTTATTATATCTCTATGCATATAGGGCATGGGCATGTCAATATATATAGTTGAAATTACATATAGACTGTTTAAATGATATATTGTGAATGATCGGGTAGTGAAAATGAGTAAGATTGTGTGTGGGTTGGTGTAGTGCTGAGTGGAGTGTAATACATGCAAAATATTGATAAAAGCAAAACAATGATTAAAAAAACAAAATAGAGAATTTGTAAAAATTAAGGCAGAACTCAGTCACAAACTGTTGGGTATCAAATTAAGTAGATCGTTTTCGGAGTTTACACAAACCGGAACTGAACTTGCTGTCTTCTTTATATAGATCCTCCCATGACTCGGCCAACAACTATCGCATTTGCCATCTTTCTGTAGTTTACGGCACAAGTAGTAAAGATGTTTGCCATAGGTAGTAAGGGATTCAGACACATAAATAGGTATTCGAGGGCCCGGCAAGTTAATACTGGCCGTAGATAATTTGTTGGACCCGTTCAACTTATTGAAAGTTTTTGTGGCTTTTAACACACTTTCCTTAAAGGCTGATGAGTGAAATTCAGCGACAACAGTACCAATCATTTTTGAATCTTTTTTTGGCTTTAGTCTGTAGACATTCTTGACTTCTGAGGGTGTTATTTCCTGATTTATAGCTGCTCCAATTTTAGACAAGTTGTCTGTTAGAGATTCTCTATTTTCAGAGACAGAAATAGGCAGATTATTTATCTCCAGAATGGCCGAGCGGGAACAGCGTTCCAGGTAATCAATTTTGGTTTCTAAAAAGCGCATCTGCTTTTTGATGTTGCAGTTTTCTCGTTCAGTCGCCTCTAGTCGTTCGAGTAATTCATCGTACTTTCCGGAGACAAACTCCACAGAAGCCTGGATCTTCGTGTTCTGTTCGGCTATTTCATCCATAGTACATTTAATACACTCCAATTTCATATTTTGTTTGGACTCAAAATCAGAAAACAACCTAGTTATCTCGGATATGAGCTTAGTATTATCCGCATCGCTTCCCTCATATTTATCATCAGCGAGTCGACGACGTGTTCTGCGGCCTAAGTTATTAACAAATAGGTCCTTCATCGGTTCCTGATTTCTTGAATGAGCGCTCAAAGCAGGGTCAGAGAGTGCTGAGTGGAGATTTGAGGCAGGAGGTGTTTTCCCAGACGGCGGGGTGCGATGCGTTGCCATGTTAATATCTTAGAATATTTATTCAATCGAGGTAAACTAAGCGCGCACACGCAAAAGAGAATGTCTCGACCTTTGGACCTTGACACCTCCCTACGGCGGCGGCGGCGGGGCTTCCGTACCGTATGTTGGACAGGTAAGCGGCGCGTTTACGCAATTGCTCCAAAGTTAGAGTGATAGTTATTGCTAATTACTATTGTTGTCCCACTCACACAGGTACTGATGTGTCGGCGCCACAGCAATCGCCTCCGCACTTCTGGTCGCCTGGTACACTCGACGTTGTTTATTTATTTTAATAGTTAATTATTGACTTAAAATATAAGATTTTTTTAAAATAAAATATAATAGCGACACGTCCGAACAGCGCGGGGTCCAAGAGGGGAGGACAATGCCCCTGATAACTCACAATGTTCTGCACGCAGCTTTCAACGGTGACTGGAGTACAAGCTAAACAAGACGATATGAGCAATTACAAAGATTTATAATACACTGTGATAGATATTCTACTGTGTTTATTACTTGTACCCTCACAAGTAATAAACACAGTATACAAAATGTTACACAGTAGAATAGAGTAGGTACACGATAAAAATGAAAATAAATAAAATATAAAGCAAATCACAAATAACAAAGTAAACAGTATAGTTTAGGCGAACAGACCTACAAGGTCACAGTTCGTACAGTGGACGAGCCACCCAAGTAAAGTTGCAAAGCGTATCACAGAGCGACACAATACATTAAGACCTATGCTTGGATACCGAAGGATCAAAGGACTTCAACCAAAAAATGCTTTTTCCACCATCTATATACCGTGTAATTACAGGTAAAGGAAAATAGTCAAATGAAATAAACGGAGAAAATGATTGCTAAACCCTACCACGAATGAAGGTCCATGCCCAAGCCTGATATTTCTCTCCCCTCACTGTTCCGTGTGTAGAATTTTCGTCTTTCTTTGTCATCAGATCCACCTTCAAGTTTCTATAGAAGGCTGCAAGTGCATATAGTGTCAGTCCCCCCTGGATTGCTTGTGGTCCATCAGTGTTCATGTGCTTGTAAAAAGCCTCAATATAGTTGACTGTCCTTTTTCCTGCAAATACTTGTTTGCATCTGATCTGGAATGCTGGCTCCGTTAAAAGCCCTGTCATATTGTCCTGAGCCATTTTAGCATAGAGCCTCTGTTTTGGCAGCTTGAGAGTTTTAACACTTTTCCCTGTGCTTCTAAACTTGTCTGCAATTTCTGACCGATGCTTCCATGGAATCTTCATATCGGTTATGGTTTGAAGAACCCCCAAGTCCTCATTTTGAGTGCCGAATATAGAGTGATAAACGACCTGCGCAGCTGATATGTCGTCCATAGCTGTCTCCAAGGTCCATGCCACTCTGCAGCATTCTTTGTATATCCGCCACATACCTTTTCCTGAGAAATCCACTTCACTTGGACTTAATGCAGCACTTCCCCTGGTTATCCCACACACTTTCAGCTGGTCTTGAGTAGCAATTGAATATATAATGAAGGAAAAATCAAAGGGAAAAATGCCCTCTGAGCATTCCTCGCTCCTGCAATTATAAATACGTCGCCGAAGGCAATGAGAGCAGGTGCTACTTCCTCTGCTCTCTTTCCCTGCATTGCGTTGCACAAGTTGATTGGGTTGGGTATGTGTACAAGGTCCCTTTTTACTGCTTCGATCCACTTATTTCTATACGGTTCCTTGGATTTGTACGCTGCTAAAACAGCTGTGTGCCCAATGTTTGAGCCATTGCAGATCTCTTTTCAGGCTTATAGGTGGAGCCTTCAAGTAGCATGTGATGAGCTGGAGTCAAGACATACCTACTGTGCTATATCAACATAATCTGTGTATTTCCCTTCAGGTACAGGGATTCTAGAAACTCCAATTCTTATTTCATCGTATCTCATTTTGAAAGCTCAGATGATATTGAAGAGGGGGAGTGCTATGCCATACCAGTGGTTATTGTCCGTACGGTTTGACTGTGTGTACTGAAGCCCAAGGTTTGATGCAATCTCCCTGATCATTGTTGTCACATCTTTATACGATTTGTAGCTGCTCCCCCCGACCGTAACAATAGCCGTTAAATTCAAGTTGGGATGTGTCGGCATCTTATAAATAATTTTGGCCATTTTGCGCAAGATATTGTGTGCTCCTTGAAGAATACTCATGATTTGGTGGCTCACTGTTATGTTGGTCCGTAGTGTGCATATATTAAGCCTCTCATATAATGCAAGGCCACTATTAACAATATACTTGAGTATTTTGGTCTTTGTCTCATTGTCTAGGTTTCTAGGTCGTTTGGGACAGAAACTTCTGTTTCATTGTTGTCATCTACGGTCCTTTTTTTTCTAGGTCCATTTTCCTTTATGTTTTACCGAATACTTCAGTGTTTTGAGGAGTCTGTTTATATTACAAACAAAAAACGAACAGACCGTCAAGGTGACAGTTCGTACAGTGGACACGCCACCCAAGTGAAGATGCAAAGCGTATCGCGGAGCGTTACTGCTAATGCAAAAATATACAGCCAAGCTGTACCGGTTAAACCGACAGTTCTGCCGGGAGCGAGTGTTCTATGTCAAGTCGAAGACTGATCGAAGAAAAATCAGTGTGCACCGTCTTATAAAGGCTCATTTCTCACCGTGCATTCCCTCCGAAACAGCTCTGTCCAATGGCGTGATACGTGTTAACTCGTTACAGATTACAAATTAAGATCAAAATCATTAAAGTTACAATGTAAACTCATCTATCTATATCTATACATATATATATAATAATAAAACTGTAGAAAAGTTATTTTTGTACATTAAAAAAATACTCAAAAATTATAGCCAGGGTATTAAAGGACAACCAATAGAACCCATTTCTAGCATTTTTAGAATTTTTGTCTGTTTGTCTGTTTATCTGTTTGTCTGTGTATTTGTCCAGGTATCACGTAAAATGTACGAAATTAATGTAGATAACTTTCATACACAACGATTAAGCGTATCCTGGAGAGGAATTTAGTTTTTGTTTCATTGGAATCGGTTCAGTCTATCAAAAGATATTTGAATTTAAAGTGTTTCAGAAGTAAAATTACGGGTGCACTTTGGTCTCACACATTGATTTCGTACGTCAGTCGCGCGATCTAACTTTGAAAATAGAAAAACTACATTATTCAAATAATTGGAATGGACTGGAATGGACTGGAATGGACTGGAATGGACTGGAATGGACTGGAATGGACGCAGGGGAGTGGAGCGGAGGGGAGTGGACTGCATAGAGCGGGCATTAGGAAAAATAGTCCTACATAAACCTGGAATAGAAGTGTCAAATATTCTTGATAAATATAAGAAAATTCTAAATACAGGGTTTATATGAAAAACGTGGCCTGAATTAAGTGCTTCGAACTAAAAAATACATTGTCCGATTCCGACATCCACGCGAACGAAGTTGCGGGCACAACTAGTTAAATAAATAATCCAACATAAATCATCATACACTAATCATTGTCATTTCACAATTAAAATCAGATTTACAAAATAAAACATACGTCCGCCATATTTAGAACGGAACCAGAGACAAGACTCCAAATTGACTAAATAAGAAAACAATCTAAAATTAAAGAACAATACAGTTAAATAACAATACCGATAGAGCTGTTTCCAGAAAAACTTGAACCGCCTATTGCAGAATCGCTTTGAAGACTTTCTGTGTCACTCGATGTTTTTTTTTAATTGTTGATTGATGGAGATTGTTGCACTACGTCGATAGATGAGCTCGCCATATTATTATAATTTCCTAAAAAGTTTGGATCGCTTGCTTCAGAAATGACAATGCGATCTTCTGATTTTTTGTATTTTCTTCATGTACTTATTTATTTATTTATACTTCATGTACAAATCAATGGTACATAGGCGGACTTAATGCCACAAGGCATTCTCTACCAGTCAACCTTTGGGTGTAAAATAACAATTTGGTAGGGTACAAAAAAAATACAAATAAAAACTAGTAAAAAAGTAAAATAAAAGCTATACAAAGGATTAAAAAAAAATAATGCTATTACATAAATACAAACAAAATAAACTAAACAGTATTATAACAAATAATAAAATACTTAAATAGAAAGACAAACCTAATAATTCATGACATAACTCGACTCTGATTGACTGTTAATTGAATGTACTTCAATTTCTAAGACGACTGTTGGAGGGGGCTCCAGTAAAATTTTCGCGTTGATCGTGTCTTTTATAGTAGGAAAATCTGTTTCGGCCAAAACATAAATAATAATCGTTATAAGCAAGTATTATGAAAATAGGTTAATAATATACTTATCAGACAGACAGACCTAAAGTGCAAAATTACTTTTGGAATAATTATTTTCAAGTGAAAGTTATGGATTGCAATAATTCAGGTAAGGACCTATGTTTTACAACAATAATATACTTGATTATCTTTTTTCTAAATATACTTTTAATTTGTCAAAGATACACCTATTGTATTTTAAAATGTTTATAGCTTACTTCAGGGTCCGTCAGGGTAATTATTTATTTATTTCTCAATACTTGTCATATTTCTCTATATAACGACAAAATAATTAGCCGCGGAAACACGCGCTTTTCAAAATTAAGAGCAACTAAATGTTTCAAGTCAAAAGGAGATGGCTAAATTGAAGTATGCACGAGAATTCGGCTATATATAGACATGGGACCTAGCACTGTATAACAATGAAGAGCTCAATATTAATATTTCACATGAAAAAAGGTTCAAGAAAGAAGAATTTCTACCCAATACTGAAAAAAAAAGTGAACGCCTATCAAAACAGTACTGTAAAAACAGCAAATAATGACATTGCTAGAACCTATTCCACAGGCACTTAGTTTTTACGTACCTGCGATGGTGTTGATTTTTGATTAGCGAACCACCCAGTCCACCCAAATAAATTAAATATCTTTGAAGTACCAAATAATGTAACGTATCTTAAGTAGTTGCAATGCTCTGAAAGAACTAATCTTAGATAACTCCATCGAAATCTGTTTCTTAAATCGATAAAGACAGGCTGACAAATAAAACGAGCCAGGGGGGATAACATATCGTGATTGATAAATCTTTTTTGAACTAGTTATTGAACATTTAAATTAGCTCAAGATACATTTAATGATTTCGAAATGAAACAAGAAAAATAGTACTATATTTATTCGATAATCTGTGATTCTTATAAAACATAGTCTTAAAGCGTACGAAGCGACGGACCATGTTTAAATGTCATTTTATTCACGTGATGGAAATCTGGGTATGATGATGCAAAATTCTTCAATTGTTTCTGCCCGCTGCATAGTGTTGTAAACTTCTCATAGAACGGCCACAAGTTAGGCACACGACAAATTTTGGCATTCCGTGGAACCTAGAATAAACGTAATTACTAAAGTACCTACATCAATTAACTTTACTGTTTACTTACACTAAGGTAACCAATCTGTTAGGCACGCAATCGCGGCTGCGGCGTCCTCATCTTCCGTCTTACGTAGGTCCTCACGGGACACGGATGTTTGAGGAGGTACTTGTGTCAGATTGGGCGAAAAAAAAAGCGTGTCGCCACTTGGAGGACACGGTGTGGAGTTTAAGTTTGGGCCGAGCATCGCCGTGACCGTAAATGTCTTACCTCTATTGTTAACCAAGCAATGACGTCTTCATTGCTTGCTTGCTTAATATCGCAATCTTTGCGTGGCTATACCATAGTTTATTTAAAGTCCGTGTCGAGTTGCGAGAGATCGGTAGGTAAGTAAGTAGAAAATCCAATAAACAAGCGGGGTGAAGAAAAATCTAAAATAATGAATTACAACGAAGAAATTCGAAGACATTTAAAAATTAAAAGGAAATTATATTAATTTGTGTATTTTCCTTCTCTTGCTATAATATATTAACGCCTGATTCTGAATTTCGTCGGCTATATCGACATCTTTGTCTGTGCTGGTACCGTTCAATAATTTATTGGTCCACTTACACCAATTGTGGGCAAAGAACCTGCTTGAAAAATCAAATATAAAATCCATTAAGCCCTTTCTGTGGCAGCTGCACTGAATAAATTGCATATTTACTTGAATATATAATATGGTTTTCATGTAGTTCTTTAAATTTTCTATTTGACTTTTATTTTTAAGTATATGGTGCAGAATATCCTAAATCTCCGAAAAACATTTTGTTAAATTTTCGCTTGGGTAGCATAGGTATTTTTTACCTTTTATAAATTCCCTTTTTTGCAAGTACCTGTTTTTGGTTGGGTCATCTGTATACAACGATACTTTACAGTCATTGCAATTTCTGTAATTTTTTTTTGCTTTACGCAATATGTAACCAGTTACATATTCGAGCTGACCAATTATTCTGGGGTCCTTTTTTTTTATTCATAATTAATAATTACGTTATCATTTAAATCATTAAAATCAACTTCGCATTGCGCTTCTTCTTTCTTATTTAGCGAAAAAAATAAAGTATCAAAAGATTCAAATGTGGAACAAAAATCTTCTTCACAATTAGACCCTGGAAAATAATTGCTGCTCATATTATTCACAAATAAAGAAGCAAATGCAGATTCAAACCCAGCACAGGTGGGCGAGTTATTTCTCACCCCATGACTGCGTATGCTCCCAAAAAAGTTTTCAAGAGGATCTTGGTTAAAATGTCTGCACCAAAATGATTTAATATTATATTCATTAAATAGCTTTTCTCTTAAAATTACCATATTTTCTACGGTTTTTATCCAATTTGTTATTGATAGTACAGTACCAGCACTTCCTTTTGAAGTAATAAATGTCATCGATTTTAAAATAACTTTGGCTTGGACCCAAATCTCTTTGTGTTTGGAATTAGGTGTTACATTTCTTAACAAATCTTTCCCAGACCGGACACCTGAGTTATTCATACTTCCATATAGGGAGTCAAATAAATTATCAATTAAGATAATAAAATCAGCCGTATCCATCGTTTCCTCTGGTAGAATGCCATTCTCTGTAAAGTGAATACAAAAATATTATCAAGGTACACACTTTGTAGTTTTGAAAATAAAAAACTTTACTTATTCATCAAAGTTATCCCAAAAAGATGATGATCATTATATGCATCGCAAGATGTGTTAGGTCCTAGTTAAAAAGATTTGCCTCCAGCACACCATAATGGCAACCAACATAATGTGATGTATGCAATAAAAATGGCAAATAATTATGAAAAGGCAACCAACTACTACTAAGGCAACCAACATGATGACTTTGAAGTTTGTAATAAAAAGGCAAATAATTTTGAAGTTACATTATTGACTTACCTGCTAAATATCCCATAGTTTTCCCAACAGTTTGGCTAAACAGTTGTGCAGCATATTTAACCTTAATTTTAGGCATTTTATCCTTATTGCAATGATTTTCTGTAAGGTTTTTTATTATTTTTAAACCTTTATAAATCGGATTATTTTCATTGAGTTGCAGAATATGTTCCCATTTCGCCACTTTATTAACACCATCTAGTGAATATTGCAGATTTTTTGTTATCAAATTATTTCTCATCCCTTTTAGGAGATGAGGGACATCGTACAGAGGAATAATTTGCTTTCCTTCAATTTCAAACACAGAATTATTATTTAAATTAATATTTCTTCTAGCATAACTTCTTCTTGTTTCCTCAATAAGATAATTTATGGCACTAGTATTTGATGTGCCTTGATCGCACACTGTGGCTAAAACAATAAAGCCAATGGAGTGGAGCTTCTTTATTATTTCTTTTATCTGTACTACCAAAGTCTCTTTTGGCGTATAGTGCGAGAGCCGGCTGCAAAAGTACCTACGTCATCGGCTACCCCAATAGGCTATATTTAAATCGTTAACCAACACTTAAACACGTAAAAAAAATTAGGTCTGCCAGAGCCGATCCTGCCGGGTCATAAAAATAATCGATATTTTTTGACATTAATTTTTTAATAAAAATTACGTCATAAGATACCCGAATGAAAGTGCTGGCAGCAGTTAACCATTGATTAGTTATGTAAAAAAAAGTTGGTCTGCCATTGCGCAGCCCGCCGGAAGTACTTGGCAGACCCCTAAATATATGCCCTTCTGACTCACTAAACCTACCTCATCGAGTACCCGGATGGAACCAACGCTGAATAATAGCCAAGATGTCCCTGATAATGGATCAAAAGGTCTGCCAGGTCTAAGCCTGCCGGAACTTAGTGTTCAAAGCGTTTGAAGTTGATAGGGAGCGTAATTTCACCTAAAGTCAAAAAACATTTAACATTTAAAATAACATTTTTTATCATTGTTTTGTTTCTAAATTTATACAAATTCATGAATATTAAATATTTTTTATCGAAACATTAAATAAAACAACAAGTGTAGAGATAAAAGATGTAAATTCATAGCAATAATCACTACCCCCCTTATTAATAAACGTGGACTAAAGTTACGCCAAGGTTAATCTTCGGATTAACCATACATTTTTTAAGGATTAACCTTGGCGTAACTTTAGTCCACACTCCACGTTTATTATTAAGGGGGCTAGAGTTCAATAACATGCTTACAACAAGTTGGCATTCGAATTACCTGTATTCTGTATACATATTTGTAAGTTTAGGGAACTAAGTAGGCTTTCGAGTGTAGAACCTGTTATTGAGTAAATCAAGTCAACGCCTAATTAACCTGACCACCACCAGGATCTCTCCCATCATCTGAGCCGTAGGACGTCCACTGCTGAACATAGGTCTCCCCTTTAGATTTCCACATACAGGGTGAATTTTTCAACTGGGCGTCGATGGCTATTTTCGAAACTATGAGGAATATCGAAAAACTTTGAAAGGAGCCTCGAGGCCGATTTTAACGAAAACAAAAACTGCATCATTGGATTTTAGAAAAATCAAAAATCCTGGCCAGTAATCGAACCTGCTGATTTTAGAAACAAAATCACAACCTGTATTATTACACCGTTCGATAGTGTTGCTAATAAGGATCAAATTCTGGGAAGTAATCATAAACGGCAAACTTAAGGAAATGGCTGATTTTTATGAAATTGCTATTTTTCCATGTTACTTTACTTCTACTGAGCCATAATTTGCGATAGGCGGAGACCTCTCGCGCCCGGCATTGGTTTCGGCCATGCTGCGGAGCGAGACGGAGTGGGAAGCGGTCGCCACCTTCTGCGAGGCAGTAATGCTCGTGAAGGAGGTGGCGGGCCGCGAGAGAGATAATTTACTCGAAATTATAAAATTTCATTGTTTTCAATGTTTCACGGGATTTGACGTATCAACAATCCTACTGTACTTTTTTTATTTTTTATTATGGTAAAATCATCAGATGAGTCCTCCCGCCCTGCCCGGGGACTGTCAGACTTGACTGACTAAAATCCATGGTGTCCTTCAGTAGCCTTTTTGTGTACCGGAGTCGCGGTATAAGTATGTCCCGCGACATCCTACTGTACTTAGCAATACGAAATTATTGAGTTGAACTAAAAATAGCATTAGTACGAAACGACAGATACAGACTTCGCCTTGAAGATTAATCAGTTTTTTTGTAATTATACGTTTTCCTTAAGTTTGCCGTATAAGATTACTTCCCAGAATTTGTTCCCTATTAGCACCACTATCGAACGGTGTAATAATACAGGGTGTGATTTTTTTTCCAATATCAGTGGGTTCGATTCCTGGCCAGGATTATTTCGTTTTCATCAAAAACGGCCTCGAAAATCTTTCAAGGTTTTTCGATAATCCTCATAGTTTCGAAAATAGCCATACACGCCCAGTTGAAAAATCCAGCCTATAAAAGAGGTTGGAAGCGACCTGCATCCAGCGTTCTCCGGCGAACTTTATAAGGTCGTCTATCTATCTTGTTGCCTATGCCTATGCCCTCTCCATTAAATGTACACAGGAAGTGTGATGATCATTTTTGTCCGGACCATAGTTCTTGGATAGATTCTGTTCAATCTGTAAATACTAGTGTTTCGACTTTTACATCAGCACAACAAAAAAAGAGAAGATCAAGAAAACGATTGTTAATAAGGACAATTGGTCTGACGTAAAACGAAAATATTTAAAAAATCTCGGTAAAGGCTTTGTGTCAAAAAGAGGCAAATTCGTTGAGGATAAAGTTATGGAAAAACCTTGCAGTTGTCGGATTAAATGTGCTGAAAAAATTTCTGAAGACCAAAGACTAGATTGCTTCAATAGCATCTTCAATATCATCTAATAATCATAGTAAAATAATAAAAAACAAAAGTGAGCACTCTTTCGTAAAATATTATGAAATATAATATAAAACTTGACTCAAAATAAACAAAATTGCAACTCCAAGGCGCATTAAGGCTAGGCGTATGCTGAGACGCAGGTTACGCAGGTCCACATAGCGCAGAGCAGAGTAGATTTTGTAAAGCATGGAACGTCATTGAACTACGTACGCTGCGGCGCAGGCACATGCCACGCAGACATGTGTCTGTCCTGCTCTGCGTCTCGTTGCAGGGCCGGCACAGAATCCTGCGCGACGAGTGTATTGTGTATGCTGGATACATTCGTTGCTAGGTAACTTTGTTAACGATGCGAATGTCAGTTGCGTCGCAGCATGCGGAGGGGGCATATGTCTGCCTCAACTGCCCTGCCCTGCACTGTGCTGTACTGTGCTGTGCTGCATTGCCTGCGTCTCAGCATACGCTTAGCCTAATTATTGTTTTTATGTATAAAACTATGGCACAGATTCATTTAAAATACTAAAATAACAGTAAAACATCTAAATAACATGGTTAAGGAAAACATCTACATCAGGTCTAAAACATAATATTGCAGATTTGTTTATTTAAAATAGGAACTTTACTAACTTATCTTAATTACTTTATCTTTTAAAACTCTAAATAATTAGGTTAAACCATAATTATAGATTTACACAGTTGTAGTACGACTACGAGTATCACACTAAAGCAGTCAAAATACTTAATTAAGTTCTTAAAATTAAGAAAAGAGATGAAACATTTACTTTATTGTGATAATATCACAGTTCTAAATTATTTAAGGCACTTACCATCACAGTTACGTCATTGAGTGGACATAAATTTATCTTAATACCTATTATGACTAATACAAACTCAGTTTCACTTTTATACCTTATCAGTTCGACTATTAATTTTCGATTTCTAAATCATCGACTGAATCAGACCGATAATGCATTCCTGAAGTGTCGCCTAGTTTCTGGCATTAAAGGTAATAGTTAGGCTATTATTTCGGATTTTCTTTGCTGACCCCTCTAATCGACATTTTACTTGAGACTTCCGGAAAAGATTTATTTTTAATTATTTTCATTTTAAGGAAGTCCAGAATTTTACACTCTGCCTGATGACTGTCTGTGTACTTTATTGAGAATTCTTTCAAATATACTCTGGGCACTGTGTTTTTTATCTTATGTTGCGATGACACGTCGGTCAGCGTTGTGGTGAAGACCGGCTGCGGTAATTCGGAATTGTACCCGTCCACTGGTCCCATTATAGCATGCCCAAAGCATGTTCCATAGGCTGCGGTGCCACCTGTTCCAATATCAATTTTAGAACCATCTTAAATGTAATTTAGTACATCAGCTCCGAGTATTGTATGGACGAGTCCACATGGAGTAGACATAATCCACGTGTACTCCATGTGTGTGCAAGACGTAATGTGGGTGGGCCCTGTCTCAATATTCCTTGAGATGGAATATTCACTGATGGTAAATCTGCTGTCAGCTCCGACATTACTATCGCTACAGTGCAGATGACTGGTATCTGCTTATCCAAGGGTTTTATAACTATTTTAACTTGGTTAGCTGATGTTTTCACCATAGTATTGCCAATACCCACTATGTTAGTTAAGCTCTTCTGTCAGTGTAGTCGTAGTCGTTCCTCTAAAGCCTCTTTAATGGCGGTCATACTAGCCCCAGTATCTAGAAGGGCACGAGCCTCCTCATATTTTCCTTTGTGATTCCTTATACCTAAGGACACTGAGGGGTTGAGGCAGGTTTTAAAGCCGCTACCTATGGAATCAGTGACACCGACAGGAGCTTCGCCTCAATAATCGTCTTCGTTTCGTTCCCGCTTCGGAATAAAGACAGTTGGCAATACCTCATCCTGGGTTTGTTGTTGTTGGTACCTGTTACCAACCGGACGCCTCCCCTGCTCTAGGGCGTGCGGCTGCGGTTGCTCATGCTCCGGAGCACGTCGTCGCTGCGACGTCGTTGGCCGGTTGGATTCTATCGGGCTGGAGCGTCGCGTAGGCGTCTTCGCACGCTGCGGCAGCGGCGTCCACGCCTGGGGCGTCGTCCGATGGCGCGATGTTTGTCTAGGTTCCTGCTGTGTCGTGTGCCTTGTAGTTTCTCCAGCGCGGTACACAGAAGGCTGTGGTGATACTCAGATCCACACAAATTGCATCCAGTCCCTTCTGCACATTCCCGTGCATAATGTTGCTCCAGGCACACAAAGCATGCCCCATTATTTCGTGTCCATGTCTTGCAGGCAGTGCAATCCAGACGCTTGAACTCGAACAGATTTCTTAGGCGGGAGGGTAACTTCTGTTATATAATAAACAATAATAAGTAAGACCACTCTGCTATAGGAAGCCCTAGCTTCTGAAGAGCCTGTGTTGACTCCAGCAGAGGATTGTAGAAGGACTGCCGCAGTCCCTCCATATTCGAAGAGATGTTGGGTAACGACACTATCTGCTCCAGATAGGTGTCTGCTAACAATCGGGTGTTTTGATGCCTGTCTCTCAACAGGCCGAGGGCTACCTCGTAATTCTTGGCATCAACAGGCAGGTGCTTCACCAATGTCAATGGCTCCCCTGATAAACAGCTACGTAGGTAGTAATGTTTTTCGGTCTCTGGAAGGTTTGGTCTGTCATGTACCAATGACAGAAATAAATCATAAAAACTCACCCAATCCATTGGGTTACCATTGAACCTTCCCAATTGAATGAAGGGCAGCTTAGCCGCTAAGCTGCCTCCATCTTGCGAGCCACTTGCAGGAACCTTTGTTTTAACCAGTGGAGAGGATCCAACCTCACTCTCCTCTGCCATAGTTTCTACTGAAACTAACAAGCTATTTATCGCAGAGAACTCAGGCCCCAAGTCCTCAATATCGTCAACATCGCTGGCGACCAGCTGTTCATAGGCCTGTAAGAACTCTATATAATATTTATCAAATTGCCACCACCTGTTTAATCACCTTGACAGCAATTGATGAAGCGGTAGCTGCAACTGAGCTATGGAAATCCCGGAGCATCTTAGCTCGTGTCTTTAAATTCTGCCTAGCTATTTTGACATCCATTTTTATATTGATAAAATTACTCCAGTTACAAATTCAAAATTTAATTAATTAACAATAAATAATAAACAATACACCCAAAAAAATTGATGTCCTATACAAAATATTATCAACAAACCGGTTTTTTTAAACAAAATACAATACGACGACAACCTGGTCTCATTTTTACAAAACCTATTATTTCTTGTAATTTTACTTAAATTACATTTGAACTATTTAATGACACAATAGGCGTGTCGACAGTATGACATTATCAAAGATTTGATGACATTTTGACTGAAACACCAATCACAGCGCATGACGTCATACTTATGTAAGCTTCAAACACAGTGAAGATTTTTTTGATTACCTAACATACTGATTGCGCGTTACGATTGATATATATATTTGTTTTTGTGATTTATCGACTTTACAACACGAATCTGTCTTTATCAATGGAACCAGGCTTTGTTTAGGCAAACAGTACAAATTTGCCCAGGATCGATTTATTGATGTTGGGCGAGTTCCTTGCAACAAATAAAGAATTTTGCTCTTCCGAATTTAGAAACGTAAAAACCTCTTTGTAAGTATATTTTATTTGTATTTATCTTTAACACTAGATACAAATATGACTATGTAGCAATCAGATCTCGTTTTAAACTCGTAGAAGTTTATTTCGTTTTACTTTTATAGGTTATTTTTACAATAAACTTGTCTTTGTTTTTGAGGTTAGCTCCCTTACAGTATAGGTATATTTGCTAAACCAGTTATTAAACTCTTGACCGTTATTTGAAGCTTACTAGTTTGAGATAGGCCCTCTTCCTTTTCCGCTTATGTTTGCCTCTCTTTCTATATCCGCTACATCTATCTCGCTCGCACCTCCCTACCACCTACCACCCCCACCAGGTGCCTCGAGTCATCGGAGCTCGGAGGCGTTCGTCATTGGCGTCTTATTTTCCGCCGCGAACAGTCAACTTTCGAAAAAGTGTGATAATATTTGAAATTCCGTTAAAATATTATGTTTAAAAGTGGAACAATAATTGTGTACTTAGTACCTACACGTAAGTTTTATCAAATATCGGTTTTTAAATTTAAAAGTGTGGTAATTTATCAGTAACAAAGAACTGATAAGATCATGTACACGTAAGTTTTTTTTCCATAACTTTTTTAACGGTTTTACCGTTCGATTTAAAAAATTGAGCATTCCAAAGGTTGTCCTCTCTTATGTTAGTTTCGTTTGAAATTTTTAAAGTGTTAACGTATTGTAAATCTATTTCGCAAAAACTTTAGGGTCGTGAAATACTTTCCCTGCAACTCTTATCACGTTTTTCTTTAGGATGAACCCTAATAAAACAACTCCTGAAAAACAAGTGGGTGAGGAAGACGGTGCGGGCCGAACTTCCGCACCGACGCCGCCCGCCGCCTCGAATACTTGGCGACGGCGGGCACGAGCTCTCAGTTTGTCCAGTAGTAGCAGCTCAAGTACCAGCAGCAGCTCCTCTACGAGTTCTTCAGACTCCAGGTCCAAGGAGAGGAAGCGCTCACGCCGGCACCGCAACAAAAAAGGCAAGCGCAGCCGCCGAAATGATGAGCAATTGGATAAATTGTCTCGACAGGTTAGTGATTTGCGAAAACAAATTACTAGTTATGAAAATTCCACTGACAACTTTGATGCACATAACGGTCATAGCTCTAACATTAGTTGTGCCCCTACTGGTCAGTGCCCTGCTTTAGATGGTGATATTATCGATGACAGTGTCAGTGGTATTTTATATAATGATGAGAGCCGGGATAATGAAGCGAGTGAGTCACATCTTAGCTTTGATTTTGGCATAGAAACAAAACTCAAAGAACCAGCAGTGCCCAAGGCACCAGAAAATATTTTGAAAACCCTTCAGGATATTCAACACTTTGAGAAAAGCGAGTGGTGTGCGTTACGCCGAGGTTCAGAAATCTTACAACCATACACCTGGCTTTGTGGATCTAGAGGTCAACGAAGAGGTCAAAGCCTATGACTCATTACGACATCTCTCTTATGCAGACAAGGCTTATGCTGCCCTAACCTTTTGCGTATTAAAACAAAGGGATGCACTCCAGAGCAGTCTACAAGAGTTGCTGATTTGGACCCGTGATCAGAACGAGTTGAATGTTAAAGGTATGCACCAAAAATTATTAGAATTGTTTGCTAAAGGTGAATATTCAAAAGTGTCGTCTGATTTATTGCAAATGGTCTGCGGCCACCGCGCTGAAGTGATTCAAATGCGCCGGGATGGCATTACCAACATGGTGCGTGACCCTCTCGTCAAATCTGCTTTGAGAAAAGTGCCGCCTTCTAGTAGACATCTGTTTATTCAAGAGGCTTTCACCACTGCCTTGGAGAAAGCAGGAGGGGTCAAAAAAGCCTTTTTGCCACTAAAGTCTAACAGCGGACCTGTTTCGCAAACAGGATCTCACAAGACTTCTCGCCACCCCCCACAGGGGTCGGCCATTTATCCTGGTCCCTCGCAGGGTCCTAATCATGGATGTTGCGCCCAAGTGCCTCATCATTCACGTCAGCCTAACTATCAACCCTCGCAGGGTTGCTGTCACAATAACCGATCCTCGCAGGGTTACGGTCAGAATAATTCGGACCGTCGCACGGTTCACAATGCAAGAGGAACTTTTCGTTCCCGAGGTGGTCGTCAGGGCAACAGACCCGCGGACTAAGGTAAAGGAAACCGAAAACGCCCAGGAAATGCCTTGGAAAACAATCCCAACAAAAAACGCAAATATTGACTCGAAGACTTTCAAAGCGAGCCGGTTAGCAGAATTCCTTTTGCGCTGGAAAAAAATGGGAGCTCCAAGATTTTTGTTAAAAATAATAAAGGGGTATCGCATACCTTTTCGACAAAAGCCCCCTCTGGTCATCCCCAACTTGGCGATGCCAAATATGTTTCACACGGAGAAATCCGCATCAATGTCTGCAATAGACACGCAAATGAAGGAGCAGGGAGTCTTGGAGGATGCCCCGCGGTCTCCAAGCTTCCTGTCAAAAATGTTCCTTATCCCCAAAAACGATGGCTCGAACCGGCCCATATTCAATCTAAGAGCACTGAACGAATATGTCATAACCGAACCGTTCAAGCTAATAAATGTATTCAGAGTGCCAGAATTCCTGCAACTAAACGATTGGCTCTGCAAAGTGGACCTCTCGCAGGCTTACTTCAACCTGCCAATAGCTCAAGGTCACAGGCGGTTTTTGCGACTGATATACGACGGAGAATTACTCCAAATGACTTGTCTTCTCTTTGGCCTCAGCACAGCACCGAGAGTCTTTGCCTCGTTGACCAATTCGGTGGCTCGCACACTAAGGGAACAAGGCCTACGTATAATTGTCTATCTGGACGATTTCCTGCTTGTACACCAGGACCGACATATTCTGCAGACTCATCTCCAAATTTTATTAGACCGGTTGCAACATCTGGGTTGGCAAGTCAATCACGAAAAGTCTGTAGTGTTTTACCGTTCGATTTAAAAAATTGAGCATTCCAAAGGTTGTCCTCTCTTATGTTAGTTTCGTTTGAAATTTTTAAAGTGTTAACGTATTGTAAATCTATTTCGCAAAAACTTTAGGGTCGTGAAATACTTTCCCTGCAACTCTTATCACGTTTTTCTTTAGGATGAACCCTAATAAAACAACTCCTGAAAAACAAGTGGGTGAGGAAGACGGTGCGGGCCGAACTTCCGCACCGACGCCGCCCGCCGCCTCGAATACTTGGCGACGGCGGGCACGAGCTCTCAGTTTGTCCAGTAGTAGCAGCTCAAGTACCAGCAGCAGCTCCTCTACGAGTTCTTCAGACTCCAGGTCCAAGGAGAGGAAGCGCTCACGCCGGCACCGCAACAAAAAAGGCAAGCGCAGCCGCCGAAATGATGAGCAATTGGATAAATTGTCTCGACAGGTTAGTGATTTGCGAAAACAAATTACTAGTTATGAAAATTCCACTGACAACTTTGATGCACATAACGGTCATAGCTCTAACATTAGTTGTGCCCCTACTGGTCAGTGCCCTGCTTTAGATGGTGATATTATCGATGACAGTGTCAGTGGTATTTTATATAATGATGAGAGCCGGGATAATGAAGCGAGTGAGTCACATCTTAGCTTTGATTTTGGCATAGAAACAAAACTCAAAGAACCAGCAGTGCCCAAGGCACCAGAAAATATTTTGAAAACCCTTCAGGATATTCAAAATTTTTAAAGTGTTAACGTATTGTAAATCTATTTCGCAAAAACTTTAGGGTCGTGAAATACTTTCCCTGCGACTCTTATCACGTTTTTCTTTAGGATGAACCCTAATAAAACAACTCCTGAAAAACAAGTGGGTGAGGAAGACGGTGCGGGCCGAACTTCCGCACCGACGCCGCCCGCCGCCTCGAATACTTGGCGACGGCGGGCACGAGCTCTCAGTTTGTCCAGTAGTAGCAGCTCAAGTACCAGCAGCAGCTCCTCTACGAGTTCTTCAGACTCCAGGTCCAAGGAGAGGAAGCGCTCACGCCGGCACCGCAACAAAAAAGGCAAGCGCAGCCGCCGAAATGATGAGCAATTGGATAAATTGTCTCGACAGGTTAGTGATTTGCGAAAACAAATTACTAGTTATGAAAATTCCACTGACAACTTTGATGCACATAACGGTCATAGCTCTAACATTAGTTGTGCCCCTACTGGTCAGTGCCCTGCTTTAGATGGTGATATTATCGATGACAGTGTCAGTGGTATTTTATATAATGATGAGAGCCGGGATAATGAAGCGAGTGAGTCACATCTTAGCTTTGATTTTGGCATAGAAACAAAACTCAAAGAACCAGCAGTGCCCAAGGCACCAGAAAATATTTTGAAAACCCTTCAGGATATTCAACACTTTGAGAAAAGCGAGTGGTGTGCGTTACGCCGAGGTTCAGAAATCTTACAACCATACACCTGGCTTTGTGGATCTAGAGGTCAACGAAGAGGTCAAAGCCTATGACTCATTACGACATCTCTCTTATGCAGACAAGGCTTATGCTGCCCTAACCTTTTGCGTATTAAAACAAAGGGATGCACTCCAGAGCAGTCTACAAGAGTTGCTGATTTGGACCCGTGATCAGAACGAGTTGAATGTTAAAGGTATGCACCAAAAATTATTAGAATTGTTTGCTAAAGGTGAATATTCAAAAGTGTCGTCTGATTTATTGCAAATGGTCTGCGGCCACCGCGCTGAAGTGATTCAAATGCGCCGGGATGGCATTACCAACATGGTGCGTGACCCTCTCGTCAAATCTGCTTTGAGAAAAGTGCCGCCTTCTAGTAGACATCTGTTTATTCAAGAGGCTTTCACCACTGCCTTGGAGAAAGCAGGAGGGGTCAAAAAAGCCTTTTTGCCACTAAAGTCTAACAGCGGACCTGTTTCGCAAACAGGATCTCACAAGACTTCTCGCCACCCCCCACAGGGGTCGGCCATTTATCCTGGTCCCTCGCAGGGTCCTAATCATGGATGTTGCGCCCAAGTGCCTCATCATTCACGTCAGCCTAACTATCAACCCTCGCAGGGTTGCTGTCACAATAACCGATCCTCGCAGGGTTACGGTCAGAATAATTCGGACCGTCGCACGGTTCACAATGCAAGAGGAACTTTTCGTTCCCGAGGTGGTCGTCAGGGCAACAGACCCGCGGACCAAGGTAAAGGAAACCGAAAACGCCCAGGAAATGCCTTGGAAAACAATCCCAACAAAAAACGCAAATATTGACTCGAAGACTTTCAAAGCGAGCCGGTTAGCAGAATTCCTTTTGCGCTGGAAAAAAATGGGAGCTCCAAGATTTTTGTTAAAAATAATAAAGGGGTATCGCATACCTTTTCGACAAAAGCCCCCTCTGGTCATCCCCAACTTGGCGATGCCAAATATGTTTCACACGGAGAAATCCGCATCAATGTCTGCAATAGACACGCAAATGAAGGAGCAGGGAGTCTTGGAGGATGCCCCGCGGTCTCCAAGCTTCCTGTCAAAAATGTTCCTTATCCCCAAAAACGATGGCTCGAACCGGCCCATATTCAATCTAAGAGCACTGAACGAATATGTCATAACCGAACCGTTCAAGCTAATAAATGTATTCAGAGTGCCAGAATTCCTGCAACTAAACGATTGGCTCTGCAAAGTGGACCTCTCGCAGGCTTACTTCAACCTGCCAATAGCTCAAGGTCACAGGCGGTTTTTGCGACTGATATACGACGGAGAATTACTCCAAATGACTTGTCTTCTCTTTGGCCTCAGCACAGCACCGAGAGTCTTTGCCTCGTTGACCAATTCGGTGGCTCGCACACTAAGGGAACAAGGCCTACGTATAATTGTCTATCTGGACGATTTCCTGCTTGTACACCAGGACCGACATATTCTGCAGACTCATCTCCAAATTTTATTAGACCGGTTGCAACATCTGGGTTGGCAAGTCAATCACGAAAAGTCTGTAGTGATTCCTCAAAAGACCATAATTTTTTTGGGGATTCATTGGCACCCGTGGACAAACGAAAAGTCGTTACCAGACGAGAAAATTGTCCGACTGATGGACAAAATAACGTCAATGGCCCAGAAAGGCAAGACCTGCCTGGAAGAACTGCAGAGTCTCGTTGGTCTTATGAACTTTGCGAGTTTTGTGATACCCCTAGGCTACATTTTCGAAATCTTCTTTTATTCCTAAACTCCCTTCTCGATGCACCCCCGATAAAGGAATTTTGTCTTCCGAAAAAGGCACACGAAGAGCTGGCATGGTGGCGGCAAAATTGTCACCTGTGCTCGCCGATCCACCTTGCGCCACCAACTCATTTTCTCACCACGGATGCGTCCGATATAGCTTGGGGTGCTTAGCTAGACGACAAGTCGATGTCCGGAACTTGGGACGATCACGAAAAGAGCCTACATTGCAATGCCAAGGAAATGATAGCCGTCTTGAAGGTTCTCCAGATTCATGGCGATCTCATGCATCAATCCACAGTACTAGTACAGTGCGACAATCGCACGGCCGTGGCTTATCTGAGGAACGAGGGCGGAACCAGGTCTCTCCCTCTGCTGGACTTAACAAGCCAAATTTTCGGCCTCCTGTACAGACATCAGATACATCTGGCTCCCTTTTACATGCCCGGCAAATACAACAGCCACGCAGACCATCTGTCACGTCACAACATTTTACCAGAGTGGCATCTGCTACCAGCGTGTACAGAGAAGGTTTTCAGGAAGTTCGGGACTCCCATGATAGACCTCTTCGCATCAGAAAGAGCGCATGTAGTTCACAATTATGTGTCGTTGGATCTGAACGACCATCAAGCTCTGTATCACAATGCGTTCTCCCGAGTGTGGGACTACCAACTGGCATGGGTTTTTCCTCCACCTTATCTAATTCCCAAGGTGCTCTCCCACCTCAACTGTGCGATCGGAGTATACCTGGTAGTAGTTCCGAGATGGGACCGCGTATTCTGGCGCGCAGATCTGAAAACTCGAGCGATAGCAGCCCCTTTCACTCTCCACAACCTGAACCGCGATCTGATCGATCTAGCGACGGGCCACCCACCACCTCATGTTCAAGAAATGACACTGGAAGTATGGAGAGTTGGGGGTGGTCAGGGAGTTTATTGGGATGGAATGAAGCTCAGCTAGAGTTGTTACGATCTGCATGGCGGCCATCTACCCGTAAGGTGTATAAAGTAGCTTGGAATAGATGGCTCCAGTGGTCCCAAAAGCATAAAATTGATCCATGTAAGCCTACCGGCTCAGTAGTAGCTAGGTTTCATGCAGATTTACACTTAGTGTACAAATTGTCATATAACACAGTTTTACTACATAAGTCTGTAGTTGCCACCTTATCTAATGTTGAGAACGCTGGACTATTAAGCTCACATACACTGGTTAAAAACGTATTAAAATCTATTTCCATAAAAAAGCCTGTAGCTCATAAGCCTCCTATTTGGAATATAGACGTTTTGTCATCCTTCCTGGAGCAAAGAAACGTTAACGAAAATAATAGTTTTGCAACGAGTAGTCATACAGCAACACTTTTGCTATTGTGTTCTGGAAGAAGAGTGCATGACTTGATACTATTAGCTATAGATCGAGACCACCTTACTGACTCTATTGTTTTATGGCCTATCTTTGGTTCGAAAACGGACAGCGCTACGTATAGGCAGTCTGGGTGGAAATTACTTGCCAATAATAATAAGAATCTGGACCCGGTTTACTGGATACGGCAGACGATTTCGGTGTTAGATTCTAGACGCAAATTAGCTAAATGTAATAATATGTTTGTAAACTTAAGAGGTCACAAGGCCGCGTCACGCACGGTAATTGCTGGATGGTGTCAAGGCTGTTCTGTCAGAAGCTGGTATTTTTTCTTCAGCAGGCAGCGTACGTTCTGCAGTAGCCTCAAAAAATTGGGACAATAACTATCCCTTAGACGAGATTTTAGCCAGAGGTAATTGGCGTTCTAGCAACACCTTTTCCCGATTTTATAAACGTGAAGTTATGCCAGTTTCTATCAGCAATAGCATTACAAGGTTGTTCAATCCAATTAATTGATAATTACCCATAGTAGCACTCTTAGAAATCTACTAATTATCTATTGTACTACACAATATTTGATTACTCAATTCTGACAATGTTATTTCTTTGATTCATTTTTCTGATTTATTTATATCATATTACAGGATGCATTGATAATTGAACTGTAATATTTACATTTGTATGTTTTTTGTCACAGTATTGTATGACTATTTGCCTGATTATAATAAACTTACTCTTTTGTAGCGTTTAAAGATTAATGTCTTATTGGTATTTACCTTTTCATATAACTCGTAGTACATATGTACTAACTTATGATTCTCCTATAGATACTCCTTACTATGTGATCATAAGGAGAAATATATCCGGTTTCTATTCGCACATGCACATCCCATACTTACAATTTTGATTGATTTACACAGCTACTAAATTCTTCACATTGGCGTCCACCCCACCAGGCGATAACAAACACGTCTCAAACTAGTAAGCTTCAAATAACGGTCAAGAGTTTAATAGCAGCGTTTTAATTTACAATAAAACGCTTATTAAATACTTACCTTATTTGAAGCTTACGTTTAATTTCTGCCTGGTGTTTTTCGACACAATGACGAACGCCTCCGAGCTCCGATGACTCGAGGCACCTGGTGGGGGTGGTAGGTGGTAGGGAGGTGCGAGCGAGATAGATGTAGCGGATATAGAAAGAGAGGCAAACATAAGCGGAAAAGGAAGAGGGCCTATCTCAAACTAGTAAGCTTCAAATGGACCGATTTAAGCAAAAATGATTCAGTCCACACTAACCTCATTTCGAGATAATAGAGTTTAAAGTTTATTTCGGTATTTCTCTGGCTTTGTAGTTCTAAATGTTATGTTTTTAATTTTATGTTATTCTAAGTGTTCTAAACTAATTAACATGCATGTATTTAGTAAATAAATTTTAATAGTTTCGTCAGACAAGTTGCACCACCAAAATTAGTGAAACAAGTATACTTAGCTCTCGTACAGTCCATTCTCCAATACTGTATCACTGTTTGGGGAGGTGCACATAAAACGATATTAAAACCCTTAGAAATTGCTCAGAGGGCTGTTTTAAAAGTTAGTACTTTTCGTCCATATTTGTACCCAACCCATCTCCTTTATGAATCATGTGGGGTCTTGACAGTGCGACAGTTGTTTATTGTTCTTGTAGTTTTGAAGCAACACTCTCTATTACAGTTTTCAAAAGGTGATCTAGCTAGAAGACGAACTGTTATTACTAGTATTGACCGACCTTCCTTCAGACATGTATACGTAAACAATTATTTTTGCTTCCTAGGACCTTACCTATATAATAAAATAAACAATGCTCTAGATATATACCCGATGAATAGAAAAATGTGTAAAAGTGAACTCTTTAATTTTATAAGTAAACATACATATGAAGAGACAGAAAACTTTCTAAAAATATTGAAATAGCAATCTTTTATCTCACCCTCTCACACTCATTCATACACTTCGCATTCTACTCACCGAGAGGTTAACACTCCACACACTTTTTCAATTTGTTTATTCCTGTGTAGAGATATACTCCTAATATTTTATATATCATTAAGCCAGTTATGTAATATATGTAATGATGATTTTAAGGAAGAGCGCTGATGTCTGAGATACAGATATTTTTATCTAGTTCAGACACAGATGTCTTCAACATAAAATTAAGAATATAAGAAATTGTACTGTATAATTATCTGTAAAAATGTAACTTATGTTGGTGTCAAATAAATTTTATTATTATTAAAAAAAAAAAGATATTCAAGAAAACTTGCGCGTGGATCATTATTACATAATACATTTTGTATGGAATTAGCTGTGTAGGCTGCGGAAAGAAAAATGCAAAAATGTTCCAAACTATGACAAAAATAAAAGCTTAAAAATGTTTATTATTTTTATTTTATTTAAAAAAACACAAATGTTACCCTACTCCTCATCCAAATCAAAGTCGGGTTCATCACAATAACTATCTATATCGTCTATTATTGCATCGTCTCCCTTCAGTTTTTTATAATAACCAATGCAATCATTTGGTATGAGATGGAATAACGATTTCAAATCGTTTAACTTCTTTTTGTTAATCAGTTTTCCTGAAGGCCACAATTCTTGCAAATCTTCTTCTATGACACCCAAATCAACACCTTTTAATTTCTTTTTAATATTCAGTTCTTTGTAGTCCTCATTAAAGGAAGTTCTCATGAACAAAGAATGTTGAGTCTTTTTTGTGATTAAAATTTCTTTTGTTTTGAGCCAGTTTACTTTGCTCTTATCATTAAATATTTTTCTATTAACTATTTTCTTTTCTAGAATTTGAGATCCAACAAAATCACAACTTTCCATTTTATGGACCTGTAAAGGATTTTTGTTTTTGCATTGTTTCATAATGGCAATATAATCATCCACGGAGTATATCCTTTCATATTGCTTGAGTCGAGTCTCAATTTTAGCGAAGTCGTTGTCATTTGGTAGGAAAGTGTGTCCTGATTCTAGGTAACGGAAGCTGATTGTCTCGAGAGTGGGGTGTCTATTTAATAAAGCCTTTAAAATCAAAACGATTTTGATATTCCTGTTTTGCCCTCCGCAACAGTCACTCCACAAAATCATTTTTTTTACTGTAGGAGGTAGCACGCACTTAATATATTTCCTCAAACATGAACCCACTTCTTGGGCCCCTCTGCCTGCCTCGCCTTCAGCCCAAACAAAACAATTCCCAACACCGTTGGAAGCCGAGTGTATACCGCAGTTGTATACCCATAACTGCCTTTTGTAGAAAACTATATTGGTCGGTATTCTAGGTGAAGGCAAGGTTTTCTCCAAATCGTAAGTCAGACATTCAGTTTCTTCACAAGTTTTAGCCTGTTCAAAATCTTCCTTCAGCTTCTTCCTTAAATCTTCGGCAATTTTTGGTGTTCTTCTTTTTCTCTTTGGGCATTTGCTCTTTCAGCTGAGGCAGTAGAATTTCAATGTCATTTCATAAAGATCACATTTGTTACACGTGTCTTTCTTAAGGCTCTTGCACCTCAAATTGAATTTTTGTACAAAAAATATGTCTAACAACATTGAAGGATAGACATTTTTCATCTTTTCCAAATTCTTTTTCGAATTCTATTTTGAACAATTCGTAGATTTTTGGTACCGTCATTCCTGGCTGCAGATATAAAGCATCGCTGTTCTTTTCTCTACGATAATGTGACTCGTATTTTGGCAACCTTTTGATAACATCGATAATAAGCTCAATATGTCTTTGTGGCGTTTTATTCCATCCGCCTGCTGTTTCCCCTCTTTTATCTTTTATTTCTCTGTCATTGCGTTTTTTTCGAAGACTGACAGTAACTTTTTGAGGTGTTATTTGCAGAGTTCTACAAGACATGTCTCGACAAACAGGTATATTGCCAAGTGTATACGTGCGAATAATTCGCGAGGTTTCCTCTTCGACGGGGAGCATAATGTAACGTAACTTCGTTTCTTTTTGCTTTCTGTAATGTTAGATGTTATGTACAAAACTTGAGCTGCGTACGATTCAAGATGTACGAATCTATGAAATTCTCGTTCCCTATCTTCTTTTGAAACTAAATTAGCACAATCTTTTTTGCATGAACATTTAAAATCTATGAATTTTTTAGATGATACTTCCTTCTTTTTAGTTTGGTAAGGTACATTTTTGTATTTCCTTTCTTTAATTTCCTGACGACTGTATTTTTGTTTGAGTTTCCTTCCTCTTTTTTTACGACCTTCATTTTCGTTTTCTGGTGCATTCTCTAAATTGCATACGATATCGTTAGCAATTTCTTGTCGGTAATTAATTTGTTTTTCCGCTTCTTCACTTCCTTCGGTGTTATTTTCTGTTTCACGTTCTATTTCTTCCATAACATCTTCAACATTAAGTCTCTCCGTTGATTTTCTTTTTTCAGTTGCCGTACTCGGAGAATGGATTAATGCCTGTGTGGTTTTGATTCTTACTTCATCACAATCAGTGTCACTTTCTGAATCTGTGGTATCTTGTGCTATAAAATCTGGATCTCTTACGCTATCGTCACTGTTATATGTTAGGTTATCATTATCTTCTAATCTTAGTGATGTTGGTTCTTCAACTATTTGGTCTAATGCAATGTGCGTATCATTAGGAACACTCTTCATTATATAAGGAGTCAGAGGTGAATATGACGGCGGAGGAATTGACAAATTGGAAAGTAGCGTTGGACTAGTAACGCCATCATTATCTGAAACATGAAAAATAAGTGGTTCTGACAATCCAATTTAATTTTCTTAACAATAATATGATATTAATCGGGATTGCTTTAAACGTAGTTTTGCTAGATCCTTCTGTGCCAGTAGGTAACAAAGTATTGTTTGTCCCCGCCTGCAGCGCCTTAAAGTATTTAGTTTAACTAATTTGAATATACATTGTGAGACTTGTTTTCCCCTTTTCAGTTCATTAGTTTTAAGCAGTCGGGTTTTTTTGTTTTTATAATAATAATTTTACATACATACATACATACATAAAACAGTCATCATTTAGGAATTTTAATGTAAATAATAGTACCTTCTAATCTCGGTGATGTTGTGAAAAACAATGTGGAAATAAGTAGATACCTAGTATTATGTGTTCTTACCTAGCTTACTTTTTACTACGAGAGTTTTTATTGCAATAGTCTTTCTGAACCATCCTTATAATGTTATCACTCCTCTTACATTTCTTTGAGAGATGTGAATAATTAAGAAGCGAACCGCCACCTTCTACGGCAAAACAAAAAAAATGCAAATAGGTAAATAATAAGTAAGTAGGTACGTACGGTCGGCTGTAGTTAGATAGTAGGTAGGTTAGTGCCAAATAATTTGGAGCTCACCTATAGCTGTGTTTCTAGGTACCTACCAACTTATTCTGAGTAAAATGTATAGGTAGCAAGCCGGGCATAAAGGTTATTTAGCGGCTAAATATACCTAAAAGTTCATCCGTAGATTAAGTATATAATGTCACCTGCACGTAATAGTAATTATTGTAACAAAATATGATTATAAAATACATAAACCACAGAAGTTACTGCAATGAAAACAATTTAAAAGAATATGAGTAGGTACATAAACACAACGCGATCGTAAAATATCTACGAGACATATTAATAATTATTACCAGTAGCTATCTACAATAATAAAATTACTTACCATCATCTTTTTGCCCTGCATCTGTTCTTTTACGTACACTTTTTAATATTGAATCTTTTCTATTCATTTCTAGGTTTAAGACTAAACTTTTGATAAAAACTCGAATCACCAACTTTACAAAACACAATTTAACAAATTCAATTACAATGAGATGTTACTCATGCACTTTTCTTTATTTTTACTACGCAGCAATAAATTTCACACGTTTCAATAGACGAGATCAGTACGAAATGACGACGCCCGCTCCCCACTCCGCCCGCTGCAGCCGCACATATTACGCGTTTGCAGCGGCGCGAGTAGGTAAGTTTATTTAAAGTACCTACCCACAACCTAATAAAGTAATAATGTTTGCAATGAGTGCAGTGTTTTGTTTTGAAAAATATTTAATGACACAATAGTATTTACTCAACAATTACTTAACCCTTAATTTGGCACCGTAAAGTATACTTAACATAACTTTTGAAAAAATCTAGATGTCAAATTTTCTTCCGTGATTTCAAATTTTATGGGCTAGGAATATTTCAATGATAGTTAATTTTAGTTGGAAAAAGTTTCTACAGGCCTGTCAATATTTTCCTTGACAGTAGCGAACCAGAAAGGACAATGAGACAATGTCATCTGTGAGCCATAAATGTAAATATTTATTTTTGTTGGGTTTTGGTCTAGTTTTGATACATATTTTGCTTATTTCTATTTATTTATTGTGTAATCAATAGGTTAAAAATATAAGAAATCCATTCTTCACCTGGATATGAACACGAGGAGTCAGTGAACTTGATTGTTAAGTATACTCAACAAAATTCGATGGTGAGTAATCTTGTTCTGTAAAGTATACTCAACAAATCTGCATGGTGAGACTTATTGAAATAGCAGTTTTAGCACTTTTTCCAATGAAATGATGCATTCTCAGTCAGGTAATTGATTTCCCTCTACAATTTACACAAATTTTGGCTTTTGCGCCACTAGTGCCACTACCAACATGTACTACAGCTACTAGCAAATCGTCGGAGACAGAAAGGCTGTGTTCTGTCTCCACTTCACTTCACTTAACCTGATCCAGATAGCCCCTGTACCCAAAACGACAATGTAATCAAGTTTAAATGGTCTCATAGAAGTTTCCTTCATTGTGCGGAAGTAGATCCAGAAAAGTGCGAAAGCTCTAGGGTCCCGATAGAAAGAAAGAATTCAATTATTTCATCGATTTCAGTTCTGACAACCTGTTTGATGAAATTTGTGCCAAAACTAATGGTTACTTATGGTGTTAACTAAGTGAAAATTGTTTACCACATAGAAATACTGCATGTAAACATTATTTTATATACATATTATATAATATTATATACATTTTAATTCTTTAGCCATAGGATTTTGTTAAGTATACTTTACGTTCTGTTTTCAGGAAACCCTTCATGAAATATTTTTTTTATTATTTTTCTCGTAAAGTTTGAATGCATATTAACGCAATATATTAACGTCAACTTTCTACTTCAACTTTTTTGGTCTTGCCAAATTAAGGGTTAATAAACAAATTTGCCATAAATTGCGAAGTGGATCCTTTTTGTTTATTCAATTAAAGTATAATATAGTTTTCATTTCAAAATTGCAAAAACGTTTCAAGCTCTGAAGTTCATTTTGTGTTAAAATTTAAATGAAGAAAACACGCAGCAGCATTATTTGCAAAAAAGATTCAAGTGAGGTGGATCGTTTTTGTAAAACTTTAACAGTAATTTTTCACTGCGCTTAAAGTTTTACAAAAACGATCCACCTCACTTAAATCTTTTTTGCAAAACTTTAGCGCATTTGAAATGGTTGGTTTAGAAATATGCAAAAATGATCTTCAATAAGTTTGTCTACATGACCACATTATTCTAAAAAAATAGAATTTTCATGCAAAACATACAATTTTATTGCAGGTACAAAAAAATGCAATAAAAGATAGAAGGTTTAAATAGTTATATACGTATTTCATTAAAGTTTTCGGTATAAAAATAATATTTTGTTTACTTTTTAGCCGAGATATTAATGATAATTTTATATTTAACCGTGAATCGTTTTTTAAGAATTGAATTTTTCGTTTTTCTTTAATTAAATAGAATAGTCATGTGGTCTGAATCAGTATACTTCTGTAGTCGAATGTTGTTTGGAATTGAGTTAAAATGATTCAAGGTTATTGGAACATTTAAGCAGAATGATTTTTATATTATTTTCCATATTGCATAAAAAGCATTATTGTTCCAAGTAGTTTGAATCATTATAGCAAAAAACAAAAAACCTATATCAGGGCAACCAAGAAAATGCAAAAATGATTCTAATAGCTTGAAACATTTATGCATTATGAAAAAATGATGTTCGCTATGACAGTTGTGGTTTGGACCATACGGATTTTCGTCAATTATTAACATAGAGTTCCGAGTCTTTGATATGTTAAAATATACCTTATTTAGAGTACATAAGTCACAAAAACTCGAAAATGTCGAGATTGTGGGTTGGATCATTTTTGCATAAATCGGTCCAAATAAGGTAAGTATTTAATAAGCGTTTTATTGTAAGGTAAAACGCTGCTATTAACTAACAAAACGAGAAAATTTGTATAACTTGAAACACCTAAATATGAGAAATGACGGTAGTTTTAGACTTAGGTTGACACACAAAATTTTTGACTTCTAAATAAGTCTACATGTATTTGTTCTAATTAATTTCTATTATTTCAGGCCTCCAAGACCTTCATATGGAGATGATGCAATTAGTTATGTGCAACTAAAACGGGAAGGAAACATTTGCACAGACTATTGCAAGATTTACCCCGAGCATAAAGTCCATGCAAAACTTTATGCTGTTACATTGATAGTTGATGAAGATGAAGAGAAAGTAACATCAATTCAATGTCATGATTGTGTTGCTGCCCAGGGTGGATGCTAACATTCATAGCACTACTTATGTGGGTCCATAGACGAAGTGAAGAACCTTCATGCACAGAAGTCTAATGCTACTGGCAGAAATCAAAGCTGTCAAGAGTTGGCACTACCTTGAAATTTATATCTGCCAAAGATTTATCAAGGCAGCCCTATGTTGCCTTCTAACTACACAGTCCTTGAAAAAATTTTAGAGGAAGGAAAAAACAGAAATCTTGGTAACTGCGAGCTACTAAAGTACCAACATGATTATAATGGTGATGAATTATTTAGTGTCTCAAAGCACCAACTTGTCTTTAAATATAAAACAGAACGTTGTGCCTTATTTTTAAGTAAAGTCAATTTGACAGTTGACCTTATTAATAAAATTGAAGCTGAAACCAGGGATCAGGTCAAAAATAACCTTTGGTACGAACTCAGGTATGGCAGAGTAACAGCTTCTAAAGCTTATGAAGTGAGTCGGTGCCAGACCAATGATGGGACTCTGATTTCTATTATCATGGGGGTTAAGATACCAGATACACCAGCCATGAAACGGGGTAGATATTTAGAAAATAAAGTAAGAGAAATTGTTAGCAAGAAACTAGGGAAAAATGTCAAGAATTGTGGTCTCTTCATTTCTCAAAAATACCCAATGCTAGCAGGATCTCCTATCAAGATAGCATTGTGGAGATAAAATGCCCTATAAGCAATAAAACTTATGTAAATTATATAAAAATGGAAAACCCAGCGAGAAATGCTTTGCCCGAACACAAATGCATTTGCAAAAGTACCTAAATGGACTAAAAAAATGTTACTTTTGTGTTGCAGATCCCAATTTTTCGATTAATAAAATTGTAGAAATTATATGCATAAACTTAGATGATGAATATTTGTCAAGTTTACTTAAAAGTATTATAAAATTTTGGAAATCCCATGTATATCCATTGTTATACAACTTGTTTTTTTTTGATATCCCATAACTAAAGGGCTATATTCTGTAGGTAAAAATAATACTAAAACTCCTAGAATAGGTGGTCTAAAAATGCATCGTTTCGGAGATATCATCAATCATAGTTAAATTAGGTCAAAAAATGTCACCAGTATGACGAATCTTTACTTTTGCGAGGTTGTTTTCATAACGCATGGGAACGTAGTGGATATTGTGCATGAAACGAATGAAACAGTTGAAAGCAAACTTCTACGGCCTCCAATACTGGGAAAGAGTATATTATTTGGTCAAGGACAATGTGCGATTGATCAATTTCGGTCCAAGAAATACCTACCACTAGAACAAATGGTTGTAGGTGTAGATTTTCCCTCAGCATAATGACGAGGCCCCCTCTCAGAGGGCTAAAGCCTGCCGGGGTCGCGGGTCTTATACCATCACCGTGACCCCGGAACATAAAGGGCTATTGAAGGACACCGTGGATTTTAGTCAGTACAAGTCTGACAGTCCCTCCCGCCCTGCCCGGGGTGGGAGGTCTCATTTGATGATTTTACCACGATAAAAAAAAACGGTGTAGATTTTCCCATTTCAGTCTATTTTGCACATTTTTAAAGCCGCGTACAGACATCGCGAGGCGTGCGACACGAATGGTTCGTCTCGCATGCCTCGGGCTGTGTGGACGTGTGTGCTCACAGTGAGCATTCGCGCCATACGATCGTTGCGAACGCCGCCTCAGTACGAGCCGTGCGCTCCGTGTGGACGGACAGGTGTTGTTTGCGTTGCGCGCATGCATCATGGAGGCCAATACCGAGTCACTACGTGAGCTGGCTCAACTTTATGAAATTAATATAGTGTTGTGGGACTCTAAACATTCTGATTATTACAATAAATGTAAAAGGGAAGACGCGTGGCGTCAAATATCACAGCAAGTCAACGACGACTGACGAACACCGTGCGTGGTGGTTTGCTTGCTCAGCTTGAGCATGTTTTGTTCGGGACGCACGTATAAATGTACCATCGTATGCCTCAGGTTGAGGCATGCGAGACGAACCATTCGTGTCGCACGCCTCGCGATGTCTGTACGCGGCTTTAGGTGATCACGCTTTCGAGTGATTCCGTCTTGAACGTCAGCTTCGGTATCGACTTTGAAAACAAATGAATCCAATACATCACTTTTTGTCGGCTTCCAATGTTTATTTACTTGGTAGACTCCAGGAAACAGGAAAGGTAGCAAGAGCAATCCGGTAGCAGATGACAATGTAACACAACAAACGTTGTGTTACATTGTCATCTAAAAATGTACAAACAATGTAAAACTTAAATACAATACATAAATTCGCTCTTAGAACTATTATGGCATAACGTGACGGTACTTACTTTCAACCAAAGAAAGAAATAGTAAAACTATTTCTTTTTGTCTTTCCGCAGTTAATCTACAAAGCACTTGCAGCGCTATTTCTTTCAAAGAAGTCTTTTTCGATAGCACAAAGTCTTGCAGTTGGTACAATGGCGGCAAATCTTTGTATAGCAATTGGAAGTATTTTTGCATCTGTAAGAAAAAATATGCATTTGATTTTCCGGCTTCTTGGTTTCAAATGCGAACTTAAGAGGCTGTTAATGTACTTAAATATTAAATACTCACTAGAGCCGGCCAAACACTTGGTACTGCGAGTCCTTTATAAGTTTGAAAGTAATCCCACATTGTTCCCGGCGTTTCTTTCAGTTCCTTCATGCGAAAGTCATGCGTATCGACCCAGTCTTGCAGTAGGTCATTGGATGTATGCGACGGAACAAGCTTACGCAAATTCGTTAATTTGGTTTTCACGTTCGGATCAGATTCTGAGACAATATGCAAGCAATTAAATACGAATAATTTTCATAAATGGCACGTTTAAGTTTAGTGCTTCCCATAGTTTATTCCCACTTTCTCACTTCTCATCCCCTGGCTATAATCTCAAGCAAACAACTAACAATAACAATTTTGTAAATACCTGGAGGGCAATAGTCGGTGATACCTTCGGCTGTCCGGTAGCAAGATGCCCTAGGAACTTTTTGTGGAGTACTCTGTGGTGTTAGTAGCGAGGTCCTGTTTGTACGCAACTTTGCTGACGGATCCTTTTCCAATAGTGTATATAGGGCTTCAAAATAACTTTTTGTCCAGAAGGTACAAATACTGGGTGCGACCTGACGTTTAGGCGGCATAGCTTCTGAAAACAAATACTGTGCCACACTTTGTGCCACCACTTTGATTTGGCATGCATCAAGGACGCAGTCTTCCGGTAAGTTGGCGATCCTTTTCTGTTCTAGTGAACCCTTATTTAGCAAGATCCAGATCGGGTTTTTATTACGGGTTACTATAATATTTTTCTCTGTAGGTGGATTGAAACCTTCAACATTCGCTGCGTCTTCAGCACGTACACATAAATCTAAGTTTTCTAAATTATGGTCGAATAATGATAATTCTGCTTCACTTATTTCTTCTGTTAGAGCACTGTCAGCAGTGTTTGCGGTTGTAACCGAAGTACTGCTGATTTTTGTAGAGGTCCTACACCTAGACCCACCTCTACTCACAGATTGGCTAGGATGAACGCCAGCAGTCTGGAAAAATTATATAATATGACAACTAAGCCTCATTGATTCCAATTTAAAAATAAATAACTTATTAATGCAACACCACAAGTCCATAACCATGCATAGTTAAAAAAAAATAAGAATTAAATTTTAATTATTAACCCAGAGAATATTTTCTTCTACTTCTTGATCATTATCAAGCAGCCATGAAGCAAGTGCGCATGCAATTTTTTTTCGTGTTAGTAACTGTGGTATCAAGCTTTTTAAATCGTATTCTGTGATAAATTTCAGTTCCTCTACAGAATAGTATCCATTATCTGAAACAATTAATTCAAACGCCTACTCACAACCGGAACTTTCGCTCGCGTTCATTACAAACCGGCGCACTGTGGGCTGAAATCAGCGTTTCATAGACCATCAAATCATTTTTTTGAAAGTGTGTTTTTTTTTCACATGGAATGTTAGAGGAGACTAATTACATGGCTAAAAAAAATATTTTTCTTGAAATGGGTACGTAAATGTGATGATTCCCGTTGTCCACCCCCAGCTTGTCCCCCGGCGGGGGACAAAGCAACTTTTTCTAAAAAAAAGTTCCCTTTGTCCACCCCGGGGAGGACAGATGGAATTTTTTTTAGGAATAAGTTGCGCTGTCCCCCAGGGGCGGACGGTGCTACGTTTTTTTTTAAGTATTTAAGTTGTCCCCCACGGGTGGACAACGCTACGATTTAAAAATGAGAATTCTCGGTGTCCACCGCGGTTGGATGGAGATGCTTTTTTTTATTTATTCCCGGTACCCAACCCTTTTAATTGTTACTATAAACTTTGACTGAAGACTCGTTACAGATATAAAGAGTTTAGAAGGAAGATGATGAGATTATTATAATAATAAAAACAAATTATGTATTTAAAAATCAACGCTTATTTAAAAAAAACTGCTAATTAACACCATAATTAAAAATACAAAAGTAGGTTTATACATTGTAAAATAATTTTGTTTGTTTTTCGATCTCGCTTGGAGTAATCTTTCCGCACACTCAACGGTCAGCTTATACAGGTTTTGCATAGCTTGATGTGTAGCCGTGTGTATAAACTAAGAAATGGTTGTAAAAATAATAAATAGGTATAAAAAAACATATTACTGGAAAAGATACTGATTTTAGGAAATCCAGTGATGATGTACTCCAGGTAAAATCCGAATCGGCTTCTACGTCAAAAAAAGGATTTAGCGACACCAGCGTTACCTACAACATCATTGTTTCAATTTGACGGAGAAATCGAAAACTGGGCAACTTTTTATGACACGTTCTCTGCATTAGTTTAACAGAAACTTCTCGAATATCGACAAATTACATTATTTACTTCCAAGTGTTAAAAGGTTCTACGTTAGATATGGTTAAAAATCTACCTATTCCGGCCGCTAATTACACATTAGTTTGGCAAAGTCTCATTAATAAATATCACGACTACAAAACACTAACATGTAGGTATTTTGATAAAACGTTGAACTTTTCACCGTTAACAAAAGACCCTACCACTACGTCCATTTTTTATCCAGTTTGTTATTCGAAGAAAGCCGCGATCAAAAACAGAAACAAATAAAAGATCTAGAAAATGCGTTCACGAACAGCTCTTTAAATAACTTGCCGAGGTCGATAAAAGGACAACAGAAACCCATAAGTCAATTTGATCCCTTTTTTGAGGCACAAATAACCAAATATGGAAACAACGGAAAAGGAAACGTCTCTTATTTATCAAAAACAATATACGAAAAGTTGATAATGATAATGGACTAAGAAGTGCATGGTAAAAAAGATTCTAGATATTATAGTTATTCAGTAGATTCTACGCCGGATTTGACGCACATGTACGAGCTCAGTGTAATTAATGGGCAGTCAGTAGATCGATTTCTTATAAGTATTTATTGAGTTGGGAACGCATCACACAGGACATGAACTGGCAAAGTATACTCTTCGATATCTTGACTAGACGGGGAACATAGTAAATTAGATGTTTCAAAATGTAGAGGCCAATCTTATGACAATGCTTCAAATATGTCTGGGCGTTACAATGGCATGCAACAGAAGATTCTAGAGGAGAATCCGTTTGCAATTTATATCCCATGTGCAGCCCATTCTCTCAATTTAGTAGGTCGAGAGTTGACGTTTTTAAACAGTGGAAGACAGTTTGAACGTGAACTATCAAAAATATGAAATGACATAAAATGGCGTGGATTTTTAAGTATATCAGCACTCATATATTTGTAAGTTGGGCCGGCCATCACGATGTCTCGATCTCTACTTCTACCTTGTGCGACGTGAAAACAGGACTTATTATGGATCATATTATCTACTGTGGATCTAGAACCGAAATTGTGGATTCGGCTAACTTTTATTTTTATTTTATCTTGGTAAAATCATCAAATGAGTCCTCCCACCCCGGGCAGGGCGGGAGAGACTGTCAGACTGATTCGGCTAACTTACGAATAACATGGGCCTTGGTAACAACCCTGTTAAAAGACCTGATGCATGAGCATAGACGCTTGTACACAGATAACTGGTACTCGAGTCCAAAATTGTTTGTACCACAAACAGACATTTACGATCAGACATTACCGATCAATTCTAGCCGTACCACATGATACGGCTAGAATTGATCGGTTAAAGAAAGCCGTAGTCACAAATTTCAAATCTCTGAAAAAGGGTGAAATTGATGTTAGATACAAAAAGCCATAAACACATGTTGTCTACCTTTAACACAGCTGAATTCGGGCCTACCACTAAATATGACAGAGAAACGGAACTGCCTAAAATGAAGCCCGAAGTTATAGTTGACTATAACTTAAAGAAAGGAGCAGTTGACAATACCGACATGGTACTACATTCGGTTCAGTGCATACGAAAAAATAGAGTATGAAAAAAAAAAAACTAGGCTTGCATTTAATTGATTTATGCATGTTAAACGCTCATGCATTATACAAAATACTGCATACTAATAATAAGTCCATCGCCGATTTTCAGTAGGCCGTTATTAGACAGTTAATTTCAAAATATAAAGCACAAGAATTAGAGTATTCTATACCGATGACGTCTAGACCAGTGTCTGCCTTACGATTAACTGCATCACACTTGTGCACATGCCTCACATGTGGTTGGACAAGTGTGATGATATACAGAAAACAAAAAGTCACGATCATGTTTTGTGTGTCAACATACGACATTAAAGAAAAAATGCCGCAAGTAATCTCGCTTTATGTGCCAAGTGTGCCAGGTAACATTGTGTGTAACTCCATGTTTTAAAAGGACATTGGGAAATCGATGTATGGGATTTGGGCCCACCCTTCAATAGTAACATGTTATATACCGTTGGATAGGGCTCTTTAAGGGGAACATTACTTGCTAATAAACATATGGTCTAACGTTAGTACTTTCGGAGATATGAGGTCTTAAAGTTATCTCGTCTAACATTTTATTTGTATCACATTTAATTAAAAAGGGCTATATTCTTCGTGAACATCCTTGTTTAGAGTGAAAGTGATTTGAATTTAGAATGTTGATATTGTTAGTGTACGAGCTGAATGACTAAGGCTGCGGTTCCACTGGAGCGGTACGGAGACAAGCTGTGCCGTGCCGGGATTAATACGAAATTATAAAAAGTACAGATGTATGATAGCCCACCCTTCAATAGTAACATGTTATATACCGTTGGATAGGGCTCTTCAAGGGGAACATTACTTGCTAACAAACATATGGTCTAACGTTAGTACTTTCCGAAATATGAGGTCTTAAAGTTGTCTCGTCTAACATTTTATTTGTTTCACATTTAATTAAAAAGGGCTAATATTCTTCGTGAACAAATAATATAATAATAATAATAATAATGATCGTAGTTTAATTCATTTTGAGATAAACATTATTTTTAATATCCTTGTTTAGAGTGAAAGTGATTTGAATTTAGAATGTTGATATTGTTAGTGTACGAACTGAATGACTAAGGCTGCGGTTCCACTGGAGCGGAGCGGAGACAAGCTGTGCCGTGCCGGGATTAATACAAAATTATAAAAAGTACAGATGTGGCGCCTAATCGGTAAAGACGTTTGAGTCTCTGAGTCACTCATACTTGCAGTGTCCTGGCTGCATATATTATTTTTAGAAGAAAACTCGATTGGCGTGATAATTACATTAAACGAGTCCTCCCGCCCTGTGTGGAGCAGAAGGGACTGTACGACTCCTACTTACTAACAATCCACCCCATGTTATTCATCATAAGCGGCTGCTGGCTCTAGGGTAAGCTCGTTTTTTTTTCGCAAATCGCTATGCAGTGTACTTTGTTTTAGTTTTTTTTTTAATACAAGTTAATTGTTACACTATTTAATTTCATTGTAAACATTCAAAGTTAAGATAGTTGGAATAACTTAGGTGTTGTGTAAAAAATACATTTCCGGTTTTAAGTTCTCTTATATTCTCAGATAGGAGAACATTCCCGAGAACATAATATATCAAATATGTCCTCCCACCCACCTTGGGTGGAGCGTCATGCGTCCGGGTAATGTTTATCTCAAAATGAATTAAACTACGATCATTAATTGCTTAGATCGGGATAATTTAAGGTACCTAGTACTCACGGCTACACATCAAGCTATACAAAACCAGTTTGTCTAGGTCTCGCTTCTTGCGAATTTCACATACAATGAACGGTCAGCTAATACAGGTTTTGCATAGCTTGATGTGTAGCCGTGTGTACTAGCACTCCGCCCGCAACTTCGTCCGTGCGTATTTCGAACTTCACATTCGTGAATTTTAACTTCCGGCAACACTCTTTATGGGATACTTTTGGAAAATCTAAATACGTACCGTGTCACTTCATTTGAATTTGGGTTTAAAAAGATTAAGTTCGTTAACCCACTAACAACCCTTCAAGGAAAAATTAATTAAAATAACCTTAATCAATTACTAAAAGAAAAAGAGTTTTGCGATTTTCACACTACTAGGGGTCGGCTTTTTAAAAATAGATAAATACGCATCGTTTAATTGATTAAGAGATAATGTATGCCAAGTTTTGAGCTCATCGAAGCAAGCAGTAAAATCCTTCCGTTAAAACCTTATTACTCCTTTTCACCAACTTGGGGGGCGATTTTCGGAAAATCCTAAAATACGTATTTAATTATTTTTTATCGTCTTTTTATATACTGAGTTTCAAATTCATGGGCTCATGCATTATCAATGTCCCATACAAACTTTAACACCATCTAAATCACCAATGGAGGGTAGTTTTAAAAAAACTAATGACGCCAATCATTTTCATTTACTTATCTTCGTATTCATGCTAAGTTTCAAGTTAATAAACCCAAGGAATAAGATTTTGCATACAAAGGTTTTCACCCTCTTTCAACCCTTAATAGGAAGATTTTCGCAAAATCCCTTGTTAGTGGCCACTTACATAGTAAACTGTAATTATTGTAAAAAAAAAACATGTTTTTACGTTTAGCGATTTAGGCTATAGGAGAGTCTTACGACCGTACCCTGATTTTTAATTTTTATAGATAACTCCGAAAGTACAGACTTTTGATCTTAGTCGTAATACTAAGTTTTATTCAGCATAAAAATACCTATTCATTCATATGTATCTTATTCCTATTGAGAGGTGGGCCCACTTTTTCCCAATATCCTTTATCATACATGTGAACATTAAAAAAAAATATCGACATATTATTATGCCACGCATCCCTAGATCCTAAATTTGAATAGTTCAGTGTATACGTCCAGTTGTTGGTTTTCGGTTCTGTAGGCGAGGACGTGCGTTATGTCGAATAATCAAGAATCGCGGCCTACGTCCCCTTCAATTTTGTGTCCACGTAAAATAAAGGATAGAAGACTAATTACTACTTCAAATAAATCGACGCAGACAAAACCAAATTATGTCCATTATGCTCAGTTAGAAGATGGTGATGTGACGCTTTTGTAAACCTGCCACACGCAATTTTTTTTTTTGATCAGAGACCAAGTGATCCACGACATGAATACTTCGCGTCTTTAGTAGCTTTTGAGCTGGAAACGGTACGACCGGAAATCCGCTCTGAAGTTTACATGAAAATATTAAATGTAATACGACATGCTCGTGGAGAATCTTCACTAACAGAAGAACGAACAACGTGCCCATCTCCCGAGTACTGATTTAGTAACTACACAAGTACGTTTACGTAATTAATTGATTGAAGACTGAATTATGTTAGATTATTAATTAAGTAAATATTAAATAAATAAAAACGTTGATTTTATTTTCGGCTTTTCATTTTGTTAATAATTAAAGATGCATCGATATTAAGTATTCCCAACACTGTTCCAACTTATACTTAAAGTGACGTGGCGCTGGAGGTAAGTCAAAGGTATCAAATCTTGGCGGTTAAGATGCACATTGTCCGTCACTTTGTTATTTATGCAGTACAAAAAGTCAAGTCATCACTGCAAGTATCGCCCGTAGGATACAATTATAATTATTTTGTGTGGAATTTAATGTAATCACTTATCGTATCCACCTTAATACCGGAAGTGCTTCGTTCCAACTTGCAGCAATATTAGTAATAATACAGTGTTATTGGTAACTCAACGTATTCCTTGCAGGACGTCACAGTAGGGTTAAAATGCAGCAAATTAGGCCACCAAATGTTCTACCGAAGTTCAGTAGTTTTTGAGTTGTTTATATTGTTTGGTTTTTATGAAAAAACCCCAGATTAAATAATTTGAATTTTTAAAAATGATTAACGGCGCGACTGTGCTGTTTAATATCATAGTTGATGCCGTAGCAGATCTTCATTAATAATAATTGAAAGTTCAAAAATGTCTAAAACTTTGGCAAATATCACTGAAGAAACATTTTTTTTTTTTGTGATTTTTGCTATTACTTCATACGAAAATTTGTCTAGTGAAAAAAAAGAATACTACGCCTGATGTACGCTGCTCAGGCGCGGAGAGAATATTAATTTCGCTTTCCCAACCGCCGACTGCCACACGTTAGGGTACGTCCACACTGGAAGCCTAGCGCGTCGGCGGTGGCAGGCGCGGTGGCGGGCGCTGCGGCGGGCGCGATACGTGTCCACACTGCCGATCAAGCGTTTGTTTTTGTTGCGGTGACTTCAGGTGTTGCAAACCGGTGGTACCTAGTAAACTGTATAAAACTGGATTTAAGAAATTAATATTATTATTTTTTACAGGTTATTTAGGATTGAATACAAGTAAATTATAAATGACATTCTACATTTTTCTACTCAAGTACGGTATAAATAATTTAAATATGTATAAAAACATCCAACGGTAGTATTTTAGTACATGTTCTGGTAACTATATGGCGCTACTAAAAGACCGAAAAGGTTTGATACACCTGCCGCCAGCCCGTTGTATCGGTTGTTGCCTAGCAGCGCCTAGGCTCGCAAAGTCGCTCGTAACCACCGCGCTAGGCTCCCCGCCTAGTCACTTCAATGTGGCCACAAGCGGCGATTTCATACATTCATTATTATCGCGCCCGCCGCCGCCACCGCGCTAGGCTCGCAGTGTGTTTGAGCACTTAGTGTTTTTGGATCGACTTATCGCCGATCATCTGAAACTGGCAGCCTCCAAAGAAGCAGGCAAATTGACACTGGTCGTTATCAGAGATACACGGCTGAGGACGAAGAGCTGATTCTTCAAAGTTTTATTGACGACCCCAACATATCGACAAACATCGTAGCGCGTGAGCTTGGTATGTCACAGTGGAAAGTTTGGTCTTTAGTTCACTTGTCAGGCCGACATCCATACCACTATCAACCTGTCCAGTCATTAGAAGAGGGAGATCCGCCAAGACGGCTTGAATATTGTCGTTATATGCTAAGTGCCGACGCCGAAAACGAAAACTTTTTAAAAAACATTCTGTGGACCGATGAATCCGTTAACCGTGATGGTATCACAAATTACCACAACTTACATTACTTACACACCGAAGGCAGAAGCAAATCCTGAGAAACTGAAACTAACCACATCCCAGCGTAGGTTTTCGCTTAATGTTTGGATGGGTATTATTGACGACAAATTAATTGGCCCACATTTTTTACCCCGAACACTAAATGGGGAACTTTATGAAGATTTCCTAAGAAATCATTTAACACCACTGCTCACGGATGTACCGGAAGACAGAAGAGCAAACATGATTTATCAACATGACGGATGTCCAGGGCGTCAATTCTGCTAATTTTATTTAACTCACATGCTATTGATATTCAATTGAGACTCAATCACGATTCCATTACGATTAGAACAAATTTGGTATTCTGCAAAAACTTCTATGTAAGCTCAATAGAGTCGTAATGGAATCGTAGTGTAAGTGTAATTGACTCTCAGTTGAGCAGTAAGTGTTGCCAAACAAGCGTTAAATAAGAGTAGAATACCGATAAAGTCCACAATTGATTTATGATTGGAACACGATTTAAGAGCAGACTAGCAAATATTCTGATAGCAGTTCAATGGAATGTCACTAGAAAACCATCGGTCTTAAATTTGTAGCAGAATACCAAATGTAGTTAAAACTGCTACTGAGATCCAATTGATATTCAATTGAGCCATTTGTAATTTAGCAGACTTGGGGCCCAGCCCACTTCCGAACCACAATTCGACAATTGCTTTTTCCCCAGTGCATACTACATCCCTTGTCTCACAATAAGAGCGTGAGCGAAGTCCAGTTAACAACCCACATACAACCAGCAGACACCGCTCTCGGGCAAGACACAGTTTAAATCAAGATAGGGATCGATTTGCTGCCATAGAGAGACAACGAGTAGCAACCGAAACTGTCACATCAAGGGCCTTGAGAGAGGCTTTAGACACTTCCTTTGGTAGCTTCTACTATAAATACCTTAGCAACAGCTGTTACAGAAGCAGCTCAAATAAAAGCTCAAAATGCCTGGTCACTGTATCGTCATGAGAACAGTGGCAATCAAAAACTATTGCCACACAAAAAGTTTCGAGTCGCTCTATATAGTGTTATAGATTACAATGTGGCATCACTGAGTAGTCAGTCAGTGGCTATATAGATTGTCTGTGGTGTATCGAGGATTCTGAAACATGACTCCGACAAACGTTTCTCCGCTGAACGATTCGCCGACACAACGATTCATTCCTGAACGGTTCAAATTCAGAACCTTTCCATGACGAACGTTTCGCCGACAGAACAATTAGTCATGATTACTCATGACTTAATCGTTCTGTCTAATCTGTTTCGTGAAGTATTGTATTAATGAAGCCATTTAGACGAAGCCCCTGTTCTATTTCTGTGTTCAGGGATTAAAGGAAATTAACTAGAGATGGGTAGCTATAGCCATAACTAGCCAAATACCGGCTATAGGCAAAATAGCCATGGCTATGATATCCGTCAACACGATAGCTAGCTATTGGCTACCAGTTGGCTAGATAGTTAGACAAGGTTATTGACATAGCCGTGTAGCCGCCACAGATTACAGCTAACTGCTACGTTTGTAGCCGACTCGCTATTCGGTAGCCGGGCAGCGAGAATAGCCGATAGCTACAGACCAACCGATAGCTGTGGGGTGCGCGCTCGCTCAATGCGCTGCCGCCAGCCAAGAGGTTTTTTACTCGGCAGAATTGTTAACATGCTATTTTTATCCTTGTTACTTATATGATAAGTTTTAATTTAAAATAAATATTTTTGTACTCATGAAACCATCATGTTTCAGAATCCTCGATACACCACAGACAATCTATATAGCCACTGACTGACTACTCAGTGATGCCACATTGTAATCTATAACACTATATAGAGCGACTCGAAACTTTTTGTGTGGCAATAGTTTTTGATTGCCACTGTTCTCATGACGATACAGTGAGTACTAATCTTCAAACGAAATTTGATTTTTGTTTACGTTTCAACTTACTCATATAAGACTTAAATAAACACATTTGGCAATGGAAATTAAACTTTATGTTTTAGTAGTAGGGTTTGTACTAAATTGAAGTTTTAATACCATTGAATATTTTTCTAAGAAATACCTACAGATGTTTACGTGTGTGCAATTTATGCGATTCATTTTTATAATCCTGAAATCCTGATCCTTAATCTAGATAGCTATTATTGATCGAAGGTATACTTACCGAAATATGATGGAAAAGTAGTCGTTTTAGTTAGTTACCGTCAGATGTAAAGGATAACAAATTAAATAATTATTTTAAATATATGATAAATGGTGCTAATTAGATTTATCCCTTTCTATTTTAATGATTTTGAAATCAAATGAACTCCCCTTCATACTTTTTCAGGCTTAGGACTGTCGATGAAATATTAAGTAGGTAGTGTAGGTATGTGCCTAACAAAAAAAATGTTGCATTACATCGGCGTATTTAAAAGTTCATTTGATTTTATGTACAAATTTAGAATTAGAATTTTTTTTTGTATTACCTATATATACAGTCACATAATATGATAATTTACACTTATAGTTTGATACAGTTAGATAAGTCACAGTCACTTTTAAGTTAGGTATTTTAGTTTATGTACACTTAGATTTGTTTTCACTTTACAGGTTGGGTTGGGCGTTGTTGAGTACACAGTTAGAGTTAGGTGATTACCACTTAAAAGTTAAAACGTTCTGGGTCCATGTTAACATTCAAAAACATTAACTTTTGTACTTTTAAGGTTGTGAGTCTCGTTCGCCTGTCGGTTAAAATTAATCCAGATTTGGAAAACATCCTTTCACAGGGAACTGAGGTGGCGACTATATTGCAATTTGTTTTGACAATCCATGCCAAATTAGGGTAAATTTGGCGATGGATTGCCCACCACTTGAGTGGATCGTTTAAGTCTCCTGCTGGTGATTTAAGGGGGAGCGGATCGTCGTTTAAATACATGTCTACTTCCTTGATAGCTTTCGAAAAAGGAGTTCCAACCGTTTGGTTAGTAACGATAATGTTGTCCAATATGCTAAAAGGCGAGTATTTGTCTCTTCCCCCTGTTGATTCCACAGGAGGAGCTGGTTGGTGAGATCCTGTCGAGTTTTTGACTATTAAGTTTTGCACCATTTCCACGAGCTTACTAGCTTACTTTTTGTTGAAGCACCCGTTGTCTGGTCTTCAAACGCTTTTAATTTAAACCGTGGATCTAGGAGAAGACAAAGTGAAAATGTTCCGCTTTTTTCAATATTTTTAAATCTCTCTTCGAGCCCTTTCTTCAAATTCGTCGCCACCAAAAATACAGCATCACAAAGAACACTGTCTCGCATCAATAAATGGAGGCTTTCAGCCAAACATCTTGTATATACTACGACTGAACCCGCGGTGACATATTTTTCACCACTTACAGTGCGCGTAATTTCTTCAAATGGTTTTAAAACCAGACACAGCTCTTTAAAAGCATTCCATTCCTCCGATGTTATTATTGGTAGGTCTTTATTTATTACTGCCATGGTAGCACGCAGTGGTTCTTCCATTTCTACAAATCTTTCTAGCATGAAAAATATAGAGTTCCACCTGGTTGGACATTCCTGTTTTAGTCGTTTCGCCGGGAGTCCTTGATCGACTAGGTATTTTGTTAATTTATCGCCGGCGGGGGTGCTCTGTTTGAAATATCGAACTATCACCTTGACTTTATTAATAGATGCCTCCAGTGATTTGAGAGCATCTTGGACTACTAGGTTTAGTGAGTGTGCGTAACATCCATAGTGCTTAAATTGAAGAATTTCTTTCATTGCCTTTAACATGGCAGACGCGTTATCAGTGACGGAAAAGTTAATTTTTCTCAAAATTCCCCATTCGTTACAGACACGCTTTATCTCAGCTGCAATATTCTCGGAAGTGTGGTTTCCAAAGAATTTGCAGCAGTCCAGTAAAACATTTTGTATTTTCATGTCGTTGTTAATATAATGCCCTGTAACAGCTATATAACTATCCGTAGTTGTGGATGTCCACAAATCGGTAGTTATGCAGATAGTTTCGGCTTCTGCAGCTACTTTATTAGTAATTGTCATTTTGCACTTGTGGTAGAGATCCGGAAGCAAGCTATTTGTAATAGTTTTTCGTGTGGGTAAAACATAACCCGGAATCCACCTAGAATATTTCCTAAACGACCTTTCCTCGACTAAGGAAAAAGGATGGAAAGCATCTATAAACAAATCCATTAAATCGGCATCAATAAGCCGTTTTTGTTCCGCTGAGATTTTCTTTGGGATGTATGCGTCCATCTGACGTTGCCTCTTCGCCGGGGGAATTGATACGGATGGTGCCGCATGAAAAAGTTCATTCTGCGTGCTCGTACTCGTAGATGGTACGATATCGGCTACGCGCACATCACTATCACTAGATGAAGGATTTTGTGAAGACTGCAAAGAGTCAGGTGGTGGTACAGGTGCTGGGTTATTTAATTTTTTTATTTCGATGTACGCAGATATGTGCTTTGATTTCAAATGGGCTGTCAAATTACCTGTAGAGCTTCTATAACTAAATAAACCTTTACATATTTTACATTGTCCTTTTTTAGTTGCATAATTTTTTTCAAAATATGTCCAAACACTGGCTGGCATTTTTATTATCACTTAAATCTAAACTTAAAACAGAAAAAGATACCTAAACCTATTATTAACACTTTTTATTTGAAAAATTTATTTCTGTACTTTTTTTTTTTACAGAAAGGGGATATATACATATACTACATTTAAAAACTAAACTAAAACGTAAAATATTTACAAAAATGATTGAAATAAAAAGTTACAGGGCGTCGAAAAATTCATCCACATCGTTGTCAATGGGGAAAGTGCCCAGAACGCTGGCAGCATTGCCTCGTTGGATTGCAATGCTGATCCTTTGACCAAGATATAGGCCAGCCCTCTGGTCACGCGAGGCGTCGACTATACGCTTGGCGATGTCTTTGTAAAGTTGGTGGGCGCTCGGACCCCATGGCCCTAGTGTTTCAACCCCAAACGGCTCAAACACATAGCTACTAGTCATGCCATTGTATTTGCGCCGTTTGAGGTTTTCGGCACTTGCAGCAGCTGCACCAGCACAGCATGCAGTACCAGGAAGATGGGATGGCGCAAGGGTGTCGACACATGTTGCGTCCCACACCAAAGGTCTACCCAACTTCCATGGCATTACAGTCATCCCATCTGGTCTCTTCCCATCGTCGCGTGCCAAGCCACTGGGTTCTAAAACGGCTGGCACCCCGGCGGTGACAAGAGCACGACGGATAATGTCATTTAAACCAGCGTGCCGTGCTAGCCGACCTGCACTCTTGCTGCAGGAAAGGCCATGGTGCCCGAGGCAGTCGACGCCTTCGCCACACTGACAACGATGTGGAGCCCCGCAAGGAGCGCCCAGACGCAGGCATGTAGCGATCCGGAAGGTTTCGTCACCCAGCATGGTGCCTATGTTGGGTGACGGTAGTGCCTGAAGCCATAGACCCGACTCCCACTCGCCCACAGCCAGCAGGCGGGCACGCTCTACAGAATTGGTTGACGTATTAATAAGATTATACCGTACCAACCTGCAGAGCGGCTCATCCCACTGCCTCTGGGAAGATGGGTTCACGGGTCGATCTGAATTCGGGCAAGTCATTTTCCAGGCGTTCTCTGCATCGGTCAAGCACGGCACTTCAGGGTCAACCAGGGAGGGACTTAAAATCTTCCTGGTTAAGGCTTCAGTGCTGTGGACAGAGGACAGGAACGCCGGTAAACACACACTAGAAATTTTGCGGACGCCGAGTCCACCAAATCGGATAGGGAGGGTGGCTTGCAGCCACGCTCGGTCGTCCAGGGCCACATTAAGGATGGATGTTAACGTTTCACGAATAATTTGGTCAATTTTGTCCAAAATATGTGTGTGTTTCCACAGAGGAGAACACCGGAGAAAGTACATAAAATTTGGACCAAAACAACAATACCTAATAATGGTGAAAGCTGAATGTAAATTAATTTGGGAAAGTCGATCTGAAATGTCGTTAAAATGATTAATTTTTTCGTCGATGAATGATGAAAAACTGTCTTCGAAAATAGGGGAACCTAGGAGGTGTAGGGAATTTTTGTCTAAAATTTTGATCTGGGGAGCTATTGCATTAAATTTGTCAAGGGTAGATAGTCTGTCAGTCGTGTCAGAAAGAAAAATTTCACATTTGGAAGGGTTTAGATCAAGACCGATGGATTTAAATTCTTGTTTAAGAAAAATTCAGTCATTGATAACGGTGTCTACATCACCTCCTAGAGTTCCATCATCTAAATACCAAACATTAAATTTCGAATTTAGTTTTTGGATGATGGGATGTATGGCTAGGCTGAAAATGACAGGCCCGAGAGGGTCACCTTGTTGGCATCCGACTGCTGACTCCAAAACATTATTTTTGTACAATAATTTAGAAGGGTGCCGGTAGCACTGCCACAAAAAACCGAAAATTTCAGGTAATTCCTTTTTTGCCTCAGCCAACAAAGTGTCCCTGTTCACAGAATTAAAAGCGTTCTTGACGTCAACCTTGAGGATGACATCACCGTTTCCTGAGTTAATAAAAGAGGATAGGGCATGTACGGCAGCCTCACAGCCCCCTTTGGAACCAAAGCCAAGTTGTAGGGGCTGGAACTTCTTTGCAAGCGAATCGCTGTATAGCTTACAACATATTTTGGCTGCCATACGCCTGTAGGTGCACCCGACGGCAATTGGACGAATACCGCCGTCCTTCTTGCGTAAGGCACAAAGGTTGGCACCGTATAAAACATCGACGACGGCTTCGTTCACGCCGCCGGAGAGCATTAGGTTGACCAAAGCCGCAAGCTCCCCCAGAAGCGATTCACCAGCATCCCCGGCACCTGGACTCAACAAATCTTTTAAATGTTGTGGAGTCAGGCCGTCGAGGCCACCGGCAGGGTCGCGGGACATACGTACACCGCGACTCCGGCACACAAACAAGGCTACTGAAGGACACCGTGGATTTTAGTCAGTACAAGTCTGACAGTCCCTCCCGCCCTGCCCGGGGTGGGAGGCCTCATTGGATGATTTTACCACGTAAAAAAAAAAAAAAAAAAAAAAGGCCACCGGCAGAACCGCTCCGGAAAGAGCTCACGGCTGCGATCAATTGTGGGGCTGTAATTTTGACTTGAGTATCCTGAAAAGTGGGGTTAACGGGCGGATCAGGAAAGGTGAGGCCATCCGCAGGCGCTGGATGTTTACTCTCCAGAGCTGAAAAAGTCTCCGGAGAGAAGGGCGCCACCACATCACTGCTGAACAGTAGTCTGGCCGCCCCCCTAATATCACCCTCACTTAGTTTGGATTCCACATGAGAACAAATGCCTTTCTGAAAGAAACTGTTGAAAGTAGGTAATTTAGAATCTAAAACAGGGGCCGAAATGTTGCAATTTTCCTTAATTTGGTTAGTCAGTGATTTTTTTGAAGCCAAATTTTTCTCGACATGCAGAACCCTGTAAGGGAAGGTGAGTAACCGCTCCCAGGCACGCTCCGAGTTCTCCTGGGTGGCGACACGGACACATTGCGCCAAACTTAGCGCAACAGACCGTCTCGCACCCCGAGGAACTCTCTTTAAAATAGGAGTGGAGTTTTTGAATTTGGATAAGGTTTTCCACAACGGTTGGTCAAAAACTGGTAATGTCGTCGGGGTTGCTGCTGGGGGGTCCAAAGGTACACTATGTGGTTTGTGAACCTTGCCATAGTGTATCCTTAGACCCCTTTCGCCTTTAAAATAACGAGCCTGGGAGCAATGGGGACATCTTACTAGTTGAATGATTTTCTCAATGATTCTTGACCAGGTTGGGACCCGGTGTAAAGCAATATTTCCGCACGTATCGCGTGGTTAGCTCCAATCATTCTGCGCATGAAGGTGTCGACGTTAGCCAGCAACACGAGGCCATGGGTCATGTTAGCAACCCATTTACGAACCGGGGTCTGAGAGAAAGGATCCTCGTTTATGCCAATGCCAGACCACGTCGCGCGTGATATGTCACTTGAAGTCAAGGCCAACCCAAGAGATAAAGTGAGGGCCACACCCTGCATTGTCATTTTTATTTACAATATTTACATAGAACTCATACAAACACACTAACCGAAATTTAAAATAAGCAATTTACTATCGATAACGCGTTTAAACTTCGAAACGTATAAAAACAAACAAAAGTTAGAGCGACTTTCGTCCGTTCCCAATTTCAAATTACGAGTACTGAGTGACTATCTATTACCGACCGAGGCAAGTGAAATGCTAATAAATTCGTGAATATTTTGAATGTGAAAATAAATATTTGTTTTAATTTTCAGAAGTAACGCGACATCTGTACTTCACTTCCATAGAACTAAAGTCTGAGTCGATTTGTAAAAGTTTTTATTGAGGTTGATATGATTTAAAGATGTCGCTTTTTTAGATTTTCATTTTTTCTTAATAATAACCATAACAATACGTAGAGCCCACTCATAATGCGCAATTTATTCTTCCAGGTACTAAATTTTTCTAAAGCATTTTGATGTAATGATAATAGACACTACCTACTACTACACACTCAAAAGACTATGAGTAGTGGCACGACCTACGACTACAACAGGGAGATGTCTTTATCTTTCCAAAAAATATGAATTAATAAATGAAATGCATAATCTAAATGTTACCTACCATATTCTTACGTGACATCTATATTTTAACAAACCACACAACCAAAAAACAAAAAACTATTCCGCTTTATTATAAAAGTTAAAATACGTATTACATTATTACGCGACATCTGTACTTGCTAACTAAATTCTTGGTCGATGCAATACTTTTTAGTTCACATTTGTAAGTAGAGATGACGCTATTGTAAATTTTCGTGTCCATGGAATATTAACACACGTACGGCCTATGTGGGAGTATTTTTTTTGTAAAATCAAATTAAATGAAAGATTAAACATGTCATTACCTAATGTATAATTTTAAAATTATGACTTTTTGGTTTCGGCGGCATGGAACTTATTGTTATTCATTCAATTCGTATCTACCTTGTTACGCCGCCCACCCCGTGCCGCTACCGCAGCTACAGCTACGTCAGCTACTCAGCTGGGTAAGTCGCTAATAGCCGGTAGCCGCCTGGTAGCCACGTAGCCGCTCGTAACCGCGTAGCCGCCACAGAGTATAGCTAGTGCTACGTTTTGTAGCCATCCCGGTATTCGGTAGCCGGGTAACGAGAGTAGCCAGAATAGCCGATAGCTGTTTGCGCGCTCATCATGAAATGTTTAATCATCATGAAATGCGATGGTTAGAATGGTGGATATTTACCGTCAGGTTTAAAATAAATAAACATTTGATAGTTAGTATTTTGGTTATTGTGACCTCCGAGTGCAAATCATTTCTTGTCGTGATTATAAAATAAAATGAAATTATTAAACGAAATCTTTTACCATATAGACTTTTTTGGCGCGGTGAGCATCGAATTCAGATCGGGCAGTTAATGTTCGCCGGGGTAGCTAGTACACACGGCTACACACCTAGCTATACGAATTGACGAAACCAGTTTTTTATGGTTTCGCTTTGTATGGTCTTTCGTGGCTTGATGTGTAGCCGTGTGTACACCGGCGCGGCGCCGCACCGCCGCGCCCCGCTAGTTACTAAACACTATTGTTCAATAGCCAAGTAGCCAAATAGCTGGCTAGCTAGCTGGCTATTACACCACAAATAGCCGGTTAGCTAAGCTATTGAAATTTTGGCTAGTTACCCATCTCTAAAATTAACTAACCGAACCTCGGGGTACCCCTGATGTCGGATTTAGTTACTAGTATTATAATGTCAAACCATGTCCTTGTCGACGAATCGATCTTCGGTGAAAGATTTTGTCGTCAAATCGCCTATGAATGAATCCTTGTGTCGGCGAATCGTTCAGCGGAGAAACGTTCGTCGGAGTTATGTTTCAGAGTGTGTATCGAATAATGAGGGCGTGCGTTGGATGTCTTGGTCTTGGAGAGCTTGTGTTGCATTAAATAAAAGGTTTTTGTCCCAAAGACTTTCTTTTAACAGGTTATGGGCCCAGACATTAAAGATTGAGTGAACCTATTTGCGAGTTTGATTCGACTAAGTCGCGGTGTAGCAAAGGTTGGAGCTCTGCGTAGCCCGTGGTTTGAACAAGCAAACAAGAAGTTTAATGGCGGCGGTGTTTTTCGCGGCAATTCTATTGATGGTGAGTTTGCATGCATAACAAAATGTCGAGTTTAAAGAATAACAATGGAAAGACGATCGTTCTTAATGGTCGCCATTGTCAGGCGTAGAGTTTTCAAATAAAAATAGTTCTCCGTTCAAAGCAGTTATTGAGAATCGTGACAGGTACTGAAGAAAGGCCTGGAAAAGCTAGTAAAACACAAGAATTAAGGGATGAGAGAGAAAATAAAGCTCAAGAGGTGATCGTTACAATAGTTGAGGAGACAGTGATGACGCATTTGATTTCGTGTTCCAGAAGTCTTGAAATGTAGCAGAAGTTATGTACCTTATATGAACCCGCAAGTAGAGTAGGACACCCCTACTTGTTGCAACAGAGATTCTTTAATATAAAGTATGAGGACCTCATAGCTGTGTTCATAACTAAGGTTGAGGAGTGTGTTAACCAGTTGGCATCAGCAGGAGAAAAGTTACCTGAAAAAATAATGATAACAAAGATACTTCTGTCATTACCCCACAAATACAAACATTTTGTCTCAGCTTGGGAAAGCATCCCAGAAGAGAAAAGTTGCAGGAGCTGATTGGCAGTTGAGGAGGAGCGCAGTGGCAATGGCGCCATTTCAAGTGGCAGTAGCAGCGAACAGTAAAATTCTGCATTGATGGTTGGTGCGCAGCGTGCTATAAAGTGCTATGAGTCAGATAAAGTAGGCCATAAAAGAAGTGAGTGCAGAAATAGAAAATGTAATAACTGCTACAAGACTAAGTTAACCAAATCTCAGAAGTGATGCAACTAATCTGTAATATGCTATTAAAAGTGTTTGTGTTTACTTTTTTAGATAGCTGAAATAATGCATATGCGGATTTATGTAATTTGAGACAAACTTCGATATGGGGGTTTCCACGTTAGTTTGCTATCAATAACTAAAAATTTTGCTTTGTTTGTATCTTTTATTTTGCAATTTTCATAAGTTATATGCACTGGAGGTGTTTCACACCTTTGAGGAAAATGCATTACTTTTGTTTTATTTAAATTAATCACTAGGTTATTGCTATTAAGCCAGTTAATCATCTTATTGAGACAGTCATTAATATCATTGTTCAATGTTGTTCAATGTTGTATCAATTTCAATAAACTGAAAAAGTATATTAAAATTAAGAAATTAATTAAACGGTCACAAAGGTCAATCAAAAAACAAAACCTTTTAAAGTTAAATATTTCTCTAAGAAAGGAACGTGTGATCTTGACAAAAAATCTTAATATTTGCACTAGTGAGTTAGATAAATGTAGGGAAAAGTATGATACTGATACTCAGCTGCTTCATAATGATTTATTACACAAGGAGTACTTGCTGAAAGATATTTTTAAAAAATACGAAAGATCACAGGAACAATTAAGTGACCGTCTGTTTGAGGCCGGGGAATTGCTGGACTTGGTAAAGTACAATGCTGAGCGGTATGAGTCACTCACAAATAACTTCCCCTGTAGCTGTACCAACCAAATACCGGCTCCTCAGCCCGAATTTGACTTGTTGACTCTTCCATCAGAAGAGTCCTGTATTTTTCATAAAAAAAGTAAAACTATATTTTTTTGTGACGAATTAGGTTCAGGCTTTAGAAAAATACTACATAATTACCTAAGCCATAGTTTTACTAACCATTGCTATCACAATATTAGTTTTAAACAGATAATAAACAGAATTACTCAGTCTAACTTAGAAGATTATTCTTCAATGGTTCTTCTATTAGGAAACAGCATAGGTTTGTCTAGAAAGGACATAGTGGATGGTGTGGACGCCTTATTAAAATTAAATGTAGGAAAGCTGATGTTGTGCGCTTTTCCTTATTCCAACAGTTTTAGTGACAAATTATTGTTTTTTGATTCTAACATTTTTGTTAGTAGTTTTGTTTTGAATCGGGACACTTTATCTTTGTCCCGTAAATGTAGACAATTGATTGCTATGTTGATAGCATACAATATTAACCATGTTGTTGCTGATGTATTAGACTCTAGGTTAAGTAGTAGTTTAAGTGACGACTCTGTGTTGTTAGGTTGCCCTAACAACATAGTGATACAGTGTTCTGTACCTGCATGCTGTACGAAGGATGATCTACCTAATATACCACCTGCCTTGGAGACCACCACTGCTCAGGTTGGGTATTCCCTTCCTGCTGGTACACAAGACTGTCCCATTGTGGAGATCACTCCGGATATTATTTTAAACTAGATTGTAAGACAACAGAAGAAACCTCTGCAATAAGTAACTCATTATCAGTGAACAATCAACAGGTTTCTTCTAGCAAATTAGTTAAGTATAAAATAGCAAGTGGAGAGCAACACACTTTAAAATTGTTTAATCAGAATATTCAAGGGTGCTCTTCTAAATTACTAGAAATAGAAATGTTTTTGGAATCAACCAAGTTTGATATTGTTTGCCTTACAGAGCATTGGTTAAAAGATCATCAAGTTAAGACCATTTGTTATGATAATTATTGTGTAGTTAGCCATTTCAGTCGCAAATGTATGATACATGGCGGATCGTTAATTCTAATTAAGAAATCGGTTAAATCTAAAACTAGAAATGACATTGTTGAACTGTCAGTTGAACATACCATTGAATTGTCCTGTGTTGAGCTCGATAAGCATGTTATAGTATGTGTCTACAGACCCCCAAATTATCAGAATCTACCTATGTTTGATGCTATAATGGAAGATGTTTTAAATAAAATTTGTACTAGTAGTAAATCTATCATCATCTGTGGTGATTTTAATATTAATTTATTAGAAAATAACTCCAGTAGTATCAGATTGTTGAGTCTTTTTAAATCTTTTAATTTGTCACATGTTTTTATGGAACCAACCAGAGTGACAGCTTCTTCTGCCACTTGCTTAGATAATGTATTTTCTAACTGTGATTATTTACATAAGGAAATTGTTAATAAACTGCCATCTGATCACAGTGGCCAAACAATAACGTTTTGCGCCTACACACCTATTCAAAAAATTCAAATAAGGTATAGGCCAATCACAGATAAAAATTTAGAAAAAATGAATAATAATGTAGCAAGTAAATTATGTGATCATAGCTTCAATAATTTAAGTGACCCAAATGAGTTCTACGCCGAGTTTTTTGGAATTTTAAACACAGAATATAATCGTACTTTTCCTCTAAAAACTAAAACTACCTGCACAAAGTTCTTATTTAGCGATTGGGCAACACCAGGTATTCGCAAAAGTAGAGATAAACTCTTTGAACTTTGTGGTCTTAAGAGTCATAATATGAATAATATTAGCTTTCATCAGTATGTAGCCAAATATTCAAAAACTTTTAAACGTGTATGTAAAACAGCTAAGGCTCTTTTTATTAGTGGTAAAATTAAATCTGCTGATGATAAAATTAAAACAACCTGGAAAATTATAAATAATGAGACAGGTAGGAATAAACAGCGCAATAACGAATTCAATTTAGATACTGCAAATGGCCCTATAAACACAGATACAGAAGTAGCTCAGGAATTTGAAAAGTTTTTTTCGAACATACCTATTAAGACGACTGAGTCTTTAAATTCGTCACCCGCACTCGCTGCTGCCTTACTAAGAAAGAATGTAAAGGCGTGCCCAACAGAGTTTAGGTTTCAGCACACGAACGCCCAAGCTGTGATTAAAGCATTCAAAGATCTTAAAATTAAATCAACAGAAGATCTCTGGTGAATGTCTGTAAAAGCCTGTAAATCTTTTAAAGAAACCGTTGCGCCATATTTAGCTTTTTTATTTAATACCAGTGTAGACCAAGGAGTGTTTCCGGATCTCATGAAGCATAGTAAGGTAACTCCACTTTTCAAATCGGGTGATTGTAAGGAACCTAACAATTATAGGCCGGTGTCAATTTTGCCAGTTTTCAGCAAAGTGTTTGAAAAGTTAATGCTTGCACAAATGCTATGTCACTTCAATAGAAATTCCATCTTTCATGATCAACAGTTTGGCTTCACCAAAGGTCGTTGTACAACTGACGCCGGTGTTACCCTATTGAAGAACATTTTTAACTCCTGGGAGGAAGCGCAAGATGCCATAGGAATCTTTTGCGACCTCTCAAAGGCATTTGATTGCGTAAACCACGAAACGCTTTTGCTGAAACTGGAACATTATGGAATCAAAAATAAAGCTCTCGATTTACTAAATTCATACCTTAGAGATAGACAGCTTAAAGTTCAGATAAACGGTGTAAACTCTTTGGGGCCGAAATGACTATGGGTGTGCCTCAAGGTTCTATTTTGGGTCCATTCCTTTTCTTAGTCTATATTAATGATTTACCCCATTTACTAAACAATCAACCACAGATGGTGTTATTTGCTGATGATACATCGTTAATTTTTAAAATTGACAGACGTGCACAAAATCTAGACACTGTTAATGACTGCATTCTTAAAGTTCAAAATTGGTTTACTGTTAATAATTTAGTTCTTAATGAAAAGAAGACAAAATGTATTAGATTCACGTTACCAAATGTTAGAAGTAGGGAATGCGACATTTTATTGAACGGAGATAAATTGGAATTTATTAATAAGACAGTTTTCCTAGGAATCACGATAGACGATAAATTGCAATGGGGCCCCCATATAGCATCTCTAGCGGGGCGGCTAAGTTCAGCCGCTTATGCTGTTAGAAAGATAAGACAGTTAACAGACGTCGAAACTGCGCGTTTGGTTTACTTCAGTTACTTTCACAGCATAATGTCTTACGGCATTCTACTGTGGGGCCGAGCAGCTGACATTGAATCTATTTTTATTTTGCAAAAGAGAGCCGTCAGAGCAATTTACAATCTACGTCGTCGCGAATCTCTTAGGGAACTATTTAAAAAAATTAATATAATGACAGTGCCTTGCCAATTTATTTATGAAAATATAATGTATGTTAGGAAAAATCTTCATCTATTTAATAAAATAAGTGATAGACATAATTTTAATACTAGAAATAAAGATAAAATATATCAGCCATATTTTAGATTGTCTAAAGTCCAAAAATCTTTTATGGGGTTCTGTGTTAAATGTTACAACAAAATACCTAGTGAGATTATAAAACTAAATGAAAGAAAATTTAAAAGTTGCATAAAAAGTACACTTAGTAAACAAGCATATTATAAATTAGAAGATTATATTCAAGATAAAAATGCTTGGAAACATGCTGGTCCTGCTCCATAGTACAATGTAGGGCTTAAACAGAATCAAACTGGTTGCAATTTAAATGCTCACACACTATTTATATTTAATTTGTATAATAGCTGTAATTGCAATATTTTGTGAAAATGTGAACACCGATGTACCTTTTTATTTACATTTTTTTATTTATATTTTATTATTTTTTTGTTTTAATAATATTTGGTTTGGATTTTCAGGGTACATTGTTTTCACATTATATATCGCAAATTATGTTATAAAAATATTGTAAAACATTTTTAAAAAGAGTAAGTATGGAGTTTCTTGCCCATTCTTCTTCATACAACCTACCTTTGCGAATGGGTGTAGAATCATTCCCATCCTATCCCAATTCCTATAATTTTAATAATCGACGTTTAAAAGTGCCTCCTTGATGGCCTAATTGAAATAAATGATTTGACTTTGACATTCTCATAATGGACAGGACTAGTACACTTTACAACAGCTGTACTGTCATCGGCAAAAATAACCATATTATGTGATATGACATTTGGAAGATCATTTATATATATTAAAAAAAGTGACGGCCCTAGCACGCTACCTTGATTCCTCAAGGTATCCCCGTATTTTAAAGTTCTTAGTTTACTGAATTGGTTTTTGAACATAGTTATATGAAATATGGCTTATATTAATTTTATTTGAAATGGATAGCTTCTAATTTTATAATCTTTTTAGGTACAAAACAATAACAGAAAAAAAGAGCACCAATGCAGTGACAATCGAAAAGATAAATGAGGCGTGGGAAAAAATTGCTCAAGAATATAATACATCTGCTGAGAATCCACGAACAGCGAAGCAACTAAACACTGTTTATCAGAATTTAAAACGCCTAACAAGACAAAAAACAGCTAAAGATAATGTGTGTACCTAATTTTTTATTGACTATTACATACTTTACTTTTCATAGTTAACTTCAGATCTCTATGCAAACAAATATTATTGAGCGAAGTCATCTGTACATAACATCTCTATGAAAGCCATCCAGTTTTCTTTTACATACTTGTCTATTAATATTATTTGCATCTAATATTGTAGAAGCAGAATTATATGGAAAAAAGCCAATGTGGTTTAAAAAGCTTAAAAAGGCTAAAGCTGAAGATAAGGTGTGTATAAAATTAGTAATGTGTATTAAATGGTATCAATTTGTCTGTTGGGGTCCTTTTTATAAAACCACAATTTTACAATTACAGTTCAATGTACACGGCGCAGGCAATATGTAGTCAAGAAATAGTACATAAACATACTTAATTGACTACACTTAAACATCACATTCCCCTTGTAATTGTAAAATTGTAGTTTTGTGGGGCAGACTATTTTGACAGTATTAGTGAGGTATTTTATGGAATTAATAAATAATTTCAGAAACCAATAATGGCTACTGGCGGAGGAACTTTTATACCGCAATTGAGTGAAGTTGGTGCACAAATGTTGGCATTGATGGGAAATCAGTTGAGACCGCTGTCCAACAACTGTGACAGTGCAACTAATTACTATTTTAACAAGGACAAAAATGTAACTGCAAATGATGTAAATTGTAACGAAAATAACAAGGACATTATAATTGCCATCATTATCGTTAGCATGCCATTATTATCGTTAGCCAGACGAGAACATCCGGAAATAATGTGACGGATTGATTCGCCAGGACCCGGACGGTGGCAATTTTGTTTGGAATTCCAATAAAAAGCAATTCAGAACAAAGGACATCAATATTAACACTATTAAAGGCTCCAGCAACATCAAAGAATACTGACATTAAGCAATCCCTGTTATTTAAACTATTTTGAATATCAAGCTGCAACTGACAAATACTTTCACGAGCTGATGTTCCCCTACGAAAACCAAATAGATTAGCAGGTAAAATATTGTTTTATTCTATGTAAAATTCCAACCTTTGTTTTATTAACTGTTCTAAAATTTTACCAACGCAGGATGTTAAAGCATTAGGACGATAAGAATCTGGATTAGACCTAGGCTGATCTGGCTTCAATATGGTAACCAAACAATCAGACTTCCATGTATGAGGTATATTATTGTTCAACCACAAGTTATTCAATATTTTGAGAAAAGTTTGCAAACCCTTATCACTGAGCTTTTTTGGAATACCATCCAGTCCAAAAGCACTATCTTTTCTAGTATTAACAGCAGACTTCAATTCTTGTATCGAAAAAGGTTTTACCAAAAAGATATTTTCAGAGTTTGACGCACTGGCATTGGGGAAAGACTTTTATTTACATTTTACATAATCTGATATAAATTTTTCCAGAAGTCCACAGGGATTTCTGGGAAAATGAACCGTTGAATACAGATCCAATTGACATCATTATTATTGGAAGAATATGTTTTATTATATATTTCCGCATATATATTTCCAGATTCTGGACAGAGGCGTACATCGGTTAAAGGAGCTGCAAAGTTCAACCCAACTGTTTGATCTGTCTGTTTTCAAAGTAATTTTTTTGAAAGCTTGTAATCTTTTAAACTCAATAATTTTATCTGCTCACGGATTGTTTTTAAAATTTATATAGGCTTACTTAGACTTTTGAACTGCTTCTGAACATTTTTTATTCCACCAAGGAAGAGGAACTTTTACCGAATTCCTATAAGAGTTGCGAATAGAATAATCAGCTGAGTAACAACTGTCGTGTTATAATGAGGAAGGGTCTTGTTAATTGCAGAATGCAAAAGTTGACAAAACTCTGTATAACTTTCCAATGGAGCAACTTGTTGATCCTGAAAAGTAGATAATTGTATGTCTACATTTTGTTCATACATCTTCCAATCTACCATTTTCAAGTTAGGATAAATGGGCAAATTTGTGTTATTGCAAGTGCTTTCCATATTACTGTTATTGATAAAACCTTTCATAATAACATGAAGATGGTAGCTGCCAAGAGGATCACAGGACAGACCAATCACAAGAAAGAGCCAATGATGGGGAAACTATGGACAAATCTAAGGCATTTGGACGCCACGTTAAAGAACCGACTGTTGTCACTTAACCATTATTCATTAACACCAAATTATTATCATCAACAATCTGTAGAATATCCCTACCTCTTGAATTTGTAGAAGTACATCTCATGATGTGTGATAAGCATTGAAATCACCAGCGAATATTGATTTGGATTGATTGGAGGTTGAGGCACAGATTTTATTAAAGATTCAAATTTATGTTTGTCAAAAGATGGAGTGCATTTTGTTGAACAATAGAAACTTACAATACTAAGTTCTATACTATTTACTTTACAGTAATTCTTACGCAAATATTTTGTAGCGAATTATCAGAATATGTAATTATTTTTCTGTAATTTATGTTATTGCGAATTAAAATAGCTACACCATTGTGTTTGTGTCCAATATCATGTCTTTCTATTTTATATCCTCTAATATTAAAATGTTTGATGGGTGTTAACCAGGTTTCTGATATAATTGCAACATGTATGTTATGCTCATGAAGAAATTGAGTTAATAAAAGTTTGTTACTTAAAAACGTTTCGTTCCACTGCATTATATTAAGATCCATTATTAGATGTGGAAGTACTCATACGGAAAGTTAGTTGCAAAACTTCTTTTATGGAGTTTTATGAGAGAATTTTGGTAAAAACATTTGTCGAAGTATTCATAAAAAAATCTGATTTAGTCAAATTAATAATCTGTGTTTCAATGTTTTTCTGTGTTAATTTTGGAAAAGAATGTTCGTTGAATAAATCGGAATAGTTAGCAGCTCTGGACTTGACTTTATTCTCTTCTATTTTACTTTTTTTCTGTGGGCAAGTGTTTGAGATGCATTTTTAGGATCTTCTTTACAATATTTTGCAATATGCCCAAACTTCATACATTGCAAACACTGTTTGACAGGAGGAACGCAACAGCTTACCTCGTGTCTCCAGCAGTCAAGGTATACGTATTGAGGTAGCTCAGTAGAGGGTAATATTATTTATTCTATGGTAGAGGCGAAAGTAACCGCATCAGTTTGAGTAGGGACATACGTGACCGCGCCACCCTCACTTAGTATGCGGCGCATGAAGCGTCTCACCTGTATGACGTTTCTTGAACTTCCCATTGAAGCATATCTTTTTTTATTACACAAATCCGTAGGAACGGAAGGAAGAACTCCGGTCACCTCGGTGTCTGCACTGTCTGCAGCAGGTATTGTTGCATTTAAGCCCAATTCGTCTGTAAGTTTTTTGTTTTGTATGAATACATTGGCTTTGTTGGACAGGTCAAATGTTACACCTATTTTATATTTATTTGTAGATTTTAAATGTAGTATGCCAGTGACGCAATATTTGCGTATAGCATGAGGGATAGCCAATCTGTCTTTGTCAGAGAATTGTCGCTCAGTCTGATGGGATAAAAATACTATGAATTCAGTTTTTTAACTGTTTTCTGGGTACTTCCTCAAGTATCCAGAAACTTAAAATATTTGGTACTTCCTGCTGTTGTCTGACGACTCATCAGAATCAGAAGAAGTCTCCTTGGTGTCACGTTCAGCTCGACCATCAGGGGTCTCCTCTTTTTTCCTCTTCTTCACTCCACTTCCCCCCATTGTTTATACACTATTTACAACTACTATTTTATAATTACCACTAATTTTAATGTATTACAACAATTTAAACAAATTAATTTTGAATAATTTGCGATTTGGCGCCTTGTTCGTTTCAAGGTTCCCGCGATTTTTTCTTACCATAATTCGAGATTTGACACTTGCTATGACATTTTTTTTTTTGTTATATTTTATGACCTGGTAACTAAAACCTTTAGGTCAAGTCTTGTTATTTTCACTTTCTTTTTTGTCTTTTCATTTTATTTTAGATTGAGTTCACTGTGTTTTTAATGTATTTGTATATAGGTTTGTAACTATTTTGGTCTTTTAATAACTGTTCAAGGGGCGGCGGTGGGCGGGAAGAATCACTTATTGTATTCACATCACTTAATTCACTAGCCAACACTAATCTGTCAAGCAGGAAGTTTTGACATTCAAAGATGAGATGTTCAACGGTTCCTTCTCTTGATTCGCAATTCGGACATATATTACTTCGAATAATATTCATTCTTGCGAGGTGTGACGGTGCAGTGTTATGACCAAAGCGCAATCTATTCATCGTGGTGATAAAATCTCTGCTGGCATCTTTTAGTTGATCATACCACGGTCTATTAGGTAGGCTTTCTTGAATGGTCCCATACCACTTTCCTTTCGTCTCTTGGTCTTTTTTCCATATTTCATTCCATATCTCATCAATTTTCCTATTTACAATTTCTAAATAATCAGTCATAGGGACTTTAACTGTAATTTTTACATCTATACAATTCTGACCCTCATATGCGGTTTTATCAGCCATTTCGTTTCCTGTAATACCCCTGTGAGGGGAACCCACAAGAAGGCAATTTGTATATGTTCAAGATGATATTGGAAGATTATTTGTTTAATAAAATAAAGAATATAATTAGTTTTAAATGCCACTTTAAGGTTAGATAAGGCTGTTATTAAGCTTAGCGAATCGGAAACAATTAAAAAGTATTTACAGTTACAAATCAAACGTACTCGTAATAATGCTTGATAGACCGCATATGCCTCCGCTGTAAATATTGAACAAGTTTTATGCAGAACAAAGCTCTGAGAAACTTTTTTTTGTGGATCATACAATGCCGCATGAACATAACCATTCCCCTTGCTACCATCAGTGTACAAAGTATAGTAACTTTTGTTTTGTTCTAAAAACTGTAACATATCTAAATTGTTTGTGATTGTGTTTTGAAAAACTTTTACAGGGTGTGAAATACATTGGAATGTAAAGGAATAACATGGCCATGGACATTGTTTTCTTATATTGGAACAACTATTGTCTATTTCAAGTAAGATGTTGGACAACTTTGGAAAAATACCATTCAGCAGATCTTCTTTTGTTTGCATCTCAGGATTTCTATGTACAAAAGGTAAAATTTTATTTAGTATCTGCCTGGTATTAGATGATATTAATTTCAGTGAATATCTCTGTGCAAGTAATAACCTTCTCAAATTTAAGGGCATGATTTTAGTCTCCACTTCCATGGCCCTAATGGGAGTGGAGCACATTGCACCAGTTATAATTCTTAAAGCTCTATTCTGCAAAACATCTAATTTATTTACATGTGAGCTGTACATATATCCTAGTGAGCTATAATCAAAATGGCTTCTAACAATTGCTTAATACAGTAATGATAATATTTTAGGGTCTGCCCCCCATGATACACCAGCAAGACTTTTCATTAAATTCAAACCTTTTAAAGCATTTTTGGAAATGTGTTTGATATGTGTCTCAAAAGTCAATTTTTGGTCTATTATTATCCCCAAAAACTTCTTAGAACTGACTTTGGATATAATTTCTCTGTTGTAAATAATGTCAGATGTGGAGCTATCATTACCAAAGATCATAACACTGCTTTTAGATGTATTGATTTTTAAATGTAATATATCATTATAATAGTTATATAACTGATTTAAAGCTATATTAACATTGTCAATTGCCATTTCTAAATTATAGTTACTGCTGTATATAACAATATCATCGGCAAATTGAAGAATATTTACATCATTATTATTCACAAATTTACAAATTTCACATGTGTAAATATTGTTCAACAAAGGGGACAGTGTAGCTCCCTGCATTGTGCCTCTTGAAGCAGATTTTGGTCCAAACAGTTTATTATTATGTCTTATGTACAGTGTCCTATTATTTAGAAAGTTAAAAATCCATTTACATAACTGCCCAGGTATACCTAGCCTGGACATAATTTTGACTAATATTGCAGGATCTACACTGTCAAAAGCACCTTGAACATCTAGAAAAGTACAAACTGTGTGTAATTTTTTATTCTTTGCATGTTTCAGGTCAGAAATCAGAGAAATAAAACTATCTGTACAACTACGGCCACGACGAAAGCCATATTGGACATGTGGAATGATACCATTGGATTCAACATACCAATCAAGACGAAACTTAATCATGTTATCAAAAATTTTCCCAAGACATGAAGATAATGAAATTGGTCTGTAAGAACTAGAAAGTTCTGAGGGTTTCTCTGGTTTTAGTATTGGAACCACACATTGTGTTTTCCATGATTGAGGGATAGTTTTAGTATGCCAAAGCAGGTTAAGAATGTTAAGAAATATCTGTTGGGCAGATTCATCTAAGTTTTTAATAATAATGAATGGATAGTCATCTAAACCAGGTGTCGTATTTCGTCTACTTTGCAAAGCCATTGTAAATTCGCGCCATGAAAAAGGATCTAGTAAAAATTTTGAATTCAAATTATCATTGATATAGTCGAAAAGGTTTTTTATGTTACTAGAATCGGTTAAATTGGTATTATCAGATAATTTATCTAAAAATGGAAAAATAAAATCATCTTTATATGACTTGTTACCAGGTCTAATACCTTTGAACATCTTTAAATGATTCCAGATCTTACTTATTGGAGTAGTTCTATTGAAACTGTTACATAAGTTGTTCCATCCAACTTTCTTTTGCTCAGAGATGGTTCTTTTTTTATTGGCGTCGATTATTTTGTAATTTAAATAGTTTTCCATAGTAGGCTCTCTCCTATATAATTTCAATGCATCATATGAAGCAACAACACTTTTTTCACATATGTCATTCCACCAAGGAGCTGGGGGTCTACTTTTAAACTTGTTTGTTTTACATAATTTTGGAATTGTTATTTCTTTTAGCAAATCTAAACGAGTTTAAGAGTTAAATCATTAAATATTACCTTTGAAATTGTTTTATATGTTTGCCAATCTGCTTTTTTATACAAAAACTTATTTACCGGAGGATTTATGTGATATTTATCTACAAGTAATGAAAGAAGGATGGACAAAACGTCCCACCCCTTGTAACACTTCCAGCTATATATCAAATGAAAGCACTTGGAAAGTGTATCATTTCATTGTATGACAGCAAACCTGTAAACCATGGGAGAAAAAAGTTATTGAGACTTTTATGTCAAAATACCAACGATACATAATGTTAGGCAGAAGTCATGTATGTCTTAAATTATATTAATCCATACTCAATACTGTGTGCTAATGCATCGTTGACATTACTGTATTAAAAAAAAAATGTCACATGACATGCAAAAAAAAATACTTGCTAGTTTCTTTAACCGATTCTCGGACTACCTTCAGCTTGTCCACGGTTCTGTGCCTTAACGATTGGGTTTGTCGACTATGAAAGTAGAAGACAGGCGTCAACTATGTGTTACGTGTTCGCGATCTTTACTTCGAGTCAGAATTCGTCATAGTATGTTATATATTACGAGAATATGTACATATATGGAAGATCGGCCGGGATTCACAGAGTTTATAATGGAACACATTGATTTTGAAAATGTCAGTTTTAATATTTAATTATAGCGTTCTAATGAAGGTCGCCAGAAGACGCTGGATGCAGGTCGCTTCCAACCGACGGCTGAGATGATGATGATGACGATGATGATAGTGTTTTTGAAAAAGAATAAGGTGCTATCTCCACAATCGAAAGAATCGCGGCGATATAGTCGTGCCACATATTTCCATATACTCTATACGAACGTGTCTCCACACGGCGATGTTCATAGATTTTCACATGGAAATGATGGGTACAAGTTGGCGTTGGCGTTGGTACGCATCATTACCATGACAAAAAGCTATTCAGACACTGTTAGCACTTCACACTAATGAAGGAAACCAAAAAATGACTCCAACGACCATCCATAGTACACTGGTGATTTTTTACTCCTTTGCTTCCTCGTTAGTCAGTTGAGTAACGTTTTGGTTGTGGCGGCATGTGACGGTCTTATAGCCATGTTCTTCTAAGTAGAGCCTGTGGTACCCCTACCACAGCTTTGAGCCTCTAAAGCCCCAATCTAGTTTAAATTCATTATTTTCATACAATTATTACTACTAAGTACTATGATTTTCTTTTAAAGAGTCAGAAGTGGGTGCCGCTAAGTCTACAATGTTACTCTTTCTCATGATCTATACACATATTATCATGAGAAAAAGCTAAGAGCAATGTTTTCTTCTGAAAATCGAAATTCATCTTTTGACATAAAAGTCTCAATAACTTTTTTCTCCTATAGTTTGCAGGTTTGCTGTCATACATTGAAATGATACACTTTTCACGTAGTTTCATTTGATATATGGATGGGAGTGTTACAAGGAAAGGGACGGGGTACATACATTTCTGCCCATTCTTCTTTCTGTAATGGTTGGGTAGTGGTAACTTCCCATGGTATCATCATGCACAGTCCACTCACACAATGATGCAAGGTTAGAACTGATGAAGCTAACATCAATAGCAGAAGGATTTTGTCCTGGTCTATTAATGGTTGTATAACTTCCATCATTTAAAATACATAAATCTAAGTCATCAATTATATTAAACAAATCGTGACCTCGGCTTTTAGTTGTCAGACATCCAAAAGCAATGTGATGTGCATTGAAATCTCCACTAATAAATATAGGCTTAGGTAGACCTTTAATTATGTTGTGTAATCTATGAATTCATATGTGTGAAGTTGTTGGCGGGCAATATACACAGAGCACAGTTAAACTGCCGCGTAACGTACTTATGGATAGAGCTACTGTTTGAATATTTTCATAGAATAGCGTGTTTATTATATTATATTTAAGATATGGTCTAATCAGTATTGCTACACCATTATGAGCATTATTAGAATTTTTGTTATAAATATTGTATCCAGGTATTCTAAAATTGTTATCTTTAAACCATGTTTCATTAAGCAGACATATATCAATATTTTGTTCTTTTAAAAAAATTATCAATAGGGGTTTTTTACTATTTGCACTTTGAATATTAAATTGAGCAATTCGTAATTTAGTTTGTGTGAAATTTGGATCCATTATTTAAGGTTTTTAACTAATGTATCTGTAATTGCTTTATTGGTAGTGGGGGTTTTATCCCCTTTATTTCCCAACTCCACCAATGTCTGTACTAGGGCCATAAGTACATCATTGTTGGCAATTATTTGAGTTTTAAGGTCACTGACATTACTTACACTGTTAGTTACAACATAATTTACATTATTATTTACACCATTATTTACAATTTTATTATTTATAGGCTTAATTACAGGATTATATACAAGTTGCCTTTTTGGCGGCGATAGCGGAGGGAATTCAGTTGTGTTACTTAAGTTTTTAGTTTGGGTAGCACTTGCATAAGTTATTTTATTTTTCTTTTCAATAATTTTATTCATTTTTATTGGACATCGCTTTGAAATTGCGAGATGGGGTCCACTGCAGTTTATACAACAGACCTCAGTTGGTTTATCGCATTCCTTATATAAGTGCTCACCTCCACAAATTGAACATCTTTGCTTACTATTACAAATTTTTGCAGAGTGATTAAATTTAAAACATCTAAAACATTGTTGTAAAAGGGACACATATTCAAAAACTCTATAAGAAAATAAATCATATTGTACATTGTCTGGAAGAATATTGGAAAGGAAAGTAATGCTCACTGTTTGTAGTGGGACACGCTCTTGGCCAACTTTTTTTGTAAATCTTCTTATTGCAATGATTTCATAATTAGATGACAGCTTTGTATATAGCTCTTTATTGGATATATTAGGAGGGACAAATCTTATGATGCCAGTTTTTTCTATTTGTGCAGCTGGTATGAAGGCCTTCATGTTGTGTTTATTTAGAAAAGATGTATTCATTATGAAATTATTAGCTGTATTATATTGCTTGAAAATAATGGCTATTTTATTAGCATTCACGCGTTGGATTGCCGTCACACCTTTTATTTCATTTGAGAATATATGATTCAAATAAATTGGGCTCTTGTTGCCTATTTTGTCCTTTCCGTTTGATTCAATAAATACTTTAAAGTCTGTGTTAATTGAGTTTTCGGAATAAAGTCTTTTATAATTTGGCTTAGTGAAAGGCGAAAAAGAGTCAATACGCTCACCACCGCCGCCATCGCCACAGTCTGTTTCCCTCGCATCTGGTATTGTCTCCTCAGCCCGAGGACGCTTTAGAGGGCCGGGCGGGTTATCCCCGCCCCCCTCGTTACCCACCATTTCGAAATTGCCACCATGTCGAATTACTTAATAGTTTTTTAGCACTTTTATACTTTAAAAAGCTAGCAATTTAATTTAAAATTAATTTTCAAAAAAATTTGAACCGCGTTTTTTTAAAGTTCCCGCCAGAATCCCCTCCCCTTGCTATGACAAATCACTGACAAACTGACACTTTGGTTCGTTCAGAAACCCTTACTTATTACGTAATTTTTACGATGACGCGCGTTTCAGAAACCGGCTGTTAGGTACGTAGAAATGTTAAGAAGTATAAAGTTGTGTTTACTTATGTTTGTTTTGAAGGGTTTTGACTTATTCTATTTCTGTCGTTAATAAAATTTCGCATTTATGATTTAATTAACTTATTGTGACATTACTATCTACAGTAATTTTTCATTCGACCCACTTCGTCACTTCTTCTTCGTCACTTCTCACACAAATTACTATACCATATTTAAGCCTTCCAACCGGAAGGCTTAAATAATGGTATAGTAATTTGTGTCCGATGTCCTTCCAACCGGAAGGCTTAAATAATGGTACAGTAATTTGTGTCCGATGTCCTTATCCAGGTATGTCAGAAAAAACAAAAACAACGTAAGTTGTTCATTGGGTTTCGTTAAACCTTGATTTGTATTCTTACAAAAAACAGAACAAACATAAATTAGCTTCTTATCAACATCGCATCATAATCACCGCCGAGAGTAGACGTGTTCACTGGCCACTTGTCCTAAAATAACCTGCCTTTGTAGTAGAGTTTGAACACTTGTTATAATCAGGCTAGGCGTATGCTGAGACGCAGGTTACGCAGGTCCACACAGCGCAGAGCAGAGTAGATTTTGTAAAGCATGGAACGTCATTGAACTACGTACGCTGCGGCGCAGGACATGTCACGCAAACATGTGTCTGTCCTGCTCTGCGTCTCGTTGCAGTGCCGGCACAGAATCCTGCGCGACACGTGTATTGTGTATGCTGGATACATTCGTTGCTAGGTAACTTTGTTTATGATGCGAATGTCAGTTGCGTCGCAGCATGCGGAGGGGCATATGTCTGCCTCAACTGCCCTACCCTGCACTGTGCTGTACTGCGTTGTGCTGCATTGCCTGCGTCTCAGCATACGCTTAGCCTTAATACCGAAAGCAGTATTAATGTCAAATGTTATTTTTCAATTAATCCTTATGATGATGAATTATTGACATTTTCATAATTACAAACTTCTTTGTTTCACCAACTTTTTCTCCTTTTGAACTCGAATAAAAACTCACTATTTACATTAGGTATAATGATAAAATAATACCATTTCGAAGTATATATTAAATGAACATAATTTTAAACGTAGGTCACCTATGTTGACATACGTTTTTTTTCATGCAATGATTGCTTAAAGTTAAACTTTATCACAATGAATTTTTTATATTTTTTTCCATAAAGTACTTATTCAAGTTCATTTTTTAAGAAGCTGTGTTATAGCAGTGTTACTATTTATTGCTCATCTATACAGCTGTTTTTACAGCTCAGTTAATGTAAATTATTTTAACAAACCCTTTCAGACCGAGTGTGCACATTTAAGGACATACAGTTTTTTGCCAACTAAATTACTAAAATAACTTTTTATGTAGAAAAAGACGGTTGTCATCATTATTCTTTAATAAAAACGGTACTGGTAGCGACATCTATTGCCACCTGTGAGGTTTAATTCGCCGAGTGTGACCAGTGGTCGGTAAACTTTTGAATGCTTTTACTCGGTCGCAGAATACTTAGAATAAAACTATAAATAACAAAATAATAAAATACAGTATAATAGTAAACAGAATAGCTATCTAATAAATACAAACGAATAAAATAAAATAATTAATGGACGTGAACAAATTATCGAAAGACATAGTGATCACTAAGTAGGTATAGTAAAATAGTATAATAATTACCTACTTTAAAATTGTTAATAAAATTTATAATACCAAGTGACTGGTTCCTTGCATTGTTAATGTAATTAATATTATATATATGTTGCCGTGCCCTAACCGGGTTTCATGTTGAAACTTCTACATTTTTATAACACCTAAACCTAACACATGAATGCAATAAAGAATTTGAGTTTGAGTTTGAAGTGAGAAGGTAAGTGACTTATTTTATTTCAAAATCCCAAGTTTTTGGTGTAAATACTGATAGCAAAAATGTTTTTGAGTTATTAAACGGTATATACATGAATGATAATGTGTTTTGTATACCAATATCAAATGTTTTATACAATAACTTTTTACGAAATATTCAACAGGGTGCAGTAGTTGTAAAAAATGCATTTTTTTGAAACCCTCATATTATTTTACGGTCATTTATTTTACAAAAGATTCTCAGAAGTGTATTTTACTGACTGGCTGACTGGCCTGTTGGTCTAGTGGTTAGTGACCCTGACTGCTATGCCGGAGGTCGTGGGTTCGATTCCCACCCAGGACAAATGTTTGTGTGATGAGCTCGATCATTTGTTCTGTGTCTGGGTGTAATTTATCTATAATATGTATGTATTTAGAAATATATAAGTATGTTTATCAGTTGTCTAGTACCCATAACACAAGCTCTGCTTAGCTTGGGACTAGATGGCGTTGTGTGATAGTTGTGGAATATTATTATTATTATTTATTATTATTATTACGTTTTCAGGTAATTGTACTTCCAAAAATGTTCGATCCAGACGCCTTGGATGTTCTACGTAATGGAAATCTGTCGGACTTGGACTTATCTTCGGATGATGAGGATACGACTGCTTATAATTCTGCCCAAAATACAAGACCTGTTCGATTAGATGCCGATGTAGTGAACCAAAACCAAAGAGAGTACTTCCCGCCTGACTCTGAAGACGAGGAAACGTCTGTCGATGACGAAGCAGAGCCAGACGTTGAGACAACACAGCCTTCGATTAGTGGAGAGGTTTCTGACTATCTGACACCTAAACAGAACAAAAAATGGAGACACAGCTAGAAAATACAATACCCATAGATTGGTTTTCACCAATAGCTGTTGATCCCGTTGTGCAAGCTCCAATTGATTACAACAACAAATATTTCCAGAAGATTATTTCGGTTGATGGCTGATATGACAAATTTATATGCAGTACAGTCAGGAAAACTCAGGTTTCGACCTACGACTGCTAATGAGTTAGAAATATTGTTTTGACTGCACATGGCCACAGGAGTATTCAACTATCCCGCTATAAAAATGTATTGGGAAACCAACTATGGAAGAGATAGATTTTTTGAACTTTGGAGCAATTTACATCTGGTAGATAACACTCAAATGCCTCAAAATTGCAATGATTTGTTTTACAAAGTGCGACTAATCTATGACGCTGTCAGGAGCCGCTGCCTGTTACTACCTTTAGAAAGAGAATTATGCAATTGAATTTGAATGAGAATTTTACAGGAAAGTATGCTGCCAAACAATATGTAAAAGGTAAACCTTGTCCATGGGGTATCAAACTTTTCCTTTTGTGTGGAAAAAATGGTCGCGCGTTTGATTTTATAATTTATCAAAGTTCAACTCGAGAATTAGATCAAAATTTTATAAAGAAAGTGGGGTTCGGCGCATCTGTTGTGTTACATCGCACTAAAAGAATTGGAGAAAACAGTGGCCATAAACTATACTCCGATAATTACTTCTCATCCTACCACATGCTGCAAATTCTCAAACACAAAGGGATAATGGCCACTTGTACAGCTCGTGTGAATAGATTTGCGAAACCTCCGTTGCTGAGTGATGCACAAATCAACAAAAAACCAAGAGGTTTTTCTGAAGAAAGAAGAATGGGCAGAAATGTAAGGACCCCGTCCCTTTCCTTGTAACACTCCCATCCATATATCAAATGAAAGTACGTGAAAAGTGTATCATTTCATTGTATGACAGCAAACCTGCAAACTATAGGAGAAAAAAGTTATTGAGACTTTTAATGTCAAAAGATGAATTTCGATTTTCAGAAGAAAACATTGCTCTTAGCTTTTTCTCATGATAATATGTGTACAGATCATGAGAAAGAGTAACATTGTTGACTTAGCGGCACCCACTTCTGACTCTTTAAAAGAAAATCATAGTACTTGTAGTGATAATTGTATGAAAATAATGAATTTAAACTAGATTGGGGCTTTATAGGCTCAGTCCCCTACCACAGCCCCTAAAAAATCAATGTGTTCCATTATAAACTCTGTGAATTCCGGCCGATCTTCCATATATATTCTCGTAATAACATACTATGACGAATTCTGACTCAAAGTAAAGATCGCGAACACGTAACAAATAGTTGACGCCTGTCTTCTACTTTCCAACCCAATCGTTAAGGCACAGAACCGTATACAAGCTGAAGGTAGTCCAAGAATCGGTTAAAGAAACTAGCAAGTTTTTTTTTGCATATCATGTGACATTTTTTTTAATACAGAAATGTCAACGATGCATTAGCACACAATATTGAGTATGGATTAATATAATTTAAGACATACATGACTTCTGCCACATTATGTATCGTTGGTATTTTGACATAAAAGTCTCAGTAACTTTTTTCTCCCATGGTTTACAGGTTTACTGTCATACAATGAAATGATACACTTTTCAAGTGCTTTCATTTGATATATAGACGGAAGTGTTACAAGGGGTGGGACGTTTTGTCCATCCTTCTTTGTAGCACTGATGGTGATGTTATTACTATGGTCAAATGGTTAGATAACAAGTCAGCTCATTTAGCATCAACCTTTATTGGTATAGGAGAAAAGGATGTGGTAAAGAGATGGTCTAAAAAAGATAAAAGGTTTGTTGATATAGAGAGACCTGAAATTGTGAAGAAGTATAACCATGCAATGGGAGGGGTGAATTTACTTGATCATCTTATGAGTTATTATAGAACCTTTATAAAATCGAAGAAGTGGACGTTGCGAATGATCTTTCACGCTTCGGATCTGGCGGTTGTTCAAGCCTTTCGAGAATACGACATCGACAATGGTTTGCTCGCAATCCCCAAGAATAAACGGCTGACTCTTCTTCAATTTCGTCGACGATTGTCTGAAAGTCTGGTTTTGCGCAAGAAGATGAAGGTTGCAAAAAGAGGTCGTCCAAGCAGCAATATAGCCCTTTGCCAGAGATAATTTCGAGAAAACCAGGAGAAGTGCGTCCCGCTGCTGAAATAGCTCGCGATCGTGTGGGTCATTTCCCTGCCCATGAGGGGGCTGGAACGCGATGTAAGCTGCCAGGATGCACGGCAAAGTCACGCATAATGTGCATAAGTTTGCTTTAGTTCTACTATGACCCATTCCAAGGTTATCCATTATAAACTGGACACCCTGTATACAGGATGAATTTTTCAACTGGGCGTGGATGGCTATATCCGAAACTATGAGGAATATAAAAAAACGTTGGTAGGAGTTTCGAGGCCGATTTTGATGAAAACTAAAACTGCATCATTGGATTTTGTAAAATTCAATATTTCTAGCCAGGAATCGAACCCGCTGATTTTGAAAAAAAAATCATACCCTGTTTTATTACACCATTCGATAGTGTTGCTAATAAGGATCAAATTCTGGGAAGTAATCATATACGGCAAACTTAGGGAAAACGTTTAATTAAAAGAAAACTGGTCGATCTTCAAAGCAATTTCACTGTATTTGCAACATAAGTTAACCGTTTCTTCTTTGAAATAATGCTATTTTTCGTTCAATTCAATAATTTCGGATTGCTGAATACAGTGCGATAGTTGAGACGTCAAGTACAGTGAAACATTGAAAACAATTAAATTTTATAATTTCGAAGAGATGATGATTTCGATTAGGTATGGCTCCGTAGAAGTAAAGTAACATAGAAAAATAGCAATTTCATAAAAATGTGCTATTTCCTTAAGTTTGCCGTATGTGGTTAATTCCCAAAATTTGGTCCTTATTAGCAACACTATCAAATGGTGTAATAATACAGGGTGTGTTTTTTTTTACAAAAACAGGGGATTCGATTCCTGGCCAAAATCGGCCTCGAGACTCCTTTTATCGTTTTTCGATATTCCTCATAGTTTCGGATGTGGCCTTCCACGCCCAGTTGAAAAATTCACCCTGTATACTTAGTTTCTTCTATGAAAAATTTGAGAGAAAAAGTACAAATTGTTCGATAGTACAAATACGGAAAATAGTTTTTCAGCCTGTTCTATTACGTCATGTTCCTTAGAACAAATGGGACCTATCGGATTTGACAACTACGAGCATTTTCACCTTGTATTTTCATTTTTGGGCCCTGCTGTTAACCATTTACAATATTATCCCACATTTACTGCTCAGAAAATAAATGAAAGTTGTGCTACTAAGATTATGGCTTATTAGAGACAGAGGCGTTTAAAAAATAAATAAAAGGGACAATTGAAAATGTGTTTAAAAACTCGATAAGTGTCGAGAACATAAAGACGTTAACATTAAATATATAGCGTGTTTCACATTTGTGTAAAGATTTTTTGTTTTAAAAAATCATCAATTTGTAGAAGAGTACTCTGCATCTGCTCTTAAAAGGATAATTGATATCCTGCAGTATGAATAAAATATTGTGGCGCTACAAAGTAAAACTTTAATAGGCACTGTTCAAAAGCTGAACAGTTGTGTTGAGGAAAAGGACTATGTTTCAATTCCAAAACTCGTATATCGTATATAATCTATAGTTTAAGAAGTTAATTGTCTTTGGGTACCTAATGCTGCTACAAAAATGATTTTTGAAGGAAAATAGTATATTTTTTTCGTTTATAATAAACAACTCGACCATGTCAAATAATTAATAGTGGTAGCAGAGCGTGGTTCTCTGTTCTCTGCAGTTTCCAGCACACGAAACTCCGGCAGTCAATGATATCGTCGAACGCAACATGGAACCACAAAAATGGCGTCGGGACATTCGACATTTCGAGTTTGTTAAAATAAAACAGTTACAAGGATAAAATTTCGATACGTGGAAATACAGATTAAAAACAATATTAAAGGAGTAGGAATGCTTAGAGGCTATAGAAAGTGAGGATTTTGCGAGCAAAACAGAGAACATAGAAAAGGAAACGAGAGCAGTAAGCTTTTTAGTATGCTCCATCGCAGACTGTCATATCGAATACATAAAAGACGAGAAAACGGCATATGGGATGCTTAATAAATTGGAAGAAAACTTTATGAAAATGAAATACCAGAAGTAAAATTTTTATAAGAAGACAATTAATGGAAATTAAGTTTAATAGAAATTAAGTTTAATGAAAATGAAAAAATTGCAGTCACACTTTACACAAATGGAGGAATTGTTTACACAACTCAAAAATGAGGATCCACCCTGTCGGAGAAAGAAAAGGTGAATTACATTTTACTCAGTATGGCGACGACGACGCTCAAACCTGCATTGCCAGTTGGTTTTGGTCGATTAGCTCCGTCACTGTCTGAAAATTTGACATTAGCTAATCGACATGCCGCAACAGCTCCGCTAAACAGCATCGAAGGTGTTTCGACAAGATCGTCGCTGCTCTCGAAATGATTCTTAAGCAGCGAGTTCAAGGCACTTACCTGCGCCCTATTTTTATGCGCATACAAACGGTTGTATGACCCCGATTGCCCCGTGGCAGCTCCGTATTCATGGTAAACAGTTGTTTAGCAACAAAGTTTATTTGTTGCTAAACTGATGTTAACGCTCATCGAACGAGAGCTTGTCAACATGCTGCATAAACTCTGCAACAAAAAGTGTTGCCAGCAACTCCGCAACGATGATTCAACTTTGTTGTTAGTAATATTTCTTTCGGAAGTCAATGAAATAAAAAACAAAGCCACCAACTTCCGAAAGTAAAGTTATTTAACTAATATGACAAAGTTTGTCCGTGTATGTTTGTTTGTACAATAAATATTAATGTATTGTGAGATGATTACATTACTGTAAATAATTTTTATGTTAGTATTGATTTTATATAATACTATTGTTTGTTTGTTTATTTAAGTTGCAATTATATAATATACTACTCAAAAGAAAATAAGGGCCAACTGATTTTTGTCGATTTATTAAATAATATTTAAATATTACTAGTTATAATGACTGAATCTGATTAATATTAACGATTTTACTTGGAAATACACAAAAATTAAGTTTGTATTCCAATCAATCGTTAAATTAAACGAAATTGAATGAACAGTGGGAAATTGCAGGAATGTATCAACTTACACAAAACATTAAAAAACTCGAAAAAATAACGTCTTTAATGTTCCAAAGTGTTCTTTAAAGCTTCTCTTTCAACTCTGTTCTCTCTGTGCTACTCATTTTAATGGATGTGGAATGTTCAGGATTAAATACCAAACATTTTCTTTGGGATTCTCTACCAGCAAGTTTTCAGACAATTAATGAGATCCAGCTGGGTGTTGATGGGAATTTTACTTTCTTTTGCACTCCACTTTAACTCATCTTTTAACTGCTGAATAAAACTTAGGTAAAAATCCTGAGTAGCCACTGTAACATCGTAATTCGAACGTCAGCGAATGTGTGCACTGTTAGTCGCGTCGTGTTCGCTCGACCATTATCCTGCTTGAAGATGAACTCGGGTACTCGTTGCTGTGCGAATGGAATAATGTGGAGTTGCACCACATTCGCTACGCAATTTTGAGCAGTTACAGCAACGTTATTACGAAGTGCGAGCTCAGTTTTGCGTGATAGAGACAACTGCCCCAGAGCATAATTCAGATCTCATCGGAACAGTCTGTTTCAAGAGTGCAAGGATCTGAAACCTGTTGTTTAGATCTTCTCTACACTCTAATGAATCAGTCTTTATTAAAAAAAATAAGCATGCAGTCATAAATAAAAACCCATGAAGCCCATTCAAAACACTTAAATAATTTTTCTCTTTGCAAATGTTTCACGATTTGCACCATACGCTCCAGTTAACTGGAGGAGAACCAAGCATTTTCTTGAGTATTGTTAGTCTTCATGGAGTCGATTCGGAATAGTCTAGTCAATTATAGGGGTGCCTGTAGCTCAACGCAATGGAATTTGTACGGTCCGCGCGGTAGATTTTCGCTCTATTTGCGCGGTTAATCAAACTTAATGGTCTTCTTAGGCTTTACTTACTTACTTTCTTCCTGGATCACGGCGTCTGGTGATATTACCCGTCTTTTGAAACCAGTTTCAAACTTTTTGAACCACTGGTCGCGAATATTCCACCATAAGACCCACCTGTTCCGGCTATGTCCCCCCTGGATTAGGGTAACACCCCAAGTGGCTGTTTTTGCATCCATATGTCTCCGAATAAATGGCATTATGAGATTAAACAATCGTTATAGCCTACTTGCTGTATAAGTCGGAGAAAACTCCGTTAGAAGTTTGAAAAATAAAAAACACCAAACCGTAAATTCTAAGAAATCACAAATATCTAATTAAAAAAAGTTATGAATTTCCAATTCTGCAGTAGAAACAATATTAATACTTGAAAGAAACTATAACAAGGAATTTACCATCTATTATGTACACAGAGTAGGAGTGATACTTGATTAAATTGCAATTTAATAAGTGGCCCCTATTTTCTTTTGATGAGTATATTAAGTAAGGTTAGTTTTATACAATAAATAGGTTAACATCACGGATACAATAATTATGTGGTATGTCACCACATCACTTCCCTCCAGAGACCGTCAAGGGCCATAGTAGGGAAAACGAACGCGGCGTCCTGACCGCGACGTTCTGATGACGTCATCATTGGCACCAGTTAAGTCCTGTTTTTCCGCGCTTGGTGTGTCATGTTGAGTGATGTGGGTATTTATGATAATGATAAATAAATGATAAATGATATTTATTTTGTAAATTGGTTATAAAAAACACTTTTACACGTCATAATCAATATTTTTAAAGCTAGATGAGGCCGGTGTTTCGTACCTGACTACTCTGAGAACAAACTCAGAGGTCACAGTCTCTTTTAAAGTCCAGACATTGTTCAGGTGTTCATTTGTGATGTGTTGTGATGAATGTTTCTGGAAGGTGGTGTATATGATGTTTCTGGGTCGAGCAATATGAAGGCCGGCTTAATACGGTCTATCGATACGGTGACCTGTTTACCGTTTACCAATATTTCAAAAACCTTATTCAATAAAAATACAATTTTTTAATTTCGTTTTGCTATTGTGAGTAATGAATATTGAAATGCCATCTGCTTTATTTCAAATGGAGATGGCTGCCTATGGTTCATGGGAAATTCCAATAAAAAAAAGATTATTTCAAATTGGTTGGTAAGCGACGGAGTTATGCGCGAACAAACATAAAAAATAATAAACATAGGAGTTGAGAACGTCCTCCTTCATTAAGTCTGTTAAAAAGGAAGAAATTATAGCCTGATCTGGTAAAACTCAAACAGAAATTATAAGCGTTTATGTAGAAATTAGTAAATTGAACCCTAGTTCATGGCCTAATAATATTATAATGGGTACATCCCTAGTTCAAAAAGACTTTGCTCAACACTATTGTCTATGAAAGTGTTCCGCGTTCTAGTCTATGTATTGGTCTAGTATTGGTCAGAATAAAACTATTTTTTACGAATTATAACTGTTTATTCTCATTAAATTCAACAGGTTATGGGCCCAGACCATCTTATTTTTGCCCAAAAATAGAATTATAAAGTAAACAGTGAAAAGTTGTGAAATAATTAAAAACCAAAAGAAGCTCAGTATAACCTCAAAACTCAACACGTTTTATAAAATTCTTTATCAGCAAAAATGTCGTCAAATAATACGATGGCACTGATTGAAAAGCTGACTGGAAGAGAAAACTATCCTACGTGGAGATTTGCAGTGCAAACCTACCTCGAACATGAGGAATTATACAGGGTGGGCCAAGAATTCGTTAACATTTAAACCTAACTCCCCGCGCTAATGCAAGCCGCGCGGGGAGCGGGGAGGGGCCTTACCACTTGCTCGCTTCTTGGAAATTTAGTCGCAATGGATCGCTTCACGGTGCCGCAGCGCGCTTATTGTGTGAAACAATTTTATTTAAACAACAGTTCGCTCATTACTGTGAGACGCTTATTTCGCGTTGAATACGACTTACACGATTTAAATCAGTGTCCGAGTGCTCCATTAATAAAGAAATGGGTTAAGAAGTTCGAAGAGACGGGATCTACACTAAACGTGAAGCAAACCGGCGGCCCACGGACTTCTCGGAGCGAAGAGAACGTGCAGCGAGTTTCCGCATCAGTTCGACGTGATCCAAATTTATCGACGCGCAAACGTTCGGCTGAATTAGGATTATCCCGTACATCATTGCGCCGTATTTTGAAATTACATTTGAAATTACATCCATATAAGATCCAATTAGTGCAGGAATTAAAACCTAATGATTTAAATTTGCGCAAGTCGTATGCCGAAACAATGTTAGATCGATTCAATCATTTTGACAACATATTTTTTTCCGACGAAGCCCATTTCCACCTCAACGGACACGTAAACAAACAGAATTGCAGGTATTGGAGCAGCGAAAATCCCAAATCTAAACATGAGAAGCCACTTCATTCTCCCAAGGTAACGGTATGGGCTGCAATTTCAGCAAAAGGAATCATTGGGCCCTACTTTTTTGAAGATTCTCGCGGCCGTTCGGTTACTGTGAATTCTGCTGAGTATGTGAAAATGTTACGGGAGTTCTTGGCACCGAAGCTACTGGAATTTGCTGGCTACAATCGTAACACATGGTTTCAGCAAGATGGAGCCACTTGTCACACATCCAACGAGTCCCTGCCGGTGGTCAAAGAAATGTTTCCGGAAAAGCTCATTTCCAGACGAGGCGACATCGCATGGCCACCCAGGAGTCCAGATTTAACCCCAGCAGACTTCTTTTTATGGGGTCATTTGAAGAGTCGTGTTTACGTCCATAAACCAAAAACACTACGTGAACTAAAGGAAAAAATTAGCGAAGAAATGTCGGCGATCTCGCAGTCTCTTTGTCGACGAGTATTCGAAAATTTCGGTGTTCGCTTAGAAGAGTGCAAAAATCGAAACGGTTGTCATTTAGATGATGTTATTTTTAAAAAATAAATTCCAAATAATTAACTTTCTTGTAAATAAACAATTTTAAAAATATGTCAAATGGTTTTCTTTATACGATTTTTTTAATTGTTAACTAATTCATGGCCCACCCTGTACTTCGTTGCTGCATCCTATGAGATTTAATAAACCATGTAGTCCGTTTTCTGTCATACTGCATCATCACACAAATTTTAGATCATTAATAAAAATTAAATAGTAATATTTTATTATCTGTAGCCGGTTTCACGAACGTTGTCTCTGCCAAACTGTGGCGCCATGTTCATTCGTTTTCCGTGTGTCGCATCATCCACGCTAACCTTTAAAGTATTTTGTTTTAAGTGAAAATCCTGAGTGTTTGTTTTGGTAATTTGGAAAAAATGGGTAAAAAGGACCAAGGAAAAAACCGATGATGAGATAAGGAGAAAAATTCGACGTCTGGAAAAGGAATTATCGTCTCGACAAAAATCACCTTCACCGACGCCTTTTTATCAAAGCGAAGGTACATGTTATTTTAAGTTTCCTTTACAATTTTTAGTGATAAACTGGGGCTTATTTTGAGGTTAGCATTGTACTGAATGCTAAATAACAGGTAACATGAGTTACCTCAGCATTTCCTCAGTGGTGGCACGCGATGTCATCCGGAAATGGAATCGTGCTTAGAATCTAAAGATGCTGTCTCGGAAATAGCCAACAAAATTGCAACAACTACAAAACCTTATTCAGCAGAAGAAGCTCTAGCAATATTGATTGACAGAAACATGACTGTTGAGACGTACAATTTTATCCACTTAGATTTACAACAGCGAGGTTTTCCGGCATACCCACGTTATTACAAAATTTTGAAAGCCAAACAACATTGTTACCCAGAATTCGTCAATATTACAGAACGCGAAGCGGTTGTTCCTTTACAATCACTCCTGCAGCACACTTTTGGCCGCATTGTGCAATTGCAAGATGAAGTATTCGCACAATACTTCAACAAAATAGAAACTAATATTTTAGACTGTGTCTTTGAAGGGGTTTGGGGTTTTGATGGTAGTTCGGGGCAAGCTTTGTACAAACAAGCATTTCAGGATCAAGATGAAAATGAAAGCAGTATTTTTGCTACGACTTTTGTACCCATAAGGATTTACCATCAAAACACCCAAAATGATAAGGTATTATTGTGGACAAACATTGCAGCTCAGTCTTACAGATCTTGCCGCCCATTGCGAATAATTAATAAAAAAACAATCTAAAGAACTGATTTTATCCGAATAAGACAGAGTTAACCAAGAAATCGACAATCTTATTCCTTTAAATCACAAATTACCGAGTGGGCAGCAAATCCACGCTGCTGCAATTGACGGTAAAGTACTTAATACGATACTTGATACGCCATCGCAAATGCGTTGTCCATATTGTGCACTTACAGCAACACAATTCAACAACTTGGAAGTTGCATTGTTAAAAACAGTGAACCGAGATACGTTAACGCATGGTATCAATCCTCTGCACGCTTGGATCCGAGTTTTAGAGTTTCTTCTCAAACTCGGGTACAAATGCGAAGCGAAAAACTGGCGCATCAAGCAATCTTCACCAGAAGGACTTGCAGTACAGGAAAGAAAAAAACGTATCCAAGATGCTATACGTGATAAAATTGGTGTATTGGTAGATGTCGTTCTTCCTAATTCCGGTACCACTAATGATGGCAACACAAGTCGCATAGTATTGGCAGATGAAAACCGAAAAACTTTTGCAGATATTTTGGGATTAGAACTTTGGCTTCTTGATGGCTTACACATTATCTTAATCTTGATCTCTTGTGGAATTCCTGTAGATGCAGACAAAGAAGAATGGACAAAACGTCCCATCCCTTGTAACACTTCCATCTATATCTAATGAAAGCACTTGAAAAGTGTATCATATCATTGTATGGCAGCAACCCTGTAAACCATGGGATAAAAAAGTTATTGAGCGTTGAAAGTCAAAATACCAACTATACATAATGTAAGGCAGAAGTCGTGTATTTCTTAAATTATATTAATCCATACTCAATGCTGTCCTAGTGATAATGCATCACTGACGTTTCTGTATTTAAAAAATGCCAGGAAAGGGGGCGCTTCTCGATTTAATCATCATCATCATCTCAGCCATAGGACGTCCACTGCTGAACATAGGCCTCCCCTTTTGATCGCCACAAGTACCGGATGGAAGCGACCTCCATCCATCCTTCTTGATTTAATAAATGAGCGCAATGGTAGAGTTTGCCGTCAAATAAAGAAGTAAAGAAAGAAATACGTTTATTTGAGAGCCGGTACACAAAACAAACAAATAAAGAAAATAAAAAATAAATTAATAATTTACTGCTCCAAATTATTCATCATCTCCTGTTTTTTTGCAGTCCCCCAACGCGACGTATTTTTATTATTTTTTACTTTTTAAAGGGAACTTGGTTTTTGGGTCGGGGGTTTTTTAAATTTTTAATTTATTTTTTATTTTATACTTTTTATAGGTACATACTTATATAATTTTTTTTTGCTAAGAGTACTCCCGATTAAGTCTTCAATATTCCCTTTCAGTACGCTTTCATTTGATACCCAACTCGAGTATATTTGCAGACCCTCGGTTACCTTTCCCCACTTTCACCCACCATAACTTCTAAACGGCTCAACCGATTTTCATCAAACATGTCTAAGAACACTCGCAGGTAAATCACCTTTCATACAAAAAAAAAACAAAATTGAAGTCGCTTCATCCGTTCGGGCTCTATGATGCCACAGACAGACAGACAGACACGTCAAACTTATAACACCCCTCTTTTTCCGTCGGGGGTTAAAAAGAACATGATAACAAATCATAATGATGTCAGCATTCTTTAACCGATTTTCGGACTACCTTCAGCTCGTCCACGGTTCTGTGCCTTAACGATTGGGTTTGTCGACTATGGAAGTAGAAGAAAGGCGTTAACTAAGTGTTACGTGTTCGCGATCTTTGTTATAGTTGTTAGTACTATAATTTTCTTTTAAAGAGTCAGAAGTGGGTGCCGGTTGAGGTCCAGTTATGTCAACAATGTTACTCTTTCACATGATCTACTATAACATCATGTTATGACGCATGGGAGCGGAACAGTAACGTTAAACCTAAACCGGGTAAAACCGTTGGCAACAACTTTTTTTTTTCGTGGTAAAATCATCAAATGAGTCCTCCCGCCCCGGGCAGGGCTGGAGGGACTGTCAGACTTGACTGACTAAAATCCACGGTGTCCTTCAGAAGCCCTTTGTGTTCCGGGGTCACGGTAATGGTATAAGTCCCGCGACCGCGGCAGGCTTTGGCCCCCTCTAGAGGCCCCCCGTCATCGTGCTGACGCTTTTTGAGGCGCGCATGGAACACAACGCGCGTTCGACCCGGGCATAGTCCATGGTCGGGCAGCGAGATACCCTTTACTCGCTGCCCGCATGCTCGTGCCTACGGTGGCCGGAGATCGTCTTGCGACGTCCGTCGACGTGTGCGTCCACCACCGCGGGATTGGCAAAGGCTAGTCCATAACAAACTTGGAAAGTACATATGAATTTAAGAAGTCACATTTGTAGTTACTCGGTATCGAACTGGAAACCTCGTGCCTGAACCACAGGATCATCACGACACAATAGTTTTAATTAAATAGTATATGAAAATATAAAATAATTCAGTAATCAATTTACACCCGGGTTTACATTGGCTGTAAGTGCCAACCCTAGCAATAAATTTTTAAAGATTATAACTTCGTTAGTCCACGGATTCGGGCTTTGATTTTTTTTATGTTTATAGGCCACATATAAAGCACTTTTATGTAAAAAAAAAATAATTTGCGAAAACCAGGGATAATCGAGTTAAAAAATTAAAAACTAAAATATTAAAAAAAATTATAACGTCGATTTAAATGGACCTAAATATTTTTTGATAACTTTGTAATTCGCGCCTTTAAAATCTTCATGTATAAATTTAATCAGCTTGCTGATAACTGTAACAAGTAATTTATTATGTTTTCTTTTTTAAAAATCCGGATAAAAATTTACGCATTTCAAAAAATATCTCATCATCTAGATGTCCTAGAAACTCGGTATTTTACTCTAGCGTTTCTTTTGAATCAATCTATACGAATCTGGAATAAAAAGACGATGTCACTTTTTTTGGGTTTATAAAACACAGTGCGTTGGGGTAGAATCCTGGTCAACGGTCTTCATCATCATCAGCCTAAAACGTTCTCACTGCTGGGACACAGGCCTCCTCTCTAGTGAGAGGGAGTCAACGGTCTTACTAAAGAGCAAAAGGAAAGCCTACTGTCAAAAACATTAATACCAGAAAACTTTATGCTGGCAAAAGCACCAAAACTCAATGCTGAAGTGGCAGCAGTGCTAAATGAAGCAACTAAAAATAGAGACAAAAGACTGGAAAAAATGCAAAATCAGTTAGGTTCCAGTATTGCCGGCCTAGCCAACTTAACGGCAAATTTGTTACATGAAGATCTAGGGAAATTGGAGATTATTAAATTAATAGCAGAGGTTCAGATATTGCTGGACCTTCATTATGAGGAAACATTAAACCGTAGGAGACTTATTATCCCAATGTTGGACCAAAAGTTTTATCACAATTATACAATGTGTTAAAAGGGAAAAATTCCAGTTCGGAGATAATTTGACTGAAAATATTAAAAATACAAAATCACTGGAAAAGTCCAGTTTGGAAATCAAAAAACCAGTTTCAGCAGCTCACACCACGCAGGTCCAACGCCGCGAATGCGCAGGGAAACGCGCGGGCGCCTCTGGGCTCAAACACACTACGAGCCTAGCGCGGTGGCGGCGGCGGGCGCGATAATAATGAATGTATGAAATCGCCGCTTGTGGCCACATTAAAGTGACTAGGCGAGGAGCCTAGCGCGGTGGTTACAAGCGAATTTGCGAGCCTAGGCGTTGCTAGGCAACAACCGATACAACGGGCGGGTGGCAGGTGTAACAAACCTTTTCGGTCTTTTAGTAGCACCATATAGTTACCAGAACATGCACTAAAGTACTACCGTTGGATGTTTTTGTACATATTTAAATTATTTTTACCGTACTTGAGTAGAAAAATGTATAATGATTAATAATTGAGTTGTATTCAATCCTAAATAACCTAAACAAAATAATAATATTAATTTCTTTAAACAAGTTTTATAGATTCTACTAGGTACCACCGGTTTGCAACACCTGAAGTCGCCGCGACAAAAACAAACACTTGATCGGCAGTGTGGACACGTATCGCGCCCGCCGCAGCGCCTGCCACCGCGCCTGCCACCGCCGACGCGCTAGGCTTCCAGTGTGGACAAACACTCTCCGTCAGACGAACAGGCAGGGAGCGGTGCGTGCGCCCGCTCGTTACTTCCCGCCTGCTCCCCCGCCGGCCGGTCGCAGAGCGCCGCCGCCAGCGGCACGTCGCGGACCGCCACAGCAGAGCCGCGCGCAGGACCTTCGTGGCCGTCGTTAGAGGTACCTCACGCTGGTCGTATTCAACATTTTTTACAATTGGTTAAATATAACTGTACATCCCCAAATATTGGAGATAGTAAAGGGTTATAAATTACAATTTATTCAAACACCCATACAACTGGTGGAACCAGGCAATCCACCTTGCTCGAGAACTGATATGATAAATGCTATCAAACAACTGGAAAACTTAGGATCTATTGTTTCATGTACAGATTGTGATAATCAATTTATTTCTCCTATTTTTCTAATTCCGAAAAGTAATGGAACAAACCGTTTTATTCTTAATTTAAAAACATTAAATAAACATATTTTGCATAAACACTTTAAAATGGAAGATATTCGCACAGCTTCTAAATTAATGTCTAAAGATGTGTACATGACTACAATAGACCTTAAGGATGCATATTTTTTTGTACCTATTCATAAGTCCTTTAGGAAATAGAGTCAACCTCGTGAAAAGGATCTCTTGGTCCGAACTCTTGAATAAAATTCCTTCAACTCATTTAAATCCACAAAATATTGAATTTGACGCTGACGCTAATAATAATACTAAAATTGTAGGTATGCAGTGGAATCCTGTAGAAGACTCTTTCCAATTTAAAATAAATGGTAATTCTCTTAAATGTACGAAACGTACCGTTTTATCCGCAACCGCTCGATTGTTTGACCCCTTAGGACTTATAGGTCCAGTTATCGCATTTATGAAAGTTTTAGTTCAGGAATGTTGGACGAATGAACTTGATTGGGATGACCGTGTACCCGCTTACATTGAAAATAAATTCAATCAATTTCACAAAGAACTTTCCTATCTCGAACAAATAAAATTCCCACGACATGTAGGAATCACCTCTGGTTCTCATATCACTCTCCTCGGGTTCGCAGACGCCAGTGAGCGCTGCTATGGTGCCGCTGTTTACATAAGGGTTAGTCCTAACGATGAAGATTACGGATCTGTCCTCTTACTAACTTCTAAATCTCGAGTCGCTCCGCTTAAAAATACGCCCTTAGCTCGCCTCGAGCTATGTGCTGCCCTTCTTTTAGCAAACTTAATGAACTCAGTTCAGTCAGTCTTAAGTAAACGCTGTAAAATCAATAATATTTTCGCTTTTTCTGATTCAACGGTCACGCTCACCTGGATTCACTCACCCTCGCATAAATTTCATATTTTTGTCGCAAACCGCATTGTTGAAATAAATTCAAAATTACCCGCTAAACATTGGTTTCACATCGATGGAACTCAAAATCCCGCCGATTTAGTCTCTCGTCCCGTAACGCCTAAAATTATTAGATTTACCTCTTTGGTTTAACGCTCCGCACTGGGTTTCATTCCCCTTAAATCAGTGGCCAATCAAGCCATTTAAGGTCAATTTAAATAATAATAACTCGGAAGTTCTGGAAACAAAAAATATCGCTCTCTCAAGTAAAATAACGCAAGAATGTCCCCAACCTATTCAATCTTTAATTGACCGCATCTCCAAATACGTTATTTTATTACGTAGTTTGGTTTTAATATTACGCTTCTGCAAGGTCGAGTTGCATAAATTGGACCAGCTCCTAATTTGTACCACCTCAAAATCTACCAAACTGTAATGTTTAGTTTTAAATTGGCAACACTAAAAAGCAGTACTACCAACATGACGCAACCGCAGCTATTTTGGTTCCGATAACACAACAGACTGATTTGCGGTAAACAAAAACAACATTTGTAGCGTTCTAGTATTATTTTATGGATGTTTACCTAAGGATTTCTTGTGGCGACGGTAAGTACACTGCAACTATTATATGTATATGTTTTTGGAAAGTAGGCATATTAGTGACCTTTTTTGAGACTATAGGTTTATGTTTACCATTTCGAGGTTATAATGCCGGCTCACATAAAAATAAATCTTAGTGTTGCCTAATTTGTACCAGGTGTGGTACCCCTAAAATGTACCGGTACAATTTAGGTATATGGTAGTTTTTCAACTTGATGGTCAACTAGATTGAAATGTTTTCAGATGTCTGGAGACGAAAGAAAATTTTACAAATGGACACAAGACGACTTAGAGAAGGAATGAATGAATGTTGGAAGAGGAGAAGAGTGAATTAATTAATATTTTCTCTTCAATTGTTTCTTGTTTGTTCTAATTTCATATTTTATTAAAAGTAATTTTGAAAAATTAAGACATAAAGTTCCTATATTGAAATTTCAAGGCTGATTTTAGTTCATAAATGAAAATGGAAGCTTTATATTTAGACTGATTAAGATATAAGTTTAATGGGAGAAACTTTAACAAATTGTTAACTAGACTAATATGTCTATATTATTATTATGTTCTTGTTGTTGATTCATATTTTATTTGGAGTACTTAATGTTCATAATTAATATTAAACAATATTTTTTAAAAGATGTTTGTATTTCTATTTATTAAGAAGCACTTGAATCTCATTAGGATATGAAGTACAATTAAGGATACCTATGGTACAATTAAGGAAACCGGTTTCCTAAATTGGACTTTTTCAGACTTTTTTAAAAACTTTAATTTTTATATTTATTTTTGAAATTACTAATTTTCTTTCAGTGAAAAATGATCGCTAATAGAACAAACTTTTTATTTCTAGTAATAGATTCCTTTAAAGTTAAATAGTTTTTGTGACAGCTTGTGAGGTTTGTTAACTGGTACAATATAGGCAACTTTACCCTATAGTAAGATTAAAGAATATGATAGCACTAAAACTTGGCTGTCTTACCCAAGTCGTGAAGCATTTTCATTTTTTTTTAATTCAGAAAATATTGTTACAGAAGTTCTAAAGGCAAAATGTCAAAGCAAAAATATAAAAGCTTATTTAGAACTAGTGTTAAAAATAAATATCAACTACAATTTTATTACTTGTAACAATCATAGAAATTCGTCTATAAAATGTATGATAAAAAAACTTATTTTGTTCTTTCTGAATAATCAGATAATATCTGGAAAAAGCACGTTTTTGATGAAAGTGATGAGATGAAAGTGGCAAGTCATAATTATTATGTAACACATAAAACCAGAAATAAAACGTAATAACCTACCATATTGTTTCTTTTTCCCTTAAAAAAAATTTCATTATAATGTTTTCAATATTTGTGTTACCCTGAAAACTCAAATTTATGAAAACAGTGCAATAACAATAATAATATCTCTAAAAGCTGGGTACCCTAGTACGGCTGCACCATACATAGTTATGGTTATGTATGTATCTATGTAGTGCAGTGGCTTTAGTTCTTCCATCTTTAGAAGTATTTAGATCCATGCCGCCGCCCGCCGCGCCGCCCGCGCCAGCCGTGTTTTTGTATTTATTATTTAAAAAAAATTTTCTACAATTTCTATAAGGTTTTGGTAATACTCATTACTCTATTCTCTTCTTAAATAATAGAACTTGCACAGGTTAGTCATTTTGTTAATAAATATCATAAACAGTATAATTTATGTGTTGAGCCTGGCGAAGAGAAAAGGCGAAGATTCAAAAAATCTTGAACTGCCAGCCCTAAGCTAGCCAGCTATAAGCTGCTTAGCCGGGGCTGATACTATTTATTATAAGACATTATAAAGCAGTGTTTATAGTATACAGTACCAACTCCGTTTAAAGCGTTGGCAGCTCTTGATTTTATTAAATTCCCGCCATTTTTCATGGACAGCTTTCGCTGGGCAGAATCTATTGTTTGAATGTGTAGAAGTATTATTTTATTTGTTTCATAGAAAGTGAAGAAGGCCATGACCAAAGACGAGGTTTCTTTGTTGATTGGCCTTATACAGATCACCCCAATATTGAACAGTAAGGAAACAAACGCTTCCACAAATAAGTCAAAAGATGATGCGTGGACTTCGCTGGGACTAGCATTCAATGCCAGGAGTGGTACTGTACAGTAACTCAGGGATATTTGCTTTTTCTACTACAGCAGGCCGGGAAATATTCAAAAGGAGTGAAACCTGTTTCATGGATGGAACATTTATCAGCCCTAAACCATTTTACCAGCTCTAATCTATTCACGTGGACCTGGATAGCAAGGATAGTCAAACTTTGACATGCCCTGTTGTATACATTCTGTTGGCTAACAAATTTCAACACACGTACGAAGTCATATTAAACTTAATAAAACAACACGTAGCAGGATGGAATCCTAATACTGCTATTGTAGACTTTGAAATATCAGTCATTAAGGCACTTCGTAATACTGCACTACTAAGATTACATCCTTTTATTATAGTATTGGGAAAACCCAAGGATGTAATTTTCACTTTAAGTAAGCCTTATTTAGAAATAGTCATGATTGTGGCATGAAAGCAAAAGAAGAAAAAGATCATGTAGTTAAGTGTAGGCTTTAAAACATCTTCCAGATGAATATGTAGAAGGTGGTTGGTAAGCAATGATGGAGTTTTTTTTTCCGTGGTAAAGTCCTCAAATGAGTCCTCGCACACCGGGCAGGACGGGAGAGACTGTCAGACTTGTACTGACTATAATCCACGGTGTCTTTCAGTACCCCTTTGTGTACCGGAGTCGCGGTATACGTATATCCCGCAACCCCGGCAAGGCTATCAGAGGGGCTTCAGAGCGTCAGCATAATGACGGGGCCCTCTATAATATAAAAAGTAAAAATATCACCTTAAATAATTATTTTGTATCCACATCACAAGTTAGCATAACCAAACAACAACATCAACAAATATTAGACTTAACACCAAGGCTTAAGAATATGCATCGGGGTAGTTTTGCATTAACAGTCTTATTGTGTAAATTAAGAACTGGGCATTCTGGGGACAGATTGTCATGTCTGTTTCAAGTTCCAAGAAGGACCCTAGAGACATTAATGTCTGTAGCAAGAAATATTTTGCTAAATAATTATGTTCCACAGTTTCTTGGTTTTTCTCATTTAAGAAAGCAAGTGGCAGCAAGAAACACATACATTGCCGATCACATTTTTGATGAGCCTAATGCACCCGTTGATCAAAAACCTGCAGTCACAATAGCTGGTGCAACATATGTAATTATACTAGCGGCCCGTCCCGGCTTCGCACGGGTGGACGACCCGGTCTAAAATTTGAGATTTAAACTATCCTATCTCTCAAGTTGGATCGAACTGCACATGGTGTGCGAATTTTATTATAATCGGTTAAGTGGTTTAGGAGTCCATTGAGGACAAACATTGTGACACGAGATTTATATATATTAAGATATACACACAAAAAAATAGTAATTACTTGTTCCAAAAGGATACATATTTCCTTCATAAATATAGGCATTTATTAAAGCCATTTATCCTCTGTGCCTCTGATAGATATATTATAGATGTACGCGGACCATATAGTGCCACTACAAATGATGCTACCATAATGAATTATTTATTAAATGAAACTGAATTTAATAATTTTTATAACGAAAATGATATATTTATTGTAGATAGAGGTTTTCGTGACTGCATGGATAGTCTGCATCAAAAAAGATAGATAGGTCATATGCCTGAAACCAAAGAAGACGGCCAATCACAGCTATCTACTCTTAATGCCAATCGTTCACGCTGTGTCACTATTAACAGGTGGGTAGTAGAAGCTGTGAATGGCCATTTCAAGAGAGACTTTAAAATATTCCGACATGAATATTTTAACCGTGGTAGTCCCAATTTAATGGCAGATTTTAAAACAGCAGCCGCTCTGCTGAATGCGTCTGACTTAGTTAGGTTACATAATTTTAACAGGCGCGGTACCTGGTTTGCACCCATAGACGCGACAACCCTCTCCTTTCCGCGGCTATCCATGGAGGAATTAAAATTATTTGCTTGTGGCATATACCAAATTCGCCAGGTTCATTCATATGTGGGTGAGAATTTTCACTTTTATGGAATATTCACATTAGAGGTATCTCGAGAAAGAATACATGGCTTAGAGGGAATAAACCCAATGTTGCTTCGAGCTAAAATAAGGTTTTTATGCACGATAACGCACGGCCTCACACTGCACGAAGCGTGCGTGACTATCTTAATGACGTTGGAATAGCCCAAATGGACTGGCCCTCGCGTTCACCGGACATGAATCCTTTAGAGAATGTCTGGGACATGATTGGACGCATGGTACGAAATCCAGCTCCTAGGAATGCTGAGGAGTTGAAATTGGCGCTGAATGAGGAGTGGGAAAATTTGCCTCAAGAAATGATTCAAAGTGTCATTAAAAGCATGGGTAGACGTATCCAAGCCCTCCTAAGAGCCCGCGGCGGCTAAGTTATTAGTTTTCATGTTATACACCATTCATCAAAGTATTGTCCATGTAAAAGCTCTACACGGAAAATTGTAAATTACTAAGTTACGCGTTTTTATTGAATTTCCATAAATAAATGTTATCCTACCCTAAATTTCACTTTCTTTTCCTTAAAAATGATCAACCGAGCTTGAAAAATGTAAAAACCAGAAAAAAAGAGATTTGATAAGTTCAAAAGTTTGACAGCTCAGTTTTTCAAACAAAATAACAATTTAATTAAAATAATTATTTTATTGGCGATTCTGTAGTGCTCAGTACTCAATTCGCGCAATTTAATCGATAAATTGATATTCATCAAGGGCACCCCATAAAATGGACACATAAATTACTTTTAAGATTTCGTTTTTTGATACATTCAGATCCTTGTCAGAAATAGGCCGCCGATGGGGTTAACATAAAGACGGAAACATACCAACGTGTCATCGCGTGTCGCGACGCGCCAGAAGCGTATCAGTTGCAATAAGCACATTATTGATATAATTTATTGGTGCCGGCGCTATAAGTGGACTCGGACATATAATTTCCCGCTGCAACGGTTCCTGGGACTGCGGGTACATCGCGGACGGGTCAGCGCGTTCGACGTGATCAGCGTGTTCGGCGCGGTCGGCGCGGCGGGCGCTCCAGGCCGCCTGCGCGACTGCGCCTTTTTTACAAACATCTATGGTCGGCTGTCATTAGGACTGACATTTGAAATTGTGTATTTTTGTGTGTTTTTTTACTTGTATTTATGTTTTAAACTGTGTATATATAGCTGGTAAGTGTTCCCCCTTTTTTATTGTATTTTTATGTACAGCGCCGGCTGTAGCGACGCCGGAATTAGTAGTGCCAGTCAACCTGCCACACCACTGGATGTGCAGCAACTGGTGAGATGCCCTCACTGCTCCCAGCCTCGTTTCTTTAAAGGTGAACGGGGGCTCAGGATACACTATGGAAAGGTTCACAAACCGCATAGTGTACCTTTGGATCCCCCGGCCTCAAACACGACTTCAATACTTTCGGATCAAGCTTTCTGGTCAACTTTGTCTAAATTAAAAAATTCCACTCCAATATTGAAGAGGGTTCCCCGGGGCGCGAGACGGACGGTTGCGCTGAGTTTGGCGCGATGTGTCCGTCTCGCGACCCAGGAGAACTCGGAACGAGCCTGGGAGCAGTTGCTCACCTTTCCTTATAAAATTCTACATGTGGAAAAAAATTTGGCAGCTAAAAAATCTTTAACACAATTAGTTAAAGAAAATTGCAACAATACGTTACACAGTTTAGACCCAAAATTACCTTTTTTTCCTCACTCTTCCCGTAGATGAGTTTGTTCACATGTAGAATCAAAATTAGGTGAGGGTGACATTAGGGGGGCCGCCAGACTGCTGTTCAGCAGTGATGTGGTGGCGCCATATTCTCCAGAGACACTTTCAGCCCTGGAGAGTAAACATCCGGCGCCTGCGGATGGCTTAACCTTCCCCGACCCCCTTGTTCAGAACTCATTTATACAAATTACCGCTCCGCAGTTGATCGCAGCCGTGAGCTCTTTCCGCAGCGGTTCCGCCGGTGGCCTCGACGGCCTGACTCCACAGCATTTGAAGGATCTGTTGAGTTCGGGCGCCGGGGAAGCTGGTGTGACGCTCATGAAGGAGCTTGCGGCTTTGATCAACTTAATGCTTTCCGGCGGCGTGAACGATGCCGTCGTCGATGTCTTGTACGGGGGCTAACCTCTGCGCCCTGCGCAAGAAGGACGGCGGCATTCGTCCCATTGCCGTCGGTTGCACCTATAGACGTATGGCAGCCAAGATATGTTGCAAGTTGTTTAGTGAAACGCTTGCAACTAAATTCCAGCCCCTACAGCTTGGTTTTGGTTCCAGAGGGGGCTGTGAGGCTGCCGTACATTCCTTGTCCTCCTTTTTAAATTCAGTTAAAGGTGAAGTCATCCTCAAGGTTGACGTGAAGAACGCCTTCAATTCCGTTAACAGGGACACTTTGTTGGCTGAAGTCAAAAAGGAATTACCCGAAATTTATGGTTGTATTTGGCAATGTTACAGACATCCTTCAAAATTACTCTACAAGGACAACGTTTTGGAATCTGCAGTTGGTTGCCAACAAGGTGACCCTCTTGGGCCAGTCATTTTCAGCTTATGTATTCATCCCATTATTCAAAAATTAAATTCAAAATTTAACGTGTGGTACTTAGACGATGGAACCTTAGGAGATGACGTAAGTACCGTTTTAGCTGACCTACAACTCCTGAAACAAGAATTTAAATTAATAGGCCTTAAATTGAAATCATCCAAATGTGAAATTTTTGTTACTGACGCTACCGACAGACAATCGACATTAGATAAATTTAATGAAATAGCTCCAAATATCACCATTTTAGATAAAAGTTCCCTGCACCTCCTTGGTTCCCCTATTTTGGCAGAAAGTTTCCCATCATTCATTGACAACAAAATTAAACATTTTAATGATATTTCGGAAAGACTCTCCCAAATTAGTTTACATTCTGCTTTCACTCTAATTAGATATTGTTGTTTTGTTCCAAATTTCATGTATTTTCTTCGTTCATCCCCGCTTTTCAAACATCCACAACTTTTGGACAAGATTGACAAAATTATTCGTAATACTTTAACATCCATTCTTAATGTAGCCCTGGATGACCGAGCGTGGCTTCAAGCCACACTTCCAATTCGTTTTGGTGGGCTCGGTGTCCGCAAAATTTCCAGTGTGTTGGGCGTTCTTGTCCTCTGTCTACAGCACTGAAAGGCTGACTAGGAGAATTTTATCTCTCTCCCTGGTCGACCCTGAGGTGCCGTGTTTGAAGGATGCCGAGGACGCCTGGAAAGTGGCTTGCCCAAACACGGATCGGCCCGTGAACCCGTTTTCCCAGAGACAATGGGATGAGCCGCTCTGCAGGTTGGTACGGAATAATCTCCTTAATACGTCCACCAATACTGCGGAGCGTGCCCGCCTGCTGGCTGTGGGTGAGTGGGAATCGGGCCTTTGGCTTCAGGCGCTACCTTCACCCAACATAGGTACTATGTTGGGTGATACAACATTCAGGGTCGCTACTTGCTTACGTTTGGGCGCTCCCTGTGATGCTCCACACCGCTGTCAATGTGGTGAAGTAGTCGACTGCCTCGGGCACCATGGCCTTTCCTGCAGCAGGAGTGCAGGTCGGTTAGCACGACACGATAGCTTAAATGACATAATCCGTCGTGCTCTTGTCACCGCCGGGGTGCCAGCCGTATTAGAACCCAGTGGTTTGGCACGCGACGATGGGAAGAGACCCGATGGTATGTCCATTATGCCATGGAAGCTGGGTAGGCCTTTGGTGTGGGATGCAACATGTGTCGACACCCTTGCGCCATCCCTTCTTCCTAGTTCAGCGTGTTGTGCTGGCGCTGCTGCTGCATGTGCTGAAAACTCCAAGCGGCGCAAATACATTGGCTTAGCTAGTAGCTATGTATTTGAGCCGTTTGGGTTTGAAACTCTGGGGCCATGGGGTCCGAGTGCCCACAGCGTTTTTAAAGATATCGCCAGGCGTTTAGTCGACTCTTCAGGTGACCAGAGGGCTGGCCTATTCCTTGGCCAACGAATTAGCATTGCCATACAACGTGGCAATGCTGCCAGCGTTCTGGGCACTGTTCCCGTTGACAGCGATGTGGACGTATTCTTCGACGCCCTATGAATGTTTTTTCTTCTTTTTATTTATTTATTATTATTTTTCCTTGTAAATATTATTAGTAGGTTTTTATTTATAGTTTGTAAATTAAATTGTATAGTTAGCTGAGAAGTTACTTAATAAAAAAAAAGAGATAATAAGACAAAAATCAGGCTTTTATATAAAGTTCCCCTAATTTTGTCGATGTGTGAAGATAGTCAAGCCTTGTGTTCGGTGAATCGCCCTCCGCTCTGAGACGCATCCTTAGTCTGTAACCATGGGACAAACAATCGTCAGGCGAAAGATTATTAATTTCAGCGGTCTACTAATGAAAAAAGTGCTCCTAAATAAAATATTATATTAATATACAACATGTCCCAAAATTCAACGATAAGTCGGCACCAGAGGATGGAGCTACTAATGACCACTCGAGAAAAAAAATACCTCTACTTTTTTTTTAAATTACTTAAAAAAATGGAAATTCTTCGAAAATGTATACCCCTTATGACACTTTTAACTACCATGACCATAATTTTTCAAATATTTCAGTTTTTTTTGTGTCATTAGTGATCCACAAAACATATGGTTTCAAAATGATGGTTGCCCAGCTCACTATGCCCGTCCTGTGCGAGAATACTTAAACCAAGAGTATCCAGGGCGTTGGATAGGGCGACTTGGTCCTATTTAATGGCCATCCCGTTCACCCGATCTAAACCCCCTGGACTACTTCTATTGGGGTTTTCTCAAAGACAGAGTCTACTCGACACCCATTGCAACACTGAACGACCTTCGCCAAAAAATCACTCAGGCTGCGGATCATATCAATAGTAGAAGATATGCACGACGAATAAAACGATCTTTTTTAAGGCGATGTCGTGCCTGTATTAATGCCGGTGGTAAACAGTTCGAACATTTATTATAATATTATTAATAATGCAATAAATTAACATTTATTGACACCATTTGTTTCATTCATTCAACATTTTCAAACAACAAAAATCTATTTTGGGCACATAGTATTACTACTAACAACAACTTATGAAATTTGGTTCTTGATTAAAGTGTACTGAACGTTAAAATCTTTAGAAATTTTAGGGAAATAATTTTTTTTGGTTGTTTTTTTGTATAAAACTACGAAAATTCTGTAATTTTCAAAGATTATGGTGAATAGAAGTACTACTTAGGTTGCCGATACAAACAAAAAAACTGAAATATTTGAAAAATTGCGGTCACGGTAGTTAACAAGTGTCATAAGGGGTATACATTTTCGAAGAATTTCCATTTTTTTAAGTAATTTTAAAAAAAGTAGTAGTTTTTTTTTTTTCTCGAGTAGTCATTAGTAGGTCCATCCTCTGGTCGGGCTTATTGTTGAATTTTGGGACATGTTGTATATGACAACGAAATAATTCCCTTTATGACCCCCACAATTTGTCAAGGGTATGAGGAACAAATATAAAACTTTTAGAAAAGATGGTGGGACCAAAACTGCTAAATGGTCTCATTCATTAAATTGCTGACAATTAAAAGCCTGGCTATAAGAGCATAAGATTAGTACCAAAGCCAAAGGAATAACACTTTAAACTCTCAAGACATTAAACATAATGGAAGTTACCATAGCAGGAATTTCCTGGTACAAATACAGAACCATTCTATTAACCAATTTCCCACAAAGATTTAAATAATATTGTGTTAGTGTCAGTAAATCTAGACAGAACCATTCTAACGGGGACTTTGTGATTGCGTCAGCATCCCTAAAAATTGTGAAAGTGTTAGGCAGATACAACCGTGCCTTCTTTGAGAAACTGGATATGAAAACTCTTGATAGCTATCAAAGACAAAAACTTTAACAAATAAGATTTATATATATAGATAGACAAAAGCGGTAAAAAGAAAACTGTGCCTGCTTAGTGAAAGTGGGTGTCAAAAGTGGGTAGCAACCTTTCTTTCTATAGGTCAGGTTCGGGCGCACAATATCCGATACAATGACTGGAATTGCCAATACCTTCACGAGCAACACATTACATTTAGATCGCTACTAATTACAAGGTTTATTAAATTCTATTCTGAAAGTTACATTTTGTGAAGAATTTAACACAACAACTTTTAAAATTTGTCGAAAAAATTACGCCTTTAGAAATTTTTGTCGAGTTCGACACCATCTCTAAAACCAATAAAACGAGTAAAAGTCAAAGTAGCCATCCACGCCCAGTTGAAAATGGGAAAGTTTGTTTGAATGGATGGATGTTCGTTACTCTTTCATGCAAAAACTACTCAACGGATGAAATTAGGTACTTATATTGTTTATAACCTGGTTTAGCACATAGGATAGATTTTATTCCGATTTAATGTTGCTGTGGGATCATTTTTGATAGTAGCTAACAGCTAGTTTCTAATAAAAATTGTATGAAGGCCTTTTAATGATTGGATAATTTTTTGTCATTTCAGATGGAACATGTCAATGTGGAGTAACCACAAGCTGGTCCATCAAATAGATTGTTGGCCAATAAACCAAAATCATTTGATAGACAGACAAAAACCACACAAAAAGCAATGAGTGAAAGGGAGAAGAAAATATTTGCAAAATGTAGGAAATACATGAAGCAAAGGGGTTTGCAACTTTTTGGCCTCAATTTTTTTTTCTTTCGTCAGTAATGAAATTTTGGTCATTAGTAAACCGCAACCTAAGAAGTTTGTAAAAAATAATAAAAAAATTCTAAACCGTAACCAACCATAATATGACCGTTTTGATTTTGTTCAAAAAGTTTTGCCCTCACTCCAACCGAGTTTATATATAGCCTATAACCGTCTTAGAGTCCCATCTATCTTTGTACCAAAATTCATCAACATCTGTTCAGCCGTTTTGACGTAAAAACGAAACATACCTTAATACTTATTTCGTGTTTGTAATACAAGTAGGTTTTTTTTTTATCGTGGTAAAATCATCAAATGAGGCCTCCCACCCCGGGCAGGGCGGGAGGGACTGTCAGACTTGTACTGACTAAAATCCACGGTGTCCTTCAATAGCCCTTTATGTTCCGGGGTCACGGTGATGGTATAAGACCCCCGACCCCGGCAGGCTTTAGCCCTCTGAGAGGGGCCTCGTCATTATGCTGACGCTCTTTGAGGCGTGTTCATGGTCGGACAGCGAGTTGCCCTTTACTAGCCGCCCGCACGACCGCGCCTACGGTGGTGGGAGATCGTGCTGCGACGTTCGACGCCATGGGCGTCCATCACTGAGGCTGGGTTGGAGGGAGGACGCTATCCTCTCCCTCACGCGGCCCCCCCCTCCTCCTTCGCGAGCATGACTGCTTCGCAGAAGGATTCGACCGCTTCCCACTCCGTCTCGCCCCGCAGCATGGCCGCGACCAATGCCGGGCGCGAGAGGTCTCCGCCTATCGCCGCTATGAGGATACGGCGGTGCCCAAGAACTTTGCAGCCTTGCATAAAAAATAACTATTTCAGATTATACGTTTGATGATTATACGTAAATAATGTTTAGATTGATTTGCTATAATTTTTATAGAGAGTTCTCTGGATTTCTTCAACATCCTGTCATCATATTCTGACCTGATTACCATAGGATCATCTGTGATGTAAATGTTTTTAAACTAAATAAGAATTTTTCAAATCGGTTCAGGGGTTATCGAAAAATCGAGGAACATAAATAATAAAAAGGTTGCGACGAATTGGGACCTCCTCCTTTTTGAAATCGGTTAAAAAGATCTTCTCATCATTCCTCGTAAACCTACTTGTATTACAAATACGAAATATGTATTAAGGTATGTTCCATTTTTACGTCAAAACGGCTGAACAGATGTTGATGAATTTTGGTACAGATATAGATGGAACTCTAGAAACGGTTATAGGCTTTACATAAAGGCGGTTGGGTTGGGCAAAGCCTCGGGTAAAAGCTAGCACATCAATAAATCTATGGATTCCTACAAAAAATAACTATAGATTAGAACAAAATACAAACCGCCATATCTCTGGTTGGTTACGGTTTAAAAACTTTTTTTTTTCTAAGGACTTCTTAGGTAATAGTCTAATTATGCCCTAAGTTTCATCACTGGCGAAAGAAAAAAAAATTGATGCCAACGTCCATACTAAAAGTTGCAAACCCCTTTGTTACCTACGTTATCGTAATAAACAAACTAAACCACATAAAATTATTAACCTCATTAGTGATGATATTGCTGTGAAGAAATTATCAAAAAAGATTACCCCAACATTTGCTCAAATACTTCAAGGCCAATTGAGTAATTTCAAGAAGAAGTATACTGGTCAAAGGTGGTCAAAGGACTTAAAAATAACAGCTTTGCGATTATTTAAGAGGTCGCCTACTTGCTACAGATTACTTAGAAGACTTTTTCACTTGCCATCTCCAAGCACATTAAGAAATTTATTAAATAAAGTACCTTTTGGTATTGGAGTTTCCAAATCAGCACTTAATGTAATTAAGAAGTTCATAAAAACGCAGAAGCCGTCAGACAACCAATACATGTTAATGTTTGACGAAATGTTTTTAAGAAAACATTTAAATTACAACCCAAAAGAAGACATCACAGAAGGATATCAAGACCATGGATCCCAAGGCAGGTCACCACTGATTGCTGCATATGCCTTGGTATTCATGATATCAGGCATTAGGAAGAGGGTGAAACAACCCATCGCCTATTATTTTTCTAGTGGCTCTTCTACTGCAGACAGGCTTGCTGTTCTCATTAAAGAGGTATTATTTTGTTGTTTTTTTTTTTATGGAATATGTTATGAAATCTGAATTTTATGTATAAACGTATTCATTAAATACTACGTGTTCTTAATTGCAGGTGTTAAATCAGTGCTTCATTTCTAATATAAATATAGCTGCCATTGTCTGCGATATGGATGGAGTGAACCGCAGAGCATTGTCAAATTTAGGAGCTAGTAGCCAGCACCCCTACATTTCAGTTAATAATAATGAGATTATTTCAATGTTTGATACGCCTCATTTATTAAAATGTTTTAGAAACAATTTTATGAAATACTAGCGGCCCGTCCCGGCTTCGCACGGGTGGAGGACCCGGTCTAAAACCCGGTCCCGATGATTACAAACACAACAAAAAAATAATTATCCGAATCGGTTAAGCCGTTTTCCTGTTATGTCGTGACAACGGAAAACGGGTTTCATTTTTATATATATAGATAGATGACATTGAATGTCCAACAAGTATTTCATCAGATGGCAAGACAGGGAGAGGTAATTGAATTTCATAATTTTATCAATTAGTAAAACTGGCCAAGTGCGTGTCGGACCACTCACAGTATACTGTAGTTGGGATGAATTTATTTTATCTTAATTTATCCCAAGAACCAACTTAATAGTGTTGTTACCCCATACATTATAATAATACTATTATTAATATTCTGCTATTATTAATTATTGCACAAAAAGTAGTTTACTATCCCTATTAATATTATAAATGCGAAAATGACTCTGTCTGTCTGTTACTTTTTCACGCTTAAACCACTGAACGGATTTGGATTAAATTTGGAAAAAAGTTAGTTTGAGTACCGAGAATGGACATAGGGTAGTTTTTATTCCGAAATTCCTACAGAAACGATAAAAAGTTTTGCGCGTACGAAGTCGCGGGCAAAAGCTAGTTGAATATAATTTGTTACTTTATATTGAAAGAAGAAAGAAAATAAAAGTACAGAGAGTTTCGAAAGAACCGCGATTACAGGATGAAGACCCGGTACAGGATAGTCCTAAAAAGTCCCGGGGTTTCCAGGTATTTTCGAGACCGAGACTTCCCGGGAGTATTCCCTACACCTTGTACAAGTTGCGTGTTGAACGTTTGTATGGGAAAGCTCAGATTATTTTTTCTCAATTATGATTATGGTCCCATAGAAGTTGTTTAGTTGTATGGTCTCTGGTACACATTGTAGACATTTAATTTTAATCATCTGCCTCCATTGTTTTAATATAGTGGGTAAAGTTTTCATAAATTACTAATATATTTAATGTGTGTGGTTACAGGTGTTGCTAAATGGTCCTACATAAAGAAATTTTATGAGTTGGACAATGGAAACCCAAATTTTGTATATGCGACTTCTTTGAGAAAAGAACACTTAGAACCTAACTCCAAACAAAAAATGAAGGTGCCATTGTAACAGCAGATATTATAGAAAAAATGGACAAATTATTTGACAGTGTCAATAGTGATTGCTCAGATCTACGAAGAGGAAAGCCACACGCCACAAATTTACGGGAAACAAGCCCTCATCTAAACTTTTTCAAGGATATGATTAATTTTTTTAACAAATATAAATTATGTGGGAAGTGCACTCAAACCACCATCAACAGAAGGTTGGATATGGACAATAAATGGTATCGTTCGGCTATGGAGAACATTTGCATCAAAACATGGTTTTAAAAGCCTGTCTACACGAAGGCTGCAGCAAGATCCGATAGAAAATCTTTTAGGGTGCATTAGACCTAACTGTGGATCAAATGTTAACCCAACATGTGGGCAATTTGTGGCAGGTATGAAAACTGCCATTATGTAAAATTTAGCCCATATTGGAACCAGAGGGAATTGTGAAGAAGACGGCAATAAAATTAAAATTAACAGTTTTAAAACATTTTTGTCTGCTTCACAACCCGTGAGCCTAGGGACAGACAATGAAAATCCCTCGTCAGAAATGATAGAACTACCAACCAATATTGAAGATATAATAAATGAAGACAGTGCAGAGATACAAGCATGTGCGTATGTGTGTGGGTTTTTAATCAATAGATTTAAAAATGATTGCGAAAATTGTAAACCTATTTTTATGTCAGAAAATATTGACACACATCATCTTTTTGTATCGTGTCAAGAGTACTCCGATATAAAACAGTCATTAAACTATGCCACAAAAGAAATGGTTACATGCGTGGAATGTTGCACTACTGTGATAAATCAAAGTTTAAATAAAATAAACCATGTTACTGGTATCAAGGGAAATATTATAGAAAATGTAAAAAAAGTTGTTAATTTTAATTTTCTTGACAACTGCTTGCTTCACAAGGAGGAAAATATTATTAATATAGTAGAAAATGTTTTTATTATATGTATAAAAAGATTTTGTGTAGTGAAAAATAGATTGTTTGCTGAGGAAGCGTCAGCTGCATCACTTAAACGCAAAATGAATATTATTCTACATAAATAAAAGATGTCGTACTTGTTGTTTGTGCAGACAAGCAATATGGGCCATTATTTTTTTCCAGGGCCCATAATCGGTCTCTCAAGAACAGAGCCTACTACATTAAAAAATACTATGATTACTAAAATAAAATCGTTATTGGTAGAAACGTAATAATAATATCTCTCTAAAAAGATATAAACATTAATGAAAAACGTTATAATTTAACGTAAATGACGGTAACTCAGTCGCTTTTCTCGGTAACTCAGTCGTATCTCATACAAAATCCGGCTGTCCCAGCAAGCACTTCGCTTCAAATACATTGACATTACATTAAAACTCTTCACGGTACTATAAAATTAAAATATCTACGGAAATTAAAATAAGGGTGAACTTTATGAACGTGCCAATAAGTTTATTTTTTGTTTGACTGTGTATTATTTTTCTTGTCTTGTCCCCGTTGAAGAAAGAAAACGTAAGTACCCTATGTTACCAAACAAAAGTAGTTCTTAAATTCGTTTTTTTTTTGTGCATTTCCGACTGCGTTCGTTAGATTTAATGTAAATTGCTGGCGGGGTGAGGCGGGTGTTCGTAGCTTTAACGCTGGCCGTGTAAATCAAGTCTCGAGTCGTCCGGAGAGGCGCGTGTGTTTATTGTGCGACCACTGAGTTACCGACAGCAAATGGTGAGTTTTTTAGATATTTGATTGCTTTTTTATTGCGGATTGTAATAGTATAAGCAAATATTTGTATGCCATCTAAAATGATTGTTTAATTATTATCATACGACCCAAATGTTAGAAAACACGTTATTTTTACAACTGCGTTACCACTACACTGCGTTACTTCCAGAGTAACGCAGTTGTAGATGCAGTAACGCAGTTGTAAACAGTTTTCTAAGTGTATTTATCTGTTTTACCGTTTACTTATTTACTTATTAGGTTATTTTGTTACAGTATATTATTTCCAATATAATGGCGTTAACACCGGCAGAAAAACAACAGCGTTTTAGGGGAAAAAATCAACAGGACCTTTAAAAATGCTGAGGCTTAAAAAAGATCTTCAGAGATATAATGCCACTAACAAACTTGTAAAGGATATAACAAAAGGAGAACATAGATCTGCAAAGCTTAAATGGATGGTGGCAAACAAGACACGTCGAGAACATCAGGAAAGAGGGCAAGTTATACTAGATAATACACCGGCTTCAACATCACTATCAGGAACACCGGTTTCTCCAAGGTCAAGAGGAAGAAGACGAGTAAGACGAGACAGATCTGCATAGTACAGACAAAATAAGAAAGCATGAAAAGGAAGAAAACGAGAAATTGAAAAGAAAATGTAACAAGTACCTACAAGAAAAGATCCCTAAGACAAATAGGAAAAAAGTTAGAGGATGGAGGCAAAACATACATAGCTATGTCTAACGCTATTAAAAACTGTTAATCCAGAATAAAGAAACTTAAAGGCGTTTAAAAGTATTCAGAAAAAGAGGGACAAGTAACGTAGTAGCCAACAACTGCGTTACTTGTCCCTCTATTTCTGAATACGTTAAGAGCTATAAACCTTAAATATAATTTTGAACCAGCACAATTTTTTTTTTTGTTTATCTACCATATTTCAACCTATACTGCAATGATTGAGCTTAAATTGGTATTATTAAGGCATATTTTGAGAAATTACAGTAGTACAAATTAAAGTAACGTAACGCATTGGTAAACTTAATTAGAAAAAAGATTTTAGATTGCGATGATCATGAATCATTTCAAAAATTTTATAGTAGCTAGTAAATTCATTACATGTTTTGACTGCAGCTGACGCGCCTGTAAAGAACTTCTATATAAAATGTTAAATATATACGATGTTATGTGTATATGTTGAACTACTACTGTTGCTGATATACCTAATTCTGGTTTAATTTTTGTATCTAATAACTTATACTTTTGGTCATACGAAAACACATTAGCATACATAAAACTATGTAAGTATACTAAATTGTATAAGGTTTATCAAAAATACGTGTTTGAAAAATATGTTATTGTATAGCTTAACGATTTTTAAATATTAGCAGGAAGGTTCATACAATATGTATTTAAAAAAAAGTTGGGATCAGTAACATTTATCAATATAACTGGCATAAATATAGGTTATTAGTAGCAAATATCTCACTGCTTCATCTGCACTGTCGGTCCACGATTACATGTACCAAATCTTTGAAAACGATTGATGTTTTAAGACTTACAATCTCTAATCTAAAAAGTCGACTGACGATCTTCACGACTCGTTTTATGATAAACCATATTTATTTTACAGTGCTCATTGTAAATTACTAAATAATTTTAATTCCATATTGCTTGATCTAATTTCTGTTCGAGTACATTTGGTAAATTGGTTTTTGTGTAACCTCGTTGTAATGTTTCTGTAAATATAGTTAAAAACTAAAATCTGATTTATTCTTTATCAGAACAGAATACTGATTGATTCATTAAGATTGTAAATAAAGCAATTGGACCTACAACATGAACACAATAATTAAAAACTTGAAATAAATAGTATGAAATTACATTATTTATTGTTTTATTTTGCCATTACCAATATTCATTCTTGGGTTTTTTGGTAGGTTCATTCCCTATTAAGGAAACTAAATTTTGAGTTTTCCAAATAGGGAATGAATCTACCAAAAAAACATGTTTAAAAAATAATCTGGATCCGCTACGAAAGTGTTTTCTTTGGGGCACATATAGATGGCGCTGGCTGAAACCGTTCTACTAAATATTGTATGGAGTTGGCATTCTTCTCCGTTAGGAGTATATATGTTACGGTAAATGTGATTAATTGAAAATTATTAATAATTATCTATTATTATTAATAATTACCGAAAGTCGAGGTTAAAGTGATTAATTAATCACATTTGTCGGTTATTATTAATAATTCGACCCTAGTAGTGATAAATGTAATAAGTAAACTTCCTTCACAGGAGCAAGTCGACGGAGCCCCGCTCCGCGGGGCTCCTACTTCTGCGTGGTTAAAAAAAAAATAACCACGAAGAGGATGGCGGGGTCTTTCAGACCCCGCCATCCTCTTCTAACCTAAATTGTCCGAGTCGGTGTGCCAGCAAGTCCCGAGGTTAGGCCTAGTTCTAACCGGCTAAACCTAGGTGTAACCGACCACAATCGGTTAAACCTACGTGTATCATACTTATCTTCAGTTAGCACTAGGTTTAGCCGTTTAGTTTATTAATTTTATCACTTTTACCAATATGTGTCGTGAATTATTAATAATTACTACTAAAAGTAATAAATTTCGATCGTTTATTCACATTTACCAAAACATGTGATTATTATTAATAATTTTGTAAAATTATTAATAATTTTCAATTAATCACATTTACCGTAACATATATATTCTGTGCAGTTGACGCATGCGCTACTGAGAAACGACCGTGTTGTGTTCTTGTGCTCCGCATAATTATGTAATTTTACGTAAATGCAAATTAGAAGGCAAGTGCCAAATATCTTGTAGTATGCGATTATGACCCTTACACTTACTTAGACGTTTCAAATTGTGATGTGCAGTTCAGATTATATCAGTGTATTAAAGATTTTTTTTATTTTCATTTTTTAATCATTAGTGTAGTTGCGGGAAATGACAGTCATGAGTGAATGCTGGAAACAGATGCCAATTATGCGACGAATTCGGAAGAAACAACGAGATGTGGTACAGGTGTACCTCGTGTGGACTATGGGCTCATGCGGAGTGCACTGGATGGGAGTCGGCTGAAGGTTATGTTTGCGATGTATGTTAGACTTTATTAGACTCCGATTGCCCTCCAGGGTGATCACCATGGGGTGCTAAGACAGGAAACCTCCACGTGCGCCCGTGGACTGGAGTTCCCTCTCGGATATGTCCGGGGGGAAGACCAGTTTTTCGGGCCGGTGCACCCTGGGATGCGGGCAAAAACTCTTCCTTAGGCACTGTGTGCCTAAGGGGTCTCTTTGCCCGTATGCGAATAGCCTGTCGTGTGGACGCTCCAACGCGTGTCCCTCTGATCAGCAGAGGGCACAGCGGCGGAGCGGGCTTGCGGACGGTGAGTAATGGGTAGCTCGCCGTCCGACCGAGGACCAAGCCCGGGTCGGTGGCGCGTCGTGTTTCGCGCAAAATGCCTGCTGGGGTCGCGGGTTTTTTCTTAACCCAGAATACCGCGGCCCTGGAACGTAAAGGGCATCCGAAGGAACACGGGTGGATTTTAGTCAGTAAGAGTCTGACAGTCCCTTCCGCCCCACCCAGGGCGGGAAGACTCATTTGATGATTTTAGAACCTAAAAAAAAAAAAGGGTGATCACCATTATCCCTTCGTTGGTGTAATGGGAGTCAAATCTATTTTATTTGAGTTCTCGCTTAAGTGACCCCCATTACCCTACTCTACCCTACTAATGACATTATTCGTTACAAACTGTGCTTCCAAGACGAATGGGCTGATTTACCTGTACGACCAAAGCGTCTGGAATCACTGCCAGAGCATCCCAAACTGTACACACGACCAATTCCAATTGAAACTTCAAAATAATTATACGCACTTGCAAGAACTAAAACAATTGATTCCACAAGATTATCGTCAATTTTATGAAACTTTACTTCATAAATAAATTATAAATAAAAACTTAAATATTAACATGTTCTTTTTTTGTCTCTGTTTTGATATCCATTTTACCTTTGTCATCAAAATGGTTTTTGATATAGACACTATATGTCCTTATTTATCTAACACGACATAAAAGAACCAGTTTTTAGTCTCTTCTGTAAAGTGGTACCAAATTCACATTCGACCTATTGCATGTACCACCACGACACGATATTATGTATGATTATTTTCACTGGAATTCATTTAAACTATTTCACCAACGAAGCAAAATCAAAAAACTTGTATTTCAATAGCATTTTATTTTAGACAACATCAGACTAATAAAACGACACTTGTTATATGAAATTCAACCAAAACATTTTAACCATTAGAATTATATTAATTTGAAAAAAAAAGCTTTTTGAATATATAATACCATTTAAGGACGCTGCCAACGATTGACTTTGATTCGTCAACCAACCATTTTAAGAGAATATTATATTCCTTAGAAACAAATTCAACTTCAAAATATATAAAAAATGCATTCCACCGTGATTAACTTTATACAGACAACTAGCGATCCTCCCTGGCTTTGCACATATGAAACTTCCAAAAAACTCAATGCAAAACGGACAACGTGCTCAAAATTCTTTTTACAGACTTCCGAATCCTCTAACCAGATAAAAACTTTTTATACGAATATTAGAAGTACATAAATATAGAAACGAAGTAAGGTTCACACTAATAAATAAAAGTTTTTTTTTAAATTAAATGATGATAAAAAATCTTTTCCAAAAAGAGTAACCGACTTCAAAAGCGACCACAAAAAAGTATAAAATAACCTACATAACTTTTTTTTCGGAAGTCGGTGGCTTTGTGTTTTATTTCATTGACTTTTTTGCCACCGACTTTAAATATACAACCCAAATTCTTGTCAAATACATAATTTTCTTACTCGCCCATGTACACAATAAGTTCAAAAATTCCCTATCTCAAAAAATACTGAACCGATTTTGACGAAACTTGCAGTATTTTCCCTAAGCTAAACAATACCTAGTACAACAAAAAAAGGCTTGTAGTACCGGAGATTTGCGAATACAAACATAAAAACATACATGCACTTTTGAAATTTGGCTTATTTTTTCAGACGCTGATACAGTAACATACAATACGAGAACAACAAAATATTACATACATACATACATTCAGGCCCTTATGCTCAGAAACATAAGACAGATTTGATTTAAACAGGTATCAAGACCAAGTAAAACAAAACAGACTTTTTGACGAAACAGAACACATCGAAACATCGACTGCTACCGAGAAATTCTAGAAGTATTTTCATCCCTTGAGCCCTTTTCCAACTTTCTCACTTTTCTTTCTCAAAAGGAAATAAAGGAATAATAAAATGACTAGGAACCTGCAACGACTGTCAGAAATCAAATAATAGGCGGGACCAACTGCCAACTTGCTTTCCGAGGCTAGGAGGAACTCCGCTTCGATAAATTAGTCACCCATACATGTCGGCGACTTTGACAAGCGCTATTTTACCTTCAAGATCGACCCATATTAGGCTGTTAGTATTTAAGCAACGAGCTCCTGTAAAACACAACAAACTTAGTAGTTAAACAAAAGATACAGATGTGGTGAGTTATTCCACTCTGATCCCCAAACCGATTCCCTGTGAAATTTTTTACTTTCTAGAGGATCAGTTTTTGGGGATCACAACGGAATAACTTATTCCACTCTGATCTCGGTGTAGTGCATTTTAAGCTCTTAATATGACATCGTGATAAGGTAGGTAATACAATAAAATCTATTGAAAAATACACCCTATAACGATGACATAAGAGTAACTTGCTGCACTCTTAAAAAATGCTAACAGGAAAAATGTGATTCACAAAACACATAAAAAACAATGTTATTGGAAAAATATATTTTCTTAGTAGTTATATAAAATTACAGTAATATGTATAACAAATTAACAGACTGATTGCGTAAATTACCAAAGAATTTTGATACATGTGTATACTGGTAAACGTCCACAGGTCCGCATCGTACGTATCGGACGCATCGCATCAAATGCGGGGCGCGTCCACTGATCGGCATTCCGTATGACGTCATCGGTACGCATCGCACGTAGCCAATGCCGACGAGCCGTCCGTACGATGCAGATCAGTGGACGCTGTTGTATGAGTTTTAATACAAGACAAACTAAAATCCGTTACTTAAGATACTTCCGATACATGCGATGCGGACCTGTGGACGCTTACCTTAAGAATAACATGAACAATTTATATTATCTACTTACTTCCTTTTTGAAGTGAAAACTTCTTAGGGTGTGCTGACATTTGAATGAATTTGTTTTTTGAATTTTGAATGAGGCTGAGCCTTAAGCGCCGTATTCACCATCTGTCACGGCTGTACGTCAGCTCAAGGTCGCTGTGATGGATGTAGCATACACACCATCGTGCGCGCATCCAGCGAGCAGAATCAATAGAACGATTATAGACGTGTTTTAGAAAATGCCAGCAGTTTTAACAAAATGCCAATAAATGGGACTTATTCTTATGTTGTCAGCAGCAACAGAAAAGAGGAAAACAAAAAGGAAAAGATTTTGGATTATTTTTTTTTATCATAAACGTACAGAATACACTCAAATGCGGAACTTATATTTTTCAATAAATCTTGAAAGGGTTTCACTATCCATTTTAACATGCAGTCTTCTCTCGAGACAAGCTCTAAATGTTAAATCTGCTGTACAGCAAGCCTATACACGGTCCAGCATGCACGATGCTGGACTGCTCTGACGTACGTCCGCGTTATTCACTGTCCATCTGCACGACGTTCGCGGTGGTGGGGGTGCTCGCTGGATGAAAAATGGGTCGTGCACGTCCAGCAAACAATTTAAAAAAAATATTGACGTACGTCAAGCCTATTCACGGTGTTTTTGCGTCGTGCATCGTGCACGGCCTTGGCGGGACGTACAGCAGATGGAACGTGAATACGGCGCTTTAAGAGCGCGTATTCTGAAAGTTGGCAACGTCGCAAATAGTTGTCAAATATTAACAAGTTTCAATTAATTTAGCACTGTCACTGTATGGGAATAAGAAATATGGCTCTGTAGTGCACAAAAAAATTGATAAGGGAATGCAATAAGTAATATCGTAACACCGAATATATAGTTTTAGATTTAAAAAAAGTATTTGGAAACCTGCCAAATGCCTTTTTTACACCTGAAACGGTGATAGGGGTCCCGCCCTGCCCGGGCTGGGAGGACTCATTTCATGATATTACAGTAGTACAATACAGTTGCAGTACTTAATTCAAAATTTGTTTTTAAAGACCTTTGTCTAAGTCTCTAGTCTTTAAATTGTATTTATTCTAAGAAACACTAGAACACTGAGCGTCATTTCGCATCACACTTGCGTGTTTTAGCGCCAATATCATTGTTTCCCGCGCTTTCCGGGCGGCTTCTGTAGTTGGAAGCCGGACGACGTGTCGGCTTGTGCGACACCGAAGCTCGTATTCAGCGATGTGTTTAGACTCGGCTGGGACTGCGGCTGCCACGTAGGTCCTTCAAAAAAAAGCAAGTTATAGAATAAAGATCGATCCACTGCTTTGAAAACTAAAAACGAAAAATTGTTTGCTTGTTGCTCATCTTCTTCTATCTATAATATAAAAATGGATCGAAAAATGTGTTGCTAAGCTCATAACTCGAAAACGGCTGAACCGATTTGGATAATTCTTTTTTTTGTTGAGTTTGTAACCATCGTGACCGGGTTTTAGAGGACTTCCACCCGTGCGAAGCCGGGACGATAAATGAATTAATATATTTTTGTCTCTTAGATTTACATAAGAATGTGATTGAATCAGCCCCAGAAAGTGGTTAATAACACTTGTGTTGGGGTTGAAATTTATAAAGAGCAATAAGCAAAGGATGAATGTCCCAAGACAATAAACGAACATGCAATTAAAATGTTCCGTTTAACATCTATGATGTGTAACATCTATGTGTACCGGATGGGTACATGGGACGGCGGAGGCGGCCGCCGCTGCTGTGGGAGCCGCCCGCTCGCACCAACCTGCTGCAGCACGCGCCGCTGACGCGAGCGCTGCGTACACTCAATATGGTGTCACAACGGATTGACTGTTTCGATTGTACTTTGAGGGAGTTCACACGGGCCGCATTTTGTTTAGTAACTTCATGTTAAAAATAATAATAATTTAATGATGTACCTAGTCCTATATTTATAACTATAACTACACTATTGTATTAGGTTAAGCCTGTGATGATAGCTGTAAGTGTGTTTAAATAAATAAATAAATAAATAAATGATTCTCGGTGATAACTTGAAATACAAAGGATACACTAAAATAAGGATAAACTATAAATGAATTGCTCCTCCTGTATCATGAGTGTTTTTAAAAGATTTAATCTCTCTTGGCTGTATACTGGATTATACATCATAATTATGTAAAATATTAACAACCTTTCATGAGCTGAAAGTATGGTGATATACAAATTTTACTGTGAAATCAACCCTGAAAGAACAAAAAATAACCAGCAGGTGCTTCATAGATTGTCAAGTGAAATATAATCCATTTTGTATAAAAATACCAGATTTTTTTTTCAGGGTTATTTACATAGTAAAAGTTGTTTATAACTTGTAGCTCATGAAAGGTTAGTTTCATAGTAACATTTTTTAAATCCAATGTATATGAATGTGGAACAAAATACCTCAATTTTTTTTTTTTTTTTAAGTTAGATTTGTTTGCTCTTGACCTTAGTCTAGGTCAGGAATGACTAAGAAAAGGTCGACGATGGAGCGAGCTTACCCAGAAGAAGCCTGTTCACTCTAACTTTGAAGATATTAGGGTTGTATGCGTTCGGAAACACAGACGCAGGCAGAGAGTTCCACTCCTTCGCTGTCCTCATTATAAAGGACGTTTGGAAACGCTTAGTGCGAATTGGTGGTATAGCAATAAGGAAAGGATGGTAGTTTGCCACCTACGAGTCCAACAAATATTGTTATGGAGATGAACTTACCACTTGCATCTACTGTAGGGAAGGGTGACATTGCACTGCCAACGTACGTGAACGGTGTTGGTCCCGCCAACTGTTGTAGATTACCTGAAAGTGCAGAAATTAACATTGAGTTAGTACAGTGAAAATAGACAAAAAAAGTAATAACTTTAAAAATACCCTTCGATCTAAACATACATAATTAAGAATTTTTCTCCAAAATGAAGGTAAGATTTATTTAAAATACACACACAATGTAACAGTAGTTTGGTTTATAAAAATCAACGAAGTAAAACAATTACGAAGTTCATTGGCACTTCAGACTTCTTCCAGTGAATGAACGAGATGGCGCTAGACGACTTGTATAGCTCTGTCACCTTCACTCGCCGGAATGAGCCTGGTTTTAAGACCTTGTAATACCCCCCCAGCTCACAATAGTTGGGAAATTGAATGGTTTTATTATGAAACATAACAAAGGCAATTGAAGGACCACAGTCAGACCGTCCCCTTCCAGGTTGATAATAATCACTGAACCTATGATACTCTGTAGTTGCAGTAGTTATGTTCACAATGTTTGGGAAATCTGACTATTCATTGTAAAGTACGATTAATAATTGTAGTCAGTAAAATGACATTTCCAGTGTTGCAGGTATTTCGTCCCAAATAAATAGTGATGTGGTTAATCGAGATTTAACAATTAAAAGTTAATCGAGATTACATTGTTTAATATATAAAATATTAAATTGCCTTTAAATAATAAAAAAATGTAATTTACGCTAATTAAACAGAGGAAACCGTGTCATCATCATCATCAGCCTATAATGTTCCCACTGCTGGGACACAGGCCTCCTCTCTGAGAGTGGGAGTGGGCCATAATCCACCTCGCGGGCCCAGTGCGGATTGGTAGATGTCACATATCTTCGAATCAAAAATTCGAGGTTCTAGGACATGCCGGTTTCCTCACGATGTTTTCCTTCACCGTTTTGAGAGCAGTGGTGATGAAATAAATTACACAAAGTAATGCGCCTGGCGGGGTTCGAACCCACGACCTACAACTCGTAAGTCGGGACCGATACCACTGGGCCACCACTGCTCTCAGAAACCGTGTATCGGTTGGTAATTAAATCTATACTAATATTAATAAATAATAATAATAAATAATGTGTGTGTGTCGGCGCAACGACTTTCGGATCAGGTGCGGGTCATTCAGCGTAACTGTATGCTGGATGACACCGTACTTGATCGACTACGCTCGGATTCACGGAGTAACCGAGTTATTCCTGCTTCGCCACTGATCGCGGTGCAGCAACAAAGTTCTTCTAGTATGCCACCGCAACCCGATCGTGATTGTGAAGAGGATCATAGCGAAGTTATATCCGTGAGTACCCAATGCAACGCACAATTGAGGAGCGCTTTGGAGAGTGCGTTTCGGGAGTTCCGCTCCGTACCACCGGAACTTAGACCATGTTTACCTCGTTTGCCTATGCACAATAAAAACAAGGCGCTTATGTGTGCTCTAGACTCGGAACTGTCAAACTGTTTTGACAGTAGTAAGGATCTTGCCGATGCCCACTCGATCTTGTACTGTGCAGCTGTAGCGGCATGTCGTGTAGCTCAAGTCAAATTTCCTGACAGTGACAGAGCTACGCGACCAAAACCAGCAGCTCCAACTTGGCAGTGCAGGATTGAGCGGCGTATCGGTGAGGCTAGAGCACTCATCGGCAAATTGCACTGCTTCAGGGAGGGTAATACTCGTCCTAGAGTGATGCGTTTTGTGAGGCGGGCGTTCTCGGGAATCGATATTGATCCTCGTGATTATTTGGCCCGCGTCACAGAACGTATCGACTTCCTGAAGCAGAAGATTTGTGCATGGGCAAACCGTATTCGTCGGTACAAGCGACGAGTGGAGCGGTACACTTTGAATCGCACATTCCAAAGCGATGAAAGGTGGGTCTATAGGGCTTGGGAGCGACCGGACCAAGGTTTGGCTGACACGCCCCTGCCGGATGATGACGCCATGAGTTCATTCTGGCGCAGCATCTGGTCGGTGCCTGTCAGTCACACTGAGGGTGATTGGATCCGGGATGTTGAACGAGCGTGTGATCACATTCCAGAAATGGGGGCTATCACCATCAGCCCCCAAGACGTAGCTTGTGCAGTCCATCTCTTGCCGAACTGGAAATCTCCAGGGCCGGATGGGCTGCACAACTTCTGGATTAAATGGTTAAAAAAATCGCACGCTCGTTTGGCAACTCTTTTCCAGTCGGCCATAGAGTCAGGATCGCTACCCGTGTTCCTGATGACAGGAATAACCCACCTGCTCCACAAATCAAGTAGTACTGCGGAACCCAAAAATTATAGACCAATAACGTGTCTTCCCACACTCTATAAAGTTCTTACATCCATTTTGAGAACTAAGATTAGCAAACACATTTATGAAAACTCTATCATGTCTGCCTCTCAAAATGGATGTAAGAATGGGTCCCGCGGTACTAAGGAGCTACTCCTCATTGATATGGCCATTAGTCAACAGGTTCGCCGTTCCCGAAAGGATCTGTCGACATGTTGGATAGACTACAAGAAGGCCTATGACTCTGTGCCACATACATGGCTCATGAGGGTGCTGGAGTTGTACAAAGTTGATGCAACTCTGTGCACTTTCCTGATGTCATGTATGCAGCAATGGAGAACGGTCCTTCTCTATCCAGGATGTCGGCATATCCAGAGAACTAGCGAACCGATAAGGATTGAGCGTGGCATATTCCAGGGTGACAGTCTGAGTCCTTTGTGGTTTTGTCTGGCCTTGAACCCGCTCAGCACATTGCTGGAGGGTTCGGGGCTAGGATATCGGTTGAAGAGAGGTGGTCAGGTCATATCTCACCTTCTTTACATGGATGATCTGAAACTCTTTGCCCCCAACAACTTGCAACTGATGAAGCTACTGAAGGTAACAGAAACTTTCAGTAGCGCCATCAGGATGGAATTTGGTGTGGACAAATGTGCAGTAATGCATGTGAAGCGAGGGGAGATTATGGAATCAGAGGGAACTCAACTCTCGGATTCCATACACCTTAGATCCCTCTCTTCAACAGAGACCTACAAATATTTGGGTATGTCGGAAGCATTAGGCATCAATAATGCTGACATGAAGCAATCGTTGAGGGAGCGCTTCTTTGGCCGCCTGAATAAAGTACTAAACAGTCTTTTATCAGGTGGCAATAAGGTGCGCGCTTTCAACGGTTGGGTCATGCCGGTGTTGATGTATTCTTTCGGCATACTCAAATGGACCCAGACGGAACTCGACGCCCTGGATAGGAGAGTCCGTTCACTGCTGACTGCAAATCGGATGCATCACCCACGGTCGTCGGTGATGAGGCTGTATATCCCGCGGAAGTGTGGGGGTCGTGGCTTCTTAAATGCTAAGACCCTGCACAACCGTGAGGTATGCAGTCTCAGGGAATATTTCCTGGAAACCGATGTGGGGATGCACCGAGATGTGGTCACAGTGGACAAAGGTCTTACCCCGCTCTCCTTGGCTAACGAGAACTGGCGCAAACCTAGAGTACTAGACACTAATGATCGTAAGGAGGTATGGCAGAGCAAGGAGCTACACGGACGCTATTACCGGGCACTACATGGACCCGATGTCGACTTTTTAGCGTCCGTATCCTGGCTGCGTTTTGGTGACCTTTTTGGGGAAACCGAAGGTTTTGTCTGTGCAATAATGGATGAAGTTATGATGACGAATAACTACCGGAAATACATTGTGAAGGATGGTACGGTTGACATATGTCGGGCATGCCACCGTCCGGGAGAATCTATCCGACACATTATTTCTGGGTGTTCTCGTCTGGCTAACGGCGAATATTTGCATAGACACAACCTCGTTGCCAGGATTATCCACCAGCAACTTGCTTTGAAGTACAACCTTGTGGAATCGGAAGTGCCGTACTATAGGTATGCGCCCGACCCAGTTCTCGAAAATGGCAATATCTCGTTGTATTGGGATCGACCTATCATCACTGACAGGACTATTGTTGCTAATAAGCCTGACATTGTGGTGATAGATCGACCGGAGCGTCGCGCAATAATTGTTGATATAACCGTCCCACGTGACGAGAACCTCGTGAAAGCGGAAAAAGATAAACAATTCAAGTATCTTGATCTGGCTCGCGAGGTTGTTGACATGTGGGATGTGAATACGGCAGTTATTGTGCCGATAGTCGTATCTGCCAATGGCTTAATTGCCAAGAGCCTCGACCAACACCTAAGGAGGCTCTCGCTGGGTGGCTGGATCAAGCGCTTGATTCAGAAAGCAGTACTCATGGACACGACGCGTATTGTTAGGAGGTTCCTCTCTCAGGAGCCCTGACCGCCGGTAGCCCGGACCCTGTTCCCGGTACTGGTGGATTGCTATTTTTTATATTTTTAAATGTTTTTTATTTCTTTTTTGTAAAAATATTTAAAAATGTAATTTATAGGCTATTAAGATGAATAAAATAAATAATAAAATTTATTCAGCATTCAAAGTGGTACACAATACAATAGTAATATTATAAAGCTGAAGAGTTTGATTCTTTGTTTGTTTGAACGCGCTAGTCTCAGGAACTACTGTTTAGAAATGAAAAAATATTTTTGTGTTGGAAAATCCATTTATCGAAGAAGACATATGTCTATTTATCGCCTAATAATTCCACATACAGGCAGTGAGGTTTTGTAGAAGCCGGTTTACTTAGGTTTGAATCGAAGAAAAATAGTATGGATTATCATGAAGAAATGAACTCGGAGTGTTTTGAGGAATGGCTTAAAAGCATCTTGCCAAATTTAAAGCCAAATGCGGTGCTGGTTTTAGATAACGCACCGTACCATTCAAGAAAAGTCGAGCGTATCCCTACTTCAAACTGGCGGAAGGCTGATATTATTCAGTGGTTGGATGAAAAATAAATTTAATATCAACCTACAATGATAAAGGTTGAATTAATAGAAATAGTAAAATTACAAAAATCTAAATACGAACACTATGCTGTGGAAGAGTTGGCTGCTGAATACGGTGTCACAATCCTGCGTCTGCCTCCTTATCACTGTGAGCTCAACCCAATAGAGTTAGTTTGGGCTCAAGCAAAGGGGTACGTCGCCAAGAACAATAAAACTTTTAAAATGAAACAAATTATTTCAAGAAGGCCTGAAAGAAGTGACGCCTGAAAATTGGAGAAAGTGCATCAACCACGCCATAAAAGTCGAAGACAAAATGTGTCAACTCGACCATATCATAGATGAATATGTGGATTCATTCATTACAAATGTAACTGATTCCGATTCCGAATATACCGATTCAGAAACGGAGTCGGAACTCGGAACAATGACAACCGTAATGAATAAAAACATATAAAGTTACTTGTATATTCCCGACTTTCTAGTGTTAATACCTCTGACTCTCTATACATTTTTTCCCCAGCTTTTGTAATAATTTTGTAGTGAGAAATTTTAATATACTGGTATATAAGGTCCATATTTCTAAAATCTTATTATTTAGTACGTTATGTATTCAATATTTACAATAAAAACGCTTTGCAATAAAATAAAGCATGACTAAAAATGTCTAAGTCTATTGATTGCCGAACATCACTATTGTAGCGGGTCACCCTTTTTTGTATCAGTGACAGTTGGACTTGTCATTTTACTGACTACAATTAAAAATCGTACTTTAGGCAAAGATCCTATAAAACGGGGCAAAGATTAACTGGTTATGTATAGCTGGGCTAGCGTTATCAGGCGTCCGGATAAAGCCAGACACAGTCAGGCTTTTTGGTTGCGCGTCCGGCCAAAATAGCCCACGTTCGGCCTGTCCGGCTTTTGTTAGGCTTTTTAGTATTATAATTTTTTATTTATACTAGTCCTGATTTGGTTTCCTCTCCGCCCACCTCACCTTATGTGACTAGCGCAATCGATTGACTAGCACGTTAGCCACGCTCACTTTCGTTTTGCACGGCGGCGAGAAGAACCGTTTCTTTGAACCGGACCTAAAACGAAAAGTTAAAGTGTCCGGTCTTTTCACCTAAACGTCTGGTTAAATTGACCGGTCTGTGCGGCATTTCAGTTTTAAGACCTAGCAACCCTAGCTTGGTGTGTATCCATGTGTAACACCTCACCCTCTGGACAAATACGACAACAAATTTATAATTACCTAAGGCAGCTCTAGGATCTGAAAGCACAGCGCTTCCCTGATTGATGTCGGCCAAAGGACCCGACTTCATCTTCTTACGATTTGTCTCCGCGTCCCGAAGTATTTGGTCCAGACTAGTGTTCGCTGTAAACAATAGATTTATACTCAGATTTATGCTAACAAAAACGGGCGATTGAGCAAAATAACTGTGACATATTTTAAAATGTTCAGTAATTAACATTTCACTACATTATTTGCATCGAAAACCACGACACGTAATTTATAAATACTAATAGTCGCACGGAGGTCAAAGGTAAACAGGTATTTTGTTCTGACCTGTGACCTACCAATGCTACAATAAGGAAACTAGTCCAATTATATCAAATACCATGAATATTAGTGAGATGAGTTGTATTCCTCAAACAATAGCCTCCGCCAGCTAAGTGTGGAATAAAATTCGTTGACCCCCGAGTACCAATGTGTTCCAATATTTCAAAACGATAAGAAAAAATGTAAAGAAAGTGTCGTAACACAATAAAAAAAAACGTATACGTGGTAAGAGGCGACCTTGGCCTTATATTTTTTTGTGAAATCCGAACGATAGTATTATGAAATTTGAATAGTAGTAGTAATAGTATTCCACAACCATCACACAACGCCATCTAGTCCCAAGCTAAGCAGAACTTGTGTTATGGGTACTAGACAACTGATAATCATACTTATATATTTCTAAATAGATACATAAATATATATTATAGATAAATGACACCCAGACACAGAACAAATGATCATGCTTATCACACAAACATTTGTCCTGGGTGGGAATCGAACCCACGACCCCGCAATAGCAGTCAGGGTCACTAACCACTAGACCAACAGGCCAGTCAGAATAATGCATTACTAGGATCAATGACCGTTATTCCAGACTTATCTGGCGGGGACTATAACTCTTAGTCACATGCATATCATCTTCATCACATGTCCATAACAAGACAGCAGATTCCCTAGGCATTACAATGGTACAAAAAAATGCCAGTTCAATATAATAAATATACTCACGTGACGGCGCATCGAAAACGTTGGTAGGATCCTTGAGAATGTACTTCCGTAAGTTAAGGTACTGGTCCTTCTGAGCTTCAACCTGTGTGTGTACGGCTTGCAGACGACCTGCTAGAGCCACCAAGGACTCATGCATTCTTCTAATTCCCATTGTTAATTCTGCACAAAAGTTTTGAGTTAACATTATGAAGATGTTATTGTAAAAACTGTTTGAAGGACAATAATGGCCAGAATTTTCCAAAGCAGAGTTAATTAATTAATGTTTTTCAAAAACATTAATTAATTAACGTTGGAATACAAGAGACCTACAATGCTTAAAACAGACTGACAATACTGTTAGTCTTTTGTAAGCATTGTAGGTCTCTTGGATTCCAAAGATATTTGAATTTTATTGTGCTTAATCTAGTTTGGCTGGTTAAAAAAACTTTTTTTTATGTAGACTTGGTGATAAAAGTCAGTCTATAATATCCCTCTAGAGTATCGGTAAACGGAAACCAAATACAATCTATAAGGGCGAGAAAACCCAAAGATACAATGATAAATTCTAATAGAAACCATAAAGTTAAAATATTTAGGTGCACGAGGGCGACGACGTTTTTGTGAAACACTACGTATATTTTTGGTTACGACATACGTACACCTTTCAATCACCTTAAATGACTACAACAACTTGTATTCTGTTGAACATTGGATGAGAAACCGACCAAGCGCACAAAGCGGCCGTGCGTAACATCAACAAAACTTTTCTCCCTCTTCCAAGAACCCCGTAGTCGGAAAGTGGAAGTGGCGTGGCAGTGTTGCCAATATGATGAAATTAAATTGAGGCATAGTGCAGACCACAAACGCCACAAATATAATGCCCCGATTTTTTTTCGGAGCAAATGCTCCACTGTATGAATTTATACTTTTCATTGGGTGTGTTTGCAATAATTTAAACTCAAATACACAAACACCTAGGAACAACTACTTGTAGATCACACATACCTTGTTCAGTTAGCAGTTTAGGAGAGGACTGCATCTGCTTGTCGGCGACGTCCATTTGTCTGCGGAACGTGATGAGCTGTTGTTCCAACTCGGCGATGAGATCTTTGACGTACGCCGGAGGGGCCGTCCCTTCGAGCTCCGAGCCTGTAGACAAAAAATATTACGATTTGAAGTTCTATTCAAGTCATAGTGCAGACTCCGAACTTAATACTTTTGTTTTACTAAATTTCAATACGGCGCAAACGCCCAGAACCTAAAAAGAAGACAAAGGAAACCCAATAAAATGCTAAAACTTGCTAAATCCCGTTGTAAATTGAAATATCTTTAATCGTTGAATATTCTTCTAAAAGAGTCAGCGAATTTTTTGTATCCCACGAAACTTAACAGATCAGATTTCATTATGTGGGTCCCTAACTTGATTCTCAGGTCGGGCAATTTTTATTGGGTTTTACTATTAGGGATTGGTGAGGAACAGCCACGGAATCACGGTTTGTACCCGGCAAATCGGCATGGGCTCGTCCGTTTTTTTTATTTAGCAATAGACTCGTGTTTTATCATTATCTCGCCTGAAGATGAGCGAAGATGTGGTCGACGACGGAGAAGCACGCTTGACTAGAAGTAACCTATTCAATCTTGACTTGATAATATACAACTCCAGCTTGTAAGTCCACTCCTTTCGTAAACGAGGACTCTTCTTGTACACACTACACATCAAGGTATACAAAATTATTTTATTGTGGTCTCGCTTTTTATGATCTGTTCGCATATTCCACGGTCAGCTTATACTGGTTTTGTATAGCTTGATGCGTAGCCGTGTGTACCTCAAGGTAGGAGGTTCATTATCTACCGATTCAGTGGAGAGCTCAATGGAGAGTGGACTCGGCCTCACAGTATGTTACCTGGCGTGGTGTAGTCCCTGGCGGCAGTCTCGGCGGCGGCCAGCGCGGCGGCGGCGGCCGTGCGCAGGCGCCGCGAGTGAGCGCGCGCGCGGGACACCTCGCCGCTCAGGGACAGCACCTCGCGGAGAGTGGACTCGGCCTCACAGTATGTTACCTGGCGTGGTGTAGTCCCTGGCGGCAGTCTCGGCGGCGGCCAGCGCGGCGGCGGCGGCCGTGCGCAGGCGCCGCGAGTGAGCGCGCGCGCGGGACACCTCGCCGCTCAGGGACAGCACCTCGCGGAGAGTGGACTCGGCCTCACAGTATGTTACCTGGCGTGGTGTAGTCCCTGGCGGCAGTCTCGGCGGCGGCCAGCGCGGCGGCGGCGGCCGTGCGCAGGCGCCGCGAGTGAGCGCGCGCGCGGGACACCTCGCCGCTCAGGGACAGCACCTCGCGGAGAGTGGACTCGGCCTCACAGTATGTTACCTGGCGTGGTGTAGTCCCTGGCGGCAGTCTCGGCGGCGGCCAGCGCGGCGGCGGCGGCCGTGCGCAGGCGCCGCGAGTGAGCGCGCGCGCGGGACACCTCGCCGCTCAGGGACAGCACCTCGCGGAGAGTGGACTCGGCCTCACAGTATGTTACCTGGCGTGGTGTAGTCCCTGGCGGCAGTCTCGGCGGCGGCCAGCGCGGCGGCGGCGGCCGTGCGCAGGCGCCGCGAGTGAGCGCGCGCGCGGGACACCTCGCCGCTCAGGGACAGCACCTCGCGGAGAGTGGACTCGGCCTCACAGTATGTTACCTGGCGTGGTGTAGTCCCTGGCGGCAGTCTCGGCGGCGGCCAGCGCGGCGGCGGCGGCCGTGCGCAGGCGCCGCGAGTGAGCGCGCGCGCGGGACACCTCGCCGCTCAGGGACAGCACCTCGCGGAGAGTGGACTCGGCCTCACAGTATGTTACCTGGCGTGGTGTAGTCCCTGGCGGCAGTCTCGGCGGCGGCCAGCGCGGCGGCGGCGGCCGTGCGCAGGCGCCGCGAGTGAGCGCGCGCGCGGGACACCTCGCCGCTCAGGGACAGCACCTCGCGGAGAGTGGACTCGGCCTCACAGTATGTTACCTGGCGTGGTGTAGTCCCTGGCGGCAGTCTCGGCGGCGGCCAGCGCGGCGGCGGCGGCCGTGCGCAGGCGCCGCGAGTGAGCGCGCGCGCGGGACACCTCGCCGCTCAGGGACAGCACCTCGCGGAGAGTGGACTCGGCCTCACAGTATGTTACCTGGCGTGGTGTAGTCCCTGGCGGCAGTCTCGGCGGCGGCCAGCGCGGCGGCGGCGGCCGTGCGCAGGCGCCGCGAGTGAGCGCGCGCGCGGGACACCTCGCCGCTCAGGGACAGCACCTCGCGGAGAGTGGACTCGGCCTCACAGTATGTTACCTGGCGTGGTGTAGTCCCTGGCGGCAGTCTCGGCGGCGGCCAGCGCGGCGGCGGCGGCCGTGCGCAGGCGCCGCGAGTGAGCGCGCGCGCGGGACACCTCGCCGCTCAGGGACAGCACCTCGCGGAGAGTGGACTCGGCCTCACGGGATACCTGCATGATGGGAATTATGTATTATGAAGAGCAAGGTATAAAAATCAATCTTACTACTACCGTAACTCGCGAAAGTTTAGATGGACGGGTTAATGTAAGACCGTCTTGCGTCGAATTTTGCCGACTCTTGTCTCCACATGTATGAACACACAATCTACAACCCTGCCGCACCGCGCCGTCACCGCATCTCAGATAAAAACGCGGCGGCATCGTATACGATTGCCCTAATATGTAAAGTAACTATGTATTTACCTTGTGTAGCGGTTTGACGGACACCCTCATTACTTCAGAGCTAAGTGACTTCTGTTTCTTCACAAACTCCTTAAAAGACTCCACTGTAGTTGAAATCTCATTTGGCAGCTTATTTTGTTTGGGTGGTTCACCTGTAAATATGGACAATTTAATATTATTTAGTAATATTGTTGTACACACGGCTACACATCAATCTATACAAAACCAGTTTGTCTTGGTCTTACTTCATACGATTTTAATACACAATGAACGGTCAGCTTATACCTACTGGTTTTGCATAGCTTGATGTGTAGCCGGTGCTGTACAACTTTTTTGAAAAATGAACTATACATTTTTGTATCTTTTGTTTTTTATTTCATCGAGTTTATACTTTTTGTGTTATCTTAGAAATCAATAAAGCTTTTTGTTATGCTATGACATTTAAGGTTGTGTCAAAAGTAGTGTTGTAGAGCATACATCAGAATAGGTAAAACTTACTTTTAGCATCAGATGTTGTATTCGCGACACCGATGCCGCTCGTGTTCGGTGCAACGCCACCCAATCCGAAGCTCGGGGTTGCTAAACAAAAATAAAAATGTGTGTAGATACCACTTAATGCGGAGAGTGTAATATTCATAATACGACAGCGGAGCCTTATCACAGACCATCGAGTTTTCTTGCGTTATAATCATTCAATGAGTCCTCTTTGGTTGTAGTGGGAGAGTCGATCAGACTTATACCCACTAAAATCCACCCTGTTCCTTCAATTACTTTTTTAACCGACTTCAAAAAACGGAGGAGGTTCTCAATTCAACTGCCTATATTATTATTTTTGTTCTTTTACCTTTGAATTTAGCTTGAATATTTGAACTAAAAAGGGTGAAATAAATATCTGAAGTTTTATTAATTATTGCCAGCGACTTCCGAAAGTTATTTTACATGTTGTGGTTTTTGAAGGTGTTATATAATTGTGTAGTATTTTTTGAAGAAGTTTATAATTTACCTTTTTCAGTTCAAATATTCAACCTAAATTTAGAGGTTATTTTTGGTTCCTTTGTTTATTTTGTTTTTTTTTGCAAGTAAGCATGGTCTGAACGGACTCCTCATACGTGATGGGCTATTGAAGAATGAACTTTAAGGGCTATTTATGATAGAAACAACATAAAAAAGGGTCACAGCAGCCAGTTAGCAGATTCGTATGAGAAGGGATGTTAAACGGCCGCTCTTCTACTAAAATTAATTTAAACATGTTTAACATACCTGATATTGAAGGTTGTGTACCGGTCACACTAGTAGTACCTAATTTAGCACCTGAAAAAGAAATAAAACGTTAATTAGTAAACTCCTGGTAAAACAATTACTTTACAAAATAAAAACCTGTTTGACTACATACTCCTTATGTTCACAGATAGTTACCTAATAATTTTTCATTGTAAGCTACATTACATTTTTTTCTTTTTTTTTTGCGTGGTAAAATCATCAAATGAGTCCTCCAACCCCGGGCAGGGTAGGAGGGACTGTCAGACTTGTACTGACTAAAATCCACGGTGTCCTTCAATAGCCCTTTATGTTCCGGGGTCACGGTGATGTAATAAGTCCCGCGACCCCGGCAGGCTTTGGCTCTCTGAGAGGGGGCCCCGTCACTATGCTGACGCTCTTTGAGGCGCGCATGGAACACAACGCGCCGACGGCCCGGGCATAGTCTATGGTCGGACAGCGAGTTGCCCTTTACTCGCCGCCCGCATGCGTCTGCAGTGGCCGGAGATCGTCATACGACGTCCGTCGCCGTGGCGTCCACCACCTCGAGGAGCTACATTACATAAGATCACAGTAAGTAGTAGGAGAGCAGTGGTGGCCCAGTGGTATCGGTCCCGACATACGAGTTGTAGGTCGTGGGTTCGAACCCCGCCAGGCGTATTACTTTGTGTAATTTATTTCATCACCACTGCTCTCAAAACGATGAAGGAAAACATCGTGAGGAAACCGGCATGTCCTAGAACCAAAAATTCGAAGATAGTGACATCTACCAATACGCACCGGGCCCGCGTGGTGGATTTTGGCCCACTCCCTCTCTCAGAGAGAAGGCCTGTGTCCCAGCAGTGGGAGCATTATAGGCTGATGATGATGATGACAGTAAGTACGCTTAAATACGAAGCAACCGCGAGACACAGCTAGTTAGTACATAAATAATGGAAAAACAAAAGAAAATCTCACCACAACTAGGCATGATGGTAGGATAACGATCCCTTTTAGCACTTAAGACTTTATATGTACACTCCGGTTCACATGGTATAGGGCTTAATTCGAAGTTAGGTTTAGGAGCTATAGAGTTTGGTGGCAACATTTGAAATGTCTGCGTTACTGGTATGAACAGATCTCGGACTGGAGAGCTTGGGTTAGGATTCATGGTACTGAAAGGAAGGGAAAAAGGTTAAGGAAAGGTAAGGTAGCATCTGTATCAGACACGAGCTCCGCACAATCACTAAACTGCAAAATTTTCTCCCTGAATTGAATTTACATATGTGATTGTGAGGAGAAATAATGATTAAAGATTATAATAATAATATTCCACAACTATCACACAACGCCATCTAGTCCCAAGCTGTGTTAGTCAGTGTTATGGGTACTAGACAACTGATAAATACTTATATATTTCTAAATACATACATATTATAGATAAATTAGAATTACACCCAGACATAGAACAATTAATGATTATGCTTATCACACAAACATTTGTCCAAGGTAGGAATCGAACCCACGACCCGCCGGCATAGCAGTCAGGGTCACTTACCACTAGACCAACAGGCCAGTCAAGATTGATTATTAATGCCTCTGATACAACTATTTCGTTGGGCTTATCTGTCTCTGGACATGTCGCAACGTCATCTTATCGGACTATGAGAGTAATCGGATAGGGAGTGAAGCTGTACACACTTGGACACTATGATCTCCCATGGCAATGGCTTATCTCCGCAGTTTTTTTTTTATAGGGACAAACCCACCACACTATTCCCAAACCACTGCAACTCCTGAGAGCCAGATTCAACAGTGGCAACCAGAAAAGCGCCGAGGCAATGAAGCTCGACGTGTCCCGGAGAATGAATTTACCTGTCTTGGATCCTGCAACGAAATTAATCAGAAAAGAATATTGGAGGAGTAGGAAAAATATGTTTCCACTTCCCTCCGTACAAGCAGGAGACAGAACAAAACAATATCCGCTGATATTGTGTATTGTTGATATCTAATACAAGTTTTCTGTTTCTGTCTTCACGGAAAGAAAATGTTTATGGCAAAACTTACCTAAAATACTAGTTGTGGTGGTAGCTGTGCTCGTAGAACCAAACACACCAAATCCAGTGCTTTGCGTTGAGGCAGCGGTACCAAAACCAAAACTGCCGAGCCCACCAAGACCTGTGCTAGCAGATGTTGCTGGAGTGCCAAAGTTTAGACCTGAAAACATTAAAAAAACATGAAAGTTACTGAACTGCTTGAGAGAAGAGATTCAATATTCTAAACTTGAATGAACGAAAATGAGCCAATATATGAGTGTTGATTCCAGTGGGGAATTGAATCTATACAGGGTGACTTTGAACAAATGCGACAAAATGAAATGGGAGCTTCAGTTACAGTAACATAGTAATTTTAAACTGTTTTTTCTACAATCTAAATCGTTAAAAAAAATTACGAAATTATCGTTTTCAAAAGGTCCATTGATGTTATTATCTTCATTTAAGTACGAATTATCGGTATTCCTGCAAAATATCTAATATGAAAAAAAAATAAGAAAAATAAAAGTATCAAGAAATCTCGACCGACTCATCGCAGTGCTCAATAAACGTCTTGTGTACTCATGTTATTAAACGTTGCCGTTCATAGCGGTCATTTACCTAATTTCGCATATTGAATGTAAGTATCGTGCGACGTTGCCAAACCTCGCATGAGCGCACGCGCCGACATCCCTTCCCGGCGACCCGCCCGCACGCCGCCCTCCACCCTTCCATTACCATTAGTTGTCCTAAAACGTTTGTAGGTCACGGTCGCGCGCGCATTCCGCAAATCCTACATTACGTATTCCGAATAACTTGTATTGTTGTGTTGTTTTTGTGCCATAACAATGCCTAGGAGGAGACGTGAACCGTTAACAAACGTACAATATCTTGATATTATCGTGTGGTACAACACCTTAAGAAATCTACGTGAAACGCAGCGAAGATTTCTACTAAAATATCCCAATGCCATTCCACCTTCACTGGGAAGAATACTGAGAATTACACAGAACATGCTGGACTTCGCAAGTGTACACGTGCCGGCACACGCCCGGGGCGGTGGAAGACCGCCGATACACCCAAGGCGCATGTACCGCATGGTACAGCGATTTTTTCAGGAAAATCCTCAGGCCAGCACCCGACAGGCAGCCAGGCGGTTCAATGTGAGCCAGTACTTCATATGGAAGTTACTAAACACTTCTGGGATGCATCCGTATCATTTTCAGCCCGTGCAAGATATCGTGCTCGCCGACTATCGTCCGCGGAGACAATTTAGTGAATGGTTATTAGAAAATCTCCATCACAACATTTTATGGAGTGACGAAGCTACATTCACAAGAATTGGACTATTTAACGTTCATAATGAACATTGGTGGAGTGCTCGTGGTCGTAACCCACACGTTACACGGAGGGACGCTTACCAAGTGCGCTTTAGTGCTAATGTATGGGCTGGGATAATTAATGACAGAGTGATTGGCCCGATCTTCATTAATGACAGGTTGACAGGTCCACGTTATTTAGAACTTTTAAGAAATGCAGTGCCTGAACTATTACAGGATGTGCCTTTATCTTATCTTGCCGGTATGTACTTCCAACAGGACGGAGCTCCGGCTCATTATTTTAGTGAAGTGCGGGCTTATCTGCAAATTGAATACGGTGATAGGTGGATTGGTCGCGGCGGACCCGTAGCATGGCCGGCGCGGTCTCCCGACCTCACACCGTTGGACTTTTCTTTGATACTTTAATATTTTTAACGCTTTTCGTAAAACTGATCAATTATTTTTTAATTTTACATTTGATATTTTATAAATTATCTTGACAACACGTATTATTGTATATTTAAATTTGTCGCATCTATTCAATTTCACCCTGTATGACACAAATGATCTGGTAACACATTTACTCTTTTTTAAAAGCTTGATTTCTTGAAAAGACACCACAATGAAAAAAATTATTGAACCAGGCTTAAATTACTATTTTATTACTTATTTCTCACACAAGCCTCAAAAACTCAATGTATGATACATAATTACATAAACAAAGTCTGATTTAACTAGAAAAGATCCTTATTATTTTAGACAATTGTATCCTAACTCCTTGACAAAGAAAATCCTTTCATCCCACATACCATAAATCTGGAGCAATCTCTAGAAAGTATCCAAGCACAGTAAATTATTTTTCAAGTTTTCTATAACATGGTCATCTGTGAGAATTAACATTAAAATGGGCTGTTCTATTAAAACTCCGATTCAATACAACAGAGTAAGAGAATAGAAAACAGGGGGTGAATTAAGACTTATCTTTAAAAGGGAGTTTAACCTTGAAAAAACATAATACGACATTATATGGCGAAGCAACTAATTAGTACTAAAAATTCTTCTTTTCGTTAGCAGCGCGACAGTAGCGCGGCAGAAGATGTGCTTCTTCACATTTTATATGAACAGCCGCGCATAAATAAGCAGCGTCGCAGGACTGTCACCCAAATGTGAAAGCAGCGTTGGCAGACCATTTCAATGATGTGACCCGTACACAGAATAGTTGTTTCACCTATGCATTCTCTATTCACCCCGTTTTATGGTATAGTCTCTTTTTACCTGAACTAGTATTTGCAGTACTGGCACCGGGGGCACCAAAATTAAGGCCACCTGTCCCTAGCCCTGTTGTACCAAATGCCGGAGTTGTGGTTCCAAATGTAGGGGCGGCGCTGGCACCAAATGCTGATGTAGTTGTGGCGCCTACGAAGAAGAAAATTATATTTTGACAAACAAGAATGACATACACACGGGTACACGTCAAGCTATGCAAAACCAGTATAAGCTGACCATTCATTATGTGTAAAAATCGTAAGAAGCGAGACCAAGAAATACTGGTTTTGTATATATAATATTCTTATTTAGATATCAAAGGGCTGCCTCCTTCAACATAAGTTACAAGGCCAAACTTGTCGAGAATTTCATTTGCAACAAGAAATGTCTCCCCATTTATCTGTCTGATCATTGGCCAGATTGTACCATCTGCACCTCTTTTTCCAAGATTGCTGTAGCAAGTCATGGGTTTCTACCCAACACCTTTATTAAACTGAACAATAACCCCATTGACATCAAAAGAATAATAATAGCATCCCTTGACAATGCCTTGTTCTTTCTGATATTTTTTTTAACCTTGCACATAATCATCTTCTCAATTTAAACAAACTATTGAATCATACTATTTTCAAATCTTCTCATTTGATCTTTTAACAAGCAACATTCTCACTTAACCTCATTGCATTTAAAAAGAATCCACATCTTACTTAATTGACACTAAAAGAAGCAGCATTGAATAATCAGCCTATAATTACTGTTGTTTGTGTCAATAATAATTATGTTTATCTACATTTAGATGAGAGCTTGCATATGTGAACAGCTAACAAACATAAAAAATAAAATTGAATATACTTTATTGTACTCCAAAATTAATAAATGGCGTTTTTACAATATTGTTAACCCTAAAGATTTGATGTAAATTGTAATGGTTAAATAATAACTTACCAAAACTAGGTGGTGCCGTCCCAAAGGCTGGTGTAGTGGTGCCAAAAGCGGGTGCCGCAGACGCAGCACCAAATGCAGGCGTCCCAGTGCCGAAAGCAGGTGCTGCTGTCCCAAAAGCTGGGGTTGTAGTGGATCCAAACGCAGGAGCAGTCGACGTCGCTCCAAAACCAGGTGTTGAAGCACCAAATGCAGGCGTTTCAGTTGCTGGCGTGGTCCCAAAAAGACCAGACGGCTGTGATGTTCCCGTCAAGCCAAAACCGGGTGTTGCAGGTCTAAATTCAAATTATAACATTCAATCAAAAACAGTCTTGATATGTCGACACAACACAAAAACAAATATTGTAAAACGAAAAATTCTTGATGATGGCTTTTCAAAGAGGTTATAAATCATGACAACACATTCTTTTTAAAATTTTGACATAAAATAATTTTTTTTTTTTTTTTTTTTTGTTCCTTACAGAACAGGCTAAGGTCTGAGACCATGCTGCCTAGTCTTCAGTTGGTAGTTTTCTTGAGTATAGTAAATCCAGTTCAATTCATCAGTATGTAAAATAGGAAAGTCCAATGATTCATTAGTTTTTCATATCCTTATATAAGTGATTCCAGTCTAATTCATTAGTATTCCAAAGTAATCAAATCCAGGTAAATTCATCAGTTTCTTAATTTCCATGTAAATTTTATCCGTATATAAGTCTTCAGTCCGTTTCATTAAAATCAATATTTAAGATTTATTTCCATAAAATCAAGTAAGTCAAGTCCAAGTAATTTGTCAATTTATGTATTTTGTTCATATTTTGTAAGAGTCGAGTGTCAAATCCTTTTTTTTTAATAAAGCCCACTCAGCTGACCTTGAGCAGGCGCAACTAGATGGTAATGTCATAGAAGAAAGATGATTTATTTATAGTGTTATGTCTAGTGTTATGTTCATATCTCTATGTAGTCTGTGGTTATGTTATTTACAAACAGACATCAATATTTGTGATACAATAAAATTAATACAAAATATATCCTAAGACAGTCAATGAGAAAGAATATATCTAAACAATGTACATATTATATACACATGACAGTTACACCACAAGTTAAATTTGTCCAACTGTATTATTAATAAAATTAAACAAAGCTAAATAAGTCAAGCTATTTACAAGAAGAGCCTGAATGGAGCGCGGTACCAAATCAGGGCTACCATAAATTTCAATTAGCTCATCCATTAGCACAAGGCGCTGGATGCCAAAAGATAAGCACTCAAAGAAAATGTGATCAATAGATTGCTCTGCTTGGGAATTACAATGATCACAGAGAGAACTGTGTACCATTTTCAGACGACACAAATGATAATTTAGTCGACAGTGACCAAAACGAAGCCTGAGTATGGTGGAGTAAAACTTCCTGTTCATGTAAGTATTGATTTTACAGAACCAAGGCATGGTTCCTATGGGAGTATTGTATACTGCATACCACATACCCTTATTTTCAATTTGAACTGAATGATTCCAGTGTCTTTTCCATATATTAATGGACCTTATTTTCAACAGAGAAACTATGTCTGAACAAGGAACAGATATGTTGAGGGAACTACTTGAATCTAGGACATCATCAGAATTTGTTATAGCTCTAGCTAAAAAGTCAACCCTTTCATTGCCCATCACACCAACATGCGAAGGAACCCACATGAACAAAACCTTAATGTTTTGAAAAGACAAATGTAACCAAGATTCTTTTATTAATGATATAAAATAGTTTGTGTTGGCATTCAACCTATTATTTTTGAGATTTTCTAGAACACTCATGCTGTCACTAACTATAACCCATTCCAAACATTTATCATTTTTTTCTCTAATGTGCTTTAGGGCAGCAAGTATTGCCACAGCCTCAGCTGTGAATATACTTGTGTTTGAGTTTATTTTATAACCAATACCAGAATTCAAGAGAGGATCAAAAATAGCAAACGACACTGATGACTCAGTTTTAGACCCATCAGTATACACAAATCTATGATCAGTAAATTCATGAAATTTACGATATACATCTTCTTTATTGGATAAATTGTGATCAATAATGATGTCAATTGCAGGAAATTTGCTGTCAAAATCACCCTGATAACATGGAAGAATAGAAGATTTATAAATTTGCAGAGTTTCAAGAAAATTTACATATTGACAAAAGCCTTGAAGTATATATGAAAAGTTACAAATGGATGATGTACATGATTGTTTTAAATTGGAAAACAAGTGATTATTATTTTTGCTATAAAGTTTTAATAGGAACCTTTCCTTCAGGTAAGAGAATCTTATACTCAATGGAGGGAGTTTACATTCAACTTGCATTGCATTGATTGGCGTACTTTTAAATGCCCCAGTAATGAGTCTCAAACTTTTATTTTGTATTTTATCAAGAATATCTACTAACCTTCTATCACCAGCAAAACAGAGAAAACCATATTCGAAATGACTACGAATCAAAGATTTATATAATAATAACAATATTTTTGGGTCAGCTCCCCAGGAGGTTCTACACAATGTCTTCAAGACATTAAAAACTCTGTTAGCTCTAGAACATAACAATTCAACATATTTTTTCCAAGCCAAATTATGAGTGAAGGTTATACCTAAAAACTTAGCTTCATGAAAAATTGGTATAGAAACTTGATTGTAAAAAACGGAAGGACTGATATTGCTAGTTCTACTAAAAACTACTAATTTAGATTTAAGTGCATTTATATCTAGATTCAAATAAGAAAAGTATGTGTGCAAGCCTTCCAATGCTTTATTAAGGCACTCTGTCATATTTTTGATATTTTTCCCAGACAAATACACAACTAGATCATCAGCAAATTGCAGATTTTTGACCTTAGAACCTAAAATCAAATTTAAACGACGTATATACAAAATGAATATCAATGGGGATAAAATTCCTCCTTGACAGACTCCTACCGAAGCAGATCTTGGCCCATGTAATTTATTATTATATTTTACATAAACTTTTCTTTCAGATAAAAATTTATGCACCCAGTGCACAATTTTGTTTGGAATTCCAATAATAAGTAATTCAGAACAAAGGACATCAATATTAACACTATTAAACGCTCCAGCAACATCAAAGAATACTGATATTAAGCAATCCTTGTTATTTAAACTATTTTGAATATCAAGCTGCAACTGACAAATACTTTCACGAGCTGATGTTCCCCTACGAAAACCAAATTGGTTAGCAGGTAAAATATTATTTTGTTCTATGTAGAATTCCAACCTTTGTTTTATTAGCTGTTCAAAAATTTTACCAACGCAGGATGTTAGAGCAATAGGACGATACGAATCTGGATTAGACCTAGGCTTATCTGGCTTCAAAATGGGTACCAAACAATCAGACTTCCATGTATGAGGTATATCATTGTTCAACCACAAGTTATTCAATATTTTAAGAAAAGTTTGCAAACCCTTATCACTGAGCTTTTTTAACATTATGTATGGAATACCATCCAGTCCAAAAGCACTATCTTTTCTAGTATTTACAGCAGACTTCAATTCTTGTATTGAAAAAGGTTTTACTAAAAATATATTTTCAGAGTTTGACTCACTGGCAATGGGGAAATTTGACTTATTATTTACATAATCTGGGGTAAATTTTTCCAGAAAACCCTGTATCCAATTGACATCATTATTATTAGAAGAATATGTTTTATTAAATTTCCGCATATATTTCCAGATTCTGGACAGAGGCGTACAACGATTAAAGGAGCTGCAAAGTTCAACCCAACTATTTGATCTTTCTGTTTTCAAAGTAAGTTTTTTGAGGGCTTGTAATCTTTTAAACTCAATAAATGTTTCTTCTGACGGATAATTTTTAAAATTTACATAGGCCGACTTAGACTTTTGGACTGCTTCTGAACATTTTTTATTCCACCAAGGAAGAGGAGCTTTTACCGAATTTCTATAAGAGTTAAGAATAGAATAATCAGCTGAGGAACAAGCTGACGTATTATTATAAGGAAGGGACTTGTTAATTGCGGAATGCAAAAGTTGACAAAACTCTGTATAACTTTCCAATGGAGCAACATGTTGATCCTGAAAAGTAGATAATTGTATATCTACATTTTGTTTATACATCTTCCAATCTACCATTTTAAAGTTAGGATAGATGGGCAAATTTGTGTTATTGAAAGTGCTTTCCATATTACTATTATTAATAAAAACTTTTATAATTACAGGAAGATGGTAGCTGCCAAGAGGATCACAATGAACAGACCAATCACAAGAAAGAGCCAATGATGAGGAAACTATGGACAAATCTAAGGCATTTGGACGCCACGTTAAAGAACCGACTGTTGTCACTTCACCATTATTCATTAACACCAAATTATTATCATCAACAATCTCTAGAATATCCCTACCTCTTGAATTTGTAGAAGTACATCCCCATGATGTGTGATGGGCATTGAAATCACCAGCGAATATCATTGGTTCAGGCACAGATTTTATTAAAGATTCAAATTTATGTTTGTCAAAAGATGGAGTGCAATTTGTTGGACAATAGAAACTTACAATACTAATTTCTGTACCATTTACAGTAATTCTTACGCAAATATTTTGTAGGGAATTATCAGAATATGTAATTATTTTTCTGTAATTTATGTTATTGCGAATTAAAATAGCTACACCGTTGTGTTTGTTTCCAATATCATGTCTTTCTATTTTGTATCCTCTAAGGTTAAATTGTTTGATGGGTGTTAACCAAGTTTCTGATATAATTGCAACATGAATGTTGTGCTCATGAAGAAATTGGGTTAATGAAAGTTTGTTACTTATAATACTTTGTGCGTTCCACTGCATTATATTAAGATCCATTATTAGATGTGGAAGTACTCATATGGAAAGTTTGTTGCAAAACTTCTTTTATGGAGGATGTATTAATAGGATTATCTTTTTGATTTAATATAATTTTAGTAATAGCATTTGTTAAAGTATTCATAAAAAAATCTGATTTTGTCAAATTAATAATCTGTGTTTCAATGTTTTTCTGTGTTAATTTTGGAAAAGAATGTTCATTGAATAAATCGGAATACTTAGCAGCTCTGGACTTGACTTTATTTTCTTCTATTTTAATTTTTTTCTGTGGGCAAGTGTTTGAGATGGAAACATGGTTACCACCACAGTTGGCACATTTAGCATTTTTAGGATCTTCTTTACAAATTTTAAAGCTATGTTTATCTGTACATATGGAGCATACAATTTCATTTTTACAATATTTTGCAATGTGCCCAAACTTCATACATTGTAAACACTGTTTGACAGGAGGAACGTAACAGCTTACCTCATGTCTCCAGGAGTCGAGATATACATATTGTGGTAGCTCAGTAGAGGCGAAAGTAACCGCAACAGTTTGAGTGGGGACATACGTGACCGCGCCACCCTCACTTAATACGCGGCGCATGAAGCGCCTCACTTGAATAACATTTCTAGAACTTCCAATCAAGGCAGATATACTTTTATTAGATAAAGCCGTTGGAACGGAAGTAAGAACTCCGGTCACCTCGGTGTCGACAGCAGGTATTGTTGCCTTTAATCCCAATTCGTCTAAAAGTTTTTTATTTTGTAAGAATACATTAGCATTGTTGGACAAATCAAATGTTACACCTATTCTATATTTATTAATAGATTTTAAGTGTAATATGCCAGTGACGCAATATTTGCGTATAGCATGGGAGATCGCCAATCTGTCTTTGTCGGAGAATTGTCGTTCAGTCTGGTGGGATAAAAATACTATGTACTCAGTTTTTTTAATGTTTTCTGGGTACTTCCTAAAATATCCAGGGACTTTAAATATTTGGTACTTCCTGCTGTCTGACGACTCATCAGAGTCAGAAGAAGTCTCCTTGGAGTCACAGTCAGCTCGACCATCAGGAGGCTCATCTTTTTTTCTCTTCTTCACTCCACTTCCTCTCATTGTTTATTTATACACTATTTACAACTATGATATTATAATAACCACTAATTTTAATATATAACAACAATTTAAACAAATTAATTTTTAACAATTTGTGATTTGGCGCCTTGTTCGTTTCAAGGTTCCCGCGCTTTTGACATAAAATAAGTAAAAATTCGGTACGAGAACTAAAGGAGTTCTACAACAAGGAAGTTTTATATTGCGATTTCTTTAGAACATAATTCTGTAACAATATTTCCGTATGTCAAAAAATATATTTTACGGGCTCCAAGACTGAAATTACTGACCCTAAGACGACCCACTGACCGGCTTCTGCTCAAAATCTGCCGCTAAGCTGAAGTGGGACTACGACGACTGCGTCTACCGCAAGCCCAATCAGCTTTGGGCCAAAATAACCACATTCTAAACTCTGAAGTCATAACACAGCAAGGCGTCAAGCCTTGGCGCCAGGTAAAGACCAGTGGTTCACTTTGGTCCCAAATCAAAGAGACGGGAAGTCATAGAGAGGGTCCTTTGCCCGGTAGAGGGATGATGCAGGCTAGCAGTACTGTTATCCTCTAGTTTTAATAAAAAGTCTATTTCTGTACTCACTTGTTGGCGCCGAAGTTAAAGCCTCCTGTAAGTCCAGATGTTGCAGGCGCACTCGAAGGAGTGCCGAAAGCAAATGACATTTTCAGGCACTACCTTATTTGTTTAAAAACTTTATTATCAATTACACTTTGGAATTAAAATATTATCTAAATACACAACGCGGCGGTTACAAATGCCCACAAATGCCAGAGAACGGCCATTTCTTTTTCTGCCACAGACTATATAGCAGTCACAGTGTTGCCAGTATGATTTCCCAAAACAGTACGGTTGACTTTTTGAAAAAGTACGCTTTAACATCAAGGTACGGTTGGGTCGAGATACTTCTGCAAGAACTATATTAGTTTTTTTCTTCTTAGAGTTAGCTGTTTGCGACCATAGGTTGGGAAAAAAGCGATAGATAGGGAATCGAATAATCAAGGGGATATGGTAAAGTAGAACATTATCACCGATTGTCAATATCGAACAAATTCATTTGTTAATCAATTATAGAATGAAGTAAAGTCATTAATTAAATTCGTTAATGATGCAATTTTTTTTTTAAACAATTTATCATAGGAATAATGTGATGAGGAAGTTCCATTTATGTAATTTGTGTCCATATTTTAGTGCCAAATAAGACAGAAAATTGAAGAAAGTATGAGTTACAATATTATTTTCTACTAGCGGCCCGTCCCGGCTTCGCACGGGTGGAGGACCCGGTCTAAAACCCGGTCCCGATGGTTACAAACACAACAAAAAAATAATTATCCAAATCGGTCAAGCCGTTTTCATGTTATGTCGTGACAACGGAAAACGGGTTTCATTTTTATATATATAGATAGATTAGTTTCTCGACAGACTGTAATCGTAAAATAATAATTTAACTTACCACGAGTTTATAAATAAATAACTTGTGTAACCGACGGGTGTGTGGGTTAGGCCTTCTCCTGGGGTTGACGGGATTTCTTCAAGGAAATACGGTTTAGCTGGTGTAAACAATATAATTGAAGCGGGACACAATCACAACATTAAAACATACAATACAAGGTTACAATAGTCTTATAAGTTTAGTTTTTGGGGTGCTCTGCGAGCGCGAGTCGAACCGTGTCGCGGCGCACAGAGATTGGATAACGACTCGCGGCAGGGGGGGGACAGTTTCCTACATCAAGCTTACCGATAAATGAAGCAGCGCCATCTTCTTTATTGAACGGAGAAACATATGTTTAGTTTTGTCTAGTCACCAATAGATGTCACTGTAATAAAATTGTAAAAACAAAATGTTTTATTTTTATACTAATAACGTTAGTTTAAGTATATTTAACTCTTCGAATAATCATTTAATTATGTTGATCTTTATATAATATCTTTAATTCATTTAATATTTCGGAATGAATAGCAACTCTGCCCCTACATTCACTCGTATCCATATCTGATTTTAATGTCTATGACACTTGTAAAATGGCTGCCACGTCCGTAGCCTGCGTACACGCTTGATTATGTTTTGCGGTTTTGCGATTGTTTTACGTGTTTATCCTAGTTTTTGTGATAATAATTATCTTCGTTATAAACTCGAGTCGAGATTACTCCTCCGTTTCGGTACTAAGATTCAGAATCTGTGTTTTACTTCGTGATAAAGACGCTATTTTGTGTTGCGTTGTGTTGTGAACTTGTGACTGCCTGTAGTGAATGTTCATCTATTCATCATTGTTGTTAATATATTAAGTTCAAAAATTATAAAAATAGAAAATAAAGAAAACGATCGTATATTACTTAGTTGTTTTATTCAAACTCAATTTTTGCATCTAGCCAGTATTTCCCTGTACCGAACTTTGTTCTTACTTTCTTGATGTGAATATTTGATTTCCTAAATATTTCTATAAAAAATATTCCGCAAGAAAGTTTGAACAAAATAGTTCAGTACTGGGAAAAACAAGGCTCATTTTTATATAGGTATATCCAAATATCAACTACATTAGTGTGTGTAGGTGAAAGTGTGCATGTGTGAGTGTGAGATTGATCGGTAGTTCTTGTTCAGAAATGCAGAGGGCGCTTCAATCATGTCTTGGTTAAAAGTCACGAAACATGGCACTCTTTTCCTTTTATATTATAGTACTCTGTGACTCGCGGGCAGTGACGCGCGAGGGCTCGGCGGGTGGCATGTTTCTGGCGCCAACATTCAACGCACCTGATTGGTCGTTGAGGCTGACCTCTGATTGGCTGCCACGTACAGTGCAGCCAACATCAGTAACTACCGGACTCTGGGTTACATACTCCCCCTCTAGATCCCGATTACGTCCTCGATCGTGATCTAGCCCTACACTAAGGTCCCTTAGGACAGGTTGCAAACGAGGGCGGCCTCGCTTTTTCTTGGGTACGAGAGGTTGAACCTGATCACCTCCTCGTTCCTGAAACGGAGTCAGTTCACTAACGTGGAACTTGCCCAATACCTCAACAGAATTTTCAGCAGACGCGATCAAATATGTTGTTGGACTCATTTTCTTCAGCACAATATAAGGTCCATCTCTTTTAGGGAAGAACTTTGCAGTTTTCGACTTGCTGGCATCGCTTATCTGGCGAGTAATCAATAAAACTTTATCCCCAACATTAAAGGATTCACCTTTGTTACGTACCATTCCATTTATAATAATATTTGTATTAATTCAGGGAGATTTTTCTAATATAGTTTTCACCCCACAACATGATTGCTAGACTTTTATGTGTAAAAGGACTGTGGTTTGATTTGAATTGGACCGCCGGTTTTCTCATCGCTCCATTCGCTGAGCAATCCGATTGGTTGACGGCTCAGCTGCACAGTGGCGCCATGGGCTCCGCATGCGTTTTTTCACTGGCACTAGACCTTCCCGCGTCTTGTCACACAAGTGCGATCCACGCTCTTTTATTTTTCGTGAAAGAAATGGTCCTTAAGTGATTTCGTGCTACAATTCCCACATAATACGAACAATAACATACATCATCGCCTGTGGATACATGTGCATTAAAGGATAGCTGGATTTAGTCGGGACGACCGAGCACACCGCCGAGCCCTAGGAGCGCGAGGCAGTGGACGGGAGTTTTCTGGTGAGTTCAAATTCAAATTCACACCCTTTCTATCGCACATAATTGTTTGGTACTTCGAGCTGGATTTATTGCTCGTTATTTGTTGTGGGGTTGTTTTCCTAGAATTATTTAAAATTTATTTCATTTACGTCGCCACGCGTCCAAAATGGCGGAACTAATTCAACAAGATATTTTCGAACGCGATATCATTTTCGATGATCTCCAACGGATGTTACAGTTCATAGATTCAGACGATCAACAGTTAAAATCACGCTCAAAAGAGTTAACTTTGCTTCACAGAAAGTTCCTCAAACTTCAAACAAAAATAGAAAAATTCTTAATAAAATCCAGTAAGTTCGATAAAGAGGAACAGCTTAAGATTCGTAGTAATTTTAACGATGGCTATTACGCAATAGTTGGTCATTTAGATAAACTCAAAGAAGAAGAAAGTGAGCGTAAACGAATAATGTCGTCTAGTACGCCGATTAATAATTCGGTTGTACATGTACCTTCAAATAGTAATAATTGTGCAAGTAGGCTACCTACTCTTCCAATGCCTACCTTTTCAGGAGAGACTACGGATTGGGCCCCATTTTACGATCTGTTTCGATCAATAGTACACAACAAAAATACCTACACGGAGACGGAAAAGTTTCGGTATTTATTATTATCCTTGAAAAATGAACCTTATCACCTTATTAAGTCCATACCAATTACGGACGACAATTACAGTGTTGCGTTAGATATGTTGCTTTCTCGATACAATAACAAACGAGCTATCGCTACTAAACATCTCGAGAATATATTAGATATTGAGCCTAGTTCCGAGAGAATGACTCAGGGTTTGAGAAATTTACTCAATGTTTATCAAGAAAACATCAAGGCATTAGAGGCCATGCAGTTTCCAATAGATCAGTGGAGTTTCATATTAGTTACGATTTTATTACGTAAAATTCCGTCTAGTATTCGAAAACGTTTCGAATTATCATTATTAAAACCATCGGATATACCGGACATATACGTATTGATAAGTTTCTTAGAACGTGAGCTATCCGCGAACGAATTCTCTTCTTACCCACACAAGAATAATAATATTGAAAAGGTGGGTACTGCGCGAACAACGACGACGCCCGCGGCCTCGCGCGGCAGCGAAGTTACGCGACGCTCGCTCGCAGCCACTGCACCGAGCAACCAAAGTAATTTAAAATATAAGTGCATTTGTTGTGATGCTCAACACACGTTGACAAAATGTTCCAAATTTCTTAATTTATCTCCCCGCGATAGATATTCTTTCATTCAAAATAAAAATGTTTGTTTCAATTGTTTACATGTAGGTCATGAGTTAAAACAATGCAAATCCAACTTTGTTTGTCGTTCATGTAATAAACGACATCATTCTTTAATTCATTTCGAAACGTCTCATAGCTTGACCGTTACCAATGACGCTCGTAGTAGTGACACTAGTGCTCTTTCACTCCCCGTGAATGAAATGAAAGAGCCAGCAGTACCCAGTGCTTCGCACACCGCAATGACAGCGGTAAATCACGCGTCGCCCGATAGCACGAACGATTCGCAATCCATTGCTCCATCGGTTAGTACGAGTACGGTGCTCTTATGTACGGCGCTCATCCATGTTCACGTAGGCCCGCAAAAACACACAGTTCGGTGTGTTATTGATACAGGGAGCCAAGCAACCTTTATTACCGAGGCTTGTGTGCAGCGGTTAGGTTTGCACCGAAGGCAAGCGCGCGTTCCCGTGTTCGGTATTGGCGGGCCCGAAAATGTTACTTACCCCAAGGGTGTAGTATCGTGTTATATCACTCCGACGAGCGGGGATCAACCTTCAATTTCAGTTGACGCATTAATTTTACCTAATCTTATGTCACATATGCCAAGTGTGATGTTGCCTGTTAAGGGGTGGACACACATACAAAATTTAACTTTAGCTGATCCTCAGTTTTATCTTCCACAATCAGTGGAAATGCTATTAGGTGCGGATATACTATCCCAAGTTCTATTAGGTCATGTGATCACGGGGCCACCCGGTTCACCAATGGCGATGAACAGTATCTTTGGTTATTTACTGATGGGTTATGTTTCATGCAACCAAAATACACTTACTTCTCTTCACGTTTGTCTCAGTAGTTTAAGCTCATCATACGATGACGTCATCAACCTGAGACGTTTCTGGGAATTAGAATCTCTTCCGGAAAAGAAAACCCTCAGTCCCGACGAAGCGTTATGTGAATCTATTTTCGTAAATTCGCATACCCGCGATGAAACTGGGCGATATATTGTTCCACTTCCATTCAAACCTGACGCTCCCGCCCTCGGCGAATCACGAAATACGGCGGTCACTAGATTCAAAAAATTAGAGTATAGGTTAGAACATAATCCACAGCTTAAAGTAGCCTATCACGCGTGCCTCCAGGAGTACTTGGAACTCGGTCACATGGAGCAAGTTGATATACCTACGTCTTCAGCTGATACCTATTACATACCGCACCACTGCGTGGTCAAAGAGTCTAGCGAGACTACTCGCACTCGCGTCGTTTTTGACGCGGGTTGCAAAACTTCAAATGGAATATCACTTAATGATGTTCTACTGACTGGTCCGAAGTTGCACCAGGATATAGTAGACGTTTTATTAGGTTTCCGTATTCATGCTATTGCCGTCACGGCAGACATTAAACAGATGTATAGAAATATTTCATTACAACAATCCGATTGGGATTTTCAACGTATTGTTTGGCGTAAATCACCAACAGAACCGTTGCTTGATTATCGACTACAAACCGTCACTTTTGGCGTCAGTTCATCACCGTACTTAGCCCTTCGTACTATTCAACAGTTGGCTCACGACGAAGCCGCTAATTTCCCGTTAGGTTCTAAGGTGCTCCGGGACCAGGTTTTCGTTGATGACGTCGTCACAGGAGCTTGCGACGTAAAGCATGCACTGAGTTTACAACGGGAATTGGTAGGTATTTGTTCGTCAGCGGGTTTCGAGCTGCGTAAGTGGCAGAGCAATTCGCCAGCGTTACTCGCTTCTTTGCAAACGTTAGTCGTTCAGGGCGAGCGGTCGGATAACGTTTCTTTCGCTCTTATGGAGAATGATAAGCAGATTAAAGTTTTAGGGCTTCAATGGAATCCTAAATCAGATACTTTCACTTTTAGCGTTCAATCGACAAATGATAAATTCACAAAACGGTCCATTTTGTCACAAATAGCCAAAATTTATGACCCTATGGGATGGTTGTCTCCAGTAACTATTTTCGCGAAACATATCATTCAGTTGTTGTGGATCTCAGGGGTTGACTGGGATGAGTCACCTCCCTCAGATATTGTCAATGCTTGGTCTAGCTTTATAAACGAGTTACCATTATTATCAAATTTTCAAATTCCACGTTTCGTTTTTGCAAATGTAAATGTAATTCAATTTCACGGGTTTTCCGATGCGTCCGAGCGGGCTTATGCCGCGTGTGTTTACGCCCGTATAACCGATAACAATGATAAAGTTAAATCATTTCTTCTTCTCGCGAAAACGCGTGTAGCACCCCTGAAACCGGTTCTTACGATTCCGCGCCTTGAGTTGTGTGCGGCTGTTCTATTGTCACAGCTGATTGAAAAGGTGAAAAATGTGTATAGTAAACACGTAAACTGTGAACATATTTATGCGTGGACCGATTCCTCCATCGTGTTAGGGTGGCTTCGCTCTCCACCACACGAGTGGAAAACATTCGTCTCTAATCGCACTAGCGAAATTTTATCTCGGCTTCCTGCCAATAGCTGGAGACATGTTCCATCAGCTGACAATCCAGCTGACGCACCTTCTCGAGGAATGCTTCCTGCAACTTTTTTACAAAATAATATGTGGCTCCATGGACCCTGGTGGTTAGCGCGTGATGCTACTTCTTGGCCAATTCACAAGAAAATACCTGTCGTTACAGAAGAGAAGCGTAATCTACCTATATCTATAATTTCAAATTCTTCCACCTCGGCGTCCCCTGACGTTACTGAGTATATTACAAAATTTTCCACGTTAGGGAAACTCATTAGAATAACAGCTTTTATATTTCGATTCTATAATAAGTGTAAGAAGGTTCAAAATTCCTATCCAAAATATATAACTGTGCCCGAGTTTGAATTCTGTTTAAATCGACTTATCAATTTAGTTCAACATTCATGTTTTACCGAAGATATTAAAAATATTTCACTTGGAAATTATCCATCAATTAAATTACGTCGACTCAAACCTTTCATTGATAACAATAATAATTTGCGGGTAGGCGGGCGGATTCATAAATCACTTTTACCGTTTATTTCCAAACATCAATTAATTTTGCCCAAAAAACACCACCTTACTAATTTAGTAATTGATCATACACATATCACCCACCTACATGCCGGTCCACAATCTGTGCAATATATTCTCTATCAAAAATATTGGATAATGTCTGGTCGTGACGCTATACGTACGCGCCTACATCGCTGCGTTCGTTGTTTTCGCGCGCGCCCCGTTCATCCGCAGCCGTGTATGGGTCCGCTACCGGCCGTCAGAGTGCGCCCCGAGCGGCCATTTCTAAAAACATCTGTTGATTACGCGGGTCCGTTTTACGTTCGCGCGAATAAAGTTCGGAATGCGAAAATTATTAAATGTTATGTAGCCGTTTTTGTGTGTATGTCCGTCAAGGCCATACATCTCGAACTCGTCTCTGAGCTGTCAACTGAGGCATTTTTAGCTGCGTTGCGACGCTTCACGTCCCGTAGAGGCTTATGTACCGACATTTACTCTGATTGTGGAAAGAATTTTGTGGGTTGTAACAATTACCTACAAGATTTATATACTTTTTTACGAAATGATTCTGTTCAAGCTATTCTTAACCGTAAAACTTTAGAACAAGGTATCACTTGGCATTTCCAACCTCCATATGCGTCACATTTTGGAGGTCTTTTCGAATCGGGTGTTAAAAGTTTTAAACATCATTTACATCGAGTACTCGGTACTCAAACTCAATCTTATGATGAAATGCACACCCTACTTTGTCAAATCGAAGCGGTGTTAAACTCACGCCCACTCTGCGTATTAAGCTCTGACCCTTTAGACCCTTTACCCTTAACACCAGCTCATTTTTTAATCGGAGGTCCGTTGACAACCTTACCAGATATTTCATTATCCGAGGATATTTCAAACCGACTCACTAGATGGCGCAGAGTACAGCAATGTGTGCAACACTTTTGGAAGCGTTGGAGTCGTGAATATTTACACGAAATTCAACAACGTAATAAATGGTTTCAAGATCGCGGCTCTCAACTCCGTGAGGGTATTATTGTTGTTGTACGTGATGATAATTTACCACCCTTACAGTGGAGGTTGGCTCGTGTCCACGCTCTTCATCCGGGTTCCGACAACGTTACTCGTGTTGTAACTTTACAAATGGGCAAAACCTTTGTGAAACGCTCAGTGGTTAAAATATGTCCTTTGCCCATCGAATAATAGTTTACGTTTAGTTAATTTTGTTACGAATCTTAGGTAGTATTACTTTTTAAGGTTAGATTAACTTCCTTTAAATTTAAGGATTTCAGTTTTTAGGCTTTCGTAGCATTGTTCTTTAACATAAGGTTAAAAGAATTAAATTCTTTTAAGGCGAGCGGCATGTTACGTACCATTCCATTTATAATAATATTTGTATTAATTCAGGGAGATTTTTCTAATATAGTTTTCACCCCACAACATGATTGCTAGACTTTTATGTGTAAAAGGACTGTGGTTTGATTTGAATTGGACCGCCGGTTTTCTCATCGCTCCATTCGCTGAGCAATCCGATTGGTTGACGGCTCAGCTGCACAGTGGCGCCATGGGCTCCGCATGCGTTTTTTCACTGGCACTAGACCTTCCCGCGTCTTGTCACACAAGTGCGATCCACGCTCTTTTATTTTTCGTGAAAGAAATGGTCCTTAAGTGATTTCGTGCTACAATTCCCACATAATACGAACAATAACATACATCATCGCCTGTGGATACATGTGCATTAAAGGATAGCTGGATTTAGTCGGGACGACCGAGCACACCGCCGAGCCCTAGGAGCGCGAGGCAGTGGACGGGAGTTTTCTGGTGAGTTCAAATTCAAATTCACACCCTTTCTATCGCACAACCTTCGCGTCTTGACCGATCAGCATAAAATTTTCTTTTGTCTTGCTGTTTTTCAACTCTATCGCGAACTTCACTTAGTGAGTTCAAGAATTTGCGAAGATATGGAGTTATCTGAGGCACAAAATTTGCTTTCTTCAGGATAGCTTTTGGATCATTGTAGACTTCTAACGGAGATTTCAACTCACGAGCAAAAGTTAGGAAGGCTGGAGTAACACCTGTTGTTTCACACACTGCACTGTTCATGCTGAAACGAACAATCGGAAGCTGTTTAGGCCAGGAAGGATGATCTGTGCCCACCAATTGTGCTAATCGGGTTTTCATATCACGATTTTTCCTTTCAGCTGGATTGGCTTCCGGGTGATAGAAAGGTATTAGGTCCTGTGTAATACCTAGTATATACATGCATTTTTGCATGACTGCAGAAACAAATTGAACACCGTTATCTGATATTATACGACGACACAAACCATAACGTAGGAAATATTCTTCTATGAGAATTTTAGCACAAGCAGAAGAGGTGGCTTCTCTAAGAGCATATAACTCTACCCACCTAGTTGCAGTGTCCTCTACTAATAGGATCCACTTTTCCCCATTTTCACCTTCAGGCAATGGTCCAAAAAGGTCTATAGCCAATACTTCATTGCGCTGATTTAATATCGGCGTTTGTATGAGACCTGGTGGTTTCTCGTTCGTCGCTTTATACCTCTGGCAAGTAGCACAGGATTTAACATAATCTGTGATTATTCTTCTCATGCCAGGGAAAAAATAATTCTGAGCAATCTTCTGGTAAGTTTTTTTCAATTCCAGGGTGACCCGCTACTGGAGCATCGTGACATTCGCGTAAAATCTCTTCACGAATGCAAGCAGGTATTACCAGTTGTGGTGACTCGTTGTCCGTATCTGGGTTATACCGGTAAAGTATACCACGGTCTAACAAGTAGCCACGCTCTGACCAACGTCGAGTCGCAACTTCTTCTGTATCTTCAAGCTCCTTAATGATCTTGTTAATGTCTGGGTCAGATTGCTGTTCTGCACGTAGTTCTGTAAGGTCACGCGTCGGTAAATCCACTATAACAGAACATATTCCGCAGGATTCGCGAGACTCTTCTGTGCAGACGGGACGACTAAGCGTATCTGCCACTACATTAACTTTTCCAGGAGTGTATTCAAAGTGAAGATCATAACTCTGTAATTTTAGTGCCCAACGCACTAAGCGTCCTGATGGCGACTTCAATGATAAAAGCCATTTCAACGGCTGATGGTCACTACCTATGACCACGGGATGTCCGTCAATATATCCTCGAAAACGATTCACAGCCCACACGACTGCCAGAGCTTCCCGCTCAGTAGTCGAGTAGTTCTTCTCAGCTGAAGACAATAAACGGCTGGCAAACTCGATGGGTCTCTCCTCGTTCTTCTCGCCTTGTAGCAGTACTGCACCTAGAGCATAATTACTAGCATCCGTGCGCAGAATGAACGGCTTGGAGTAATCTGCCTGTATAAGGATCGGCGTGGACGTCAACAGCTTCTTTAAAGCACTGAAAGCTTCTGCTTGTTGTGGCCCCCATGTCCATGACTGGTTTTTTCTAGTTAATCTAGTGAGTGGTTCAGCGACTTGAGAAAATCCGGGGATGAATTTTCTGAACCACGAACAAGTCTGGATGAACGTCCTCAGATGTTTCAGAGACGACGGTGGCTCCATATCCAAGATAGCTCGAATTTTATCCTTATCGGCTGATACTCCTTCCTGTGAGATCACATGGCCCAAATATTTGACAGATCCCCTTGCAAACACACATTTTTCACGATTTGCACGCAGTTTAAATTTCATAAGCTGCTCAAAAACGACACGCAGGTCTTCCAGGTGTTTAGCAAAACCACCTTCTGAAATAATGAGCAAATCGTCTAAATAACCTAAAATGGTTATATCCTTCAGCGCAGAGCCGGAACGCATTCTATCGATTAAGCGTTGGAAAGTGGCCGGTCCGTTTTTTAAACCGAACGGCATTCTCTTAAAACGAAATGTTCCAAACGGAGTGACAAACGCTGTTTTGTCTCTGTCTTCCTCTTTGACAGACACTTGCCAGTATCCTGATCGTAGGTCAATTGTACTCATGTGACAACTGCCTCTTTTGGTAGACTGCAGTAGTTCATCAATGCGAGGCATTGGATACGCGTCCGATTTCGTGATCGAATTTAACTTTCGATAGTCGACGCAAAAACGGAAACTACCATCACGCTTAGGTACTAACAGGGCCGGGGCGCCCCAAGCGGACTCACAGTCTTCCACAATATCATCAGCTAGCATTTTATTGAGCTCTTGTTGCATAACTTCCTTCTTTGCAGGTGTCAGGCGATATGGCGGCGTCGCTATCGGCGCATGATCTCCCGTGTCAATATGATGAACCACATATGGTGTAGGCTCCCCAATCGGATCAAATAAATTGCGAAATTCCGAGAGTAATTGGGCAAGCTCATCACGTTCCTGCTCCTGCAAGCATGTCCCCTCATCGTCCCGCAAAACGTTCATAGCACTATATGAAGTGCGGCGAGGTGAACTAGTCTCTAAAAGAAGTTTATACTTTTGATCTCTATTTTCAGAAAAATGCCACAAGGCTCGTTTGAAATCTATAGTGAGACCAGCTTTTTTAATAAAATCTATACCTAAAAGAGATTCGTTATTTTGCGCGTTGGGGAAAATTATAAATTCGGTAGGCACCATTTTATGGAAAAGGCCCACCTCAACATAAGCAACAAGCACCTCCATAAGGCGCGTGCAACCATCCGCTAGTCGGATGTACCGAGTGCACTTAATAAGTGGGTGGCCTTTCTCTACCAAGACGCGATGAAGCGATTGACCCGCAATGCAACCTTTTGCACCAGTGTCTAATAACGCGGTCCCATTTTTCCCCAAAATATTAATTTGCAACAAAGGCCTACTGTTATTAAATTTGCGGCGAAATTTGTTTACGGGCGACGATGACACGATTGAACAAAACTCGTTTTTTGTATTAACTTTGCACTTTTCGCACTTAGACCTAATTACGTTAGGGGCACCGCACCCAAAACACTCGATTTTTGATTTATCACTGTTTACTTTTTCACTGTCACCGATTAACTTTTTACAATTAACTTTTTCATGTCCCCATTTCTTGCAATAATTACACGACAGTCTTTTACGAGTTTCCTTAGCCCGGGTCAATGAACTATCGCAGTTGGCGGGAACGGCAGCGCCGGTGGCGGCAACTGGAGCGGCAACGGAGTGTTGAGTGGTGCTGGCGCCTGTACTAGCGCCTTGGACTGGCGATGGCGTGATCGTTCGCGGCTTCTGATCCGCGCCATTTTCCAGCGAATCTTCAATTGCTCTGGCACGTTGCAACAATTGTTCAAATGACGATATCGAACTTCTTTCGACACGTTTCCGTATTCTACGGTCTAGGAGGCCGTAAACCATATCTATTTGTACTTTTTCACTTAAATCTCCTTCTGGCAATTTCGAAATCAGCGCTCGCGTTTTCGAAATGAAAAGATCAGTCGGATCCGTATTTTGCCGTAGTGAAAATAGATCTAGGTAAATACGAAATGGCGGACGGCGCTCACCGAATGCACTTCGCAGTTTTTCAATGGCGTCTTGCTATGAGGTGACGCCTGTTTTCACGCCTTGCCACCATAATGCCGCTGAGTCCGTTAATAACATAGAAAATCCTTTTATGGCATTTTCATCGCTGATATTTACGCAGTCTTTATATACACTCACCGCGTCGATAAAACCTTCTGTGTCTTCAGGTTTTCCACTAAATCGAGCGGTACACTTGGTGAAGTTACCGGCGGGAGTTATTGCAGACGCGTCGAAAAGTGGCGCCGGCGTCGAGGTACGCACCTCGTGGATGAGCCGCGCGAAGATATCAGCTTGGCTCTGCTGCAATGTGTGCATCAGAGCCGCAAATTGGTCTGACCCCATAGTGATTGTGGAAGGCTCTTCAGCCCCATCCTCTTCAGATCCTTGCTGCCTTGTTCGTGGCATTTTTGCCTTTCACAACGAACAAAAAAAAAAATCTCGTCTTACGTTGTTGAAGGCCCCTACTGTTAGGGCGCCAAATGTAACCGACGGGTGTGTCGGTTAGGCCTTCTCCTGGGGTTGACGGGATTTCTTCAAGGAAATACGGTTTGAAGCGGGACACAATCACAACATTAAAACATACAATACAAGGTTACAATAGTCTTATAAGTTTAGTTTTTGGGGTGCTCTGCGAGCGCGAGTCGAACCGTGTCGCGGCGCACAGAGATTGGATAACGACTCGCGGGCAGTGACGCGCGAGGGCTCGGCGGGTGGCATGTTTCTGGCGCCAACATTCAACGCACCTGATTGGTCGTTGAGGCTGACCTCTGATTGGCTGCCACGTACAGTGCAGCCAACATCAGTAACTACCGGACTCTGGGTTACACTTGCTAATATTTGCTTGAAGCTCCAATAGTCTGGATATGTGTCATTCTGTCTGTAGATATGTTTTGCCTGTTTGCTTGCTTCATTCCAATAGTATATTTTGCAACTAGTGATTAAAGAGCGGATTTAAAGCGAGGGCTATATATGAATCGAGAGCAAGCGAAGGATTTAAGGAAGTGATTCAGTCAGTTTATACCATGACTACGAGAAAAAGTAAGATTTGAGCGATAAAAGATATTCAACGAAGAAAAAAAAAGTTCTTTATAATAAGACTGCTCCACACACACGTGGGTGGGTGTGTTTACAAACATTTAAATTCAGATACACAAATACCCAGACCCGAAACAAATAATTCTCTCTAAATCTTTGGATAAAGTATTTCTACGCTCGTTGCTCATATATTTATATAAAAATGAAACTCGTTTTCCGTTGATTCTTATGTCTTATATAATATCTATATATCTTATGTCACGACATTAGATGAAAACGGAACGGCTTGACCGATTCGGTTTTTTTTTTTGTGTTTGTAACCATCGGGACCGGGTTTTAGACCGGGTCCTCCACCCGTGCGAAGCCGGGACGGGCCTCTAGTTTTGCAATACAAAGCGTGCGTATGCAATGAAAAGAGATGGAAAATACCACGTTTCATTTCCACAAAAAACGTTACAGTCTGTCAGGGCTTTGTGCAGTATATTTTTTTTTTAAAATAGTATTTTGAGGTTTTTTCTATGCAAATCTATTCGAAATTATAACAAAAGGTGGCTCATCTCGTTAATACAAAAGCTAGCTACAAAATAAGGCACGTACTACGGGTGAATTCTATCTTTCTTTCTACCGTTATAAATTTTACTAGCTATTGCTAGCGCTGCAGCGGCAGTTGCTGGGATTTAAATCAAATACAATTCGAAAAAAAACGTCACGTTTTAATAGCGCTGACGTTGAACAGATACATGGGAATGCAGTTATTTCTATTTCTGCGCTTTAATACAGCCCGGAAAAAAAGCGCTCGTGCAAATGTGGGCTAAGTCTCATTTGAAGAATAATTTCAATGAGCATTAATTTTGTTTTCTTTAGCTATGGTTTGAATCGTTTGTATGAATGTCAGATGTCACTGGTTTACATGCTGAATCAGGCAGGATCAATTTCTCGGTACAACTTCAATTACCTATCTATCTAAATATTGCGATCTTTTGAGTCTCCGTAAATTGACTAGAGCTACAGGATGAACCATCTTGCTTGGGGTGGCCATCTGGCACGTTCTTGTTGCGTAACTTTTAGAACAACGCCTGTTAGTGTTGGCATTCCTCATTGGGTGACCAAATATCCCGAACCAAAAGTAGTCAAACTCACACCTCCGCCCGTTACCGTAATCGAAGAATGGAATAAAAGAATGCCAACTGGAAATCTGAGGGTAGAATCAGGTATAACGGAGCCTGCGAAGATTGTTAATTCAAGTTTATTTGTGTAGTTACGTAGTTAGTTCCTCATTACTGTGTTATAAGTAAATTCAAAAGAATGAGTTTGTCTCCAGGTTTTTGAAATAATTTATAGCAATACATTTGGTTTTACAAGAACATTGTTGTTTTCATTGTTTGACGTTTTACCCGATTACGGTGAAGATAAAAGGAAGGGTGATGATTTTCTTGTTAGTAATGCCCTATCCACGCACTTATTGGGTATGGGCTTTCCAAGATAAAAGTCCATAGTATCAGTGCCCTACTGTGCTGATGTTATGGCGTCTTGAAGTCGAGGTCATGCAGGAAGATTTTGGTGAGTTAAAGTACACTTTTCACCGGGTGATTGTTCATTTATTCCAAAAAAAAAAAAAAATTAAAATATAGCCTTCATTTTAATAAATTAATTAACATGGATAGCGATGATTATCAAAAGTAATTATTTTTTGAACAAATTAACATTTCATGATTGTGTTCTTTTTTTCCGTAAATAGACTGTATAGCGACTCATATCTTTGCCTTCTTCAACAGGGCGAAAGAAGCGCGAAAAAAAAAAAACTTTTTTTAGGGCGAAATTATTTTTCATTCTCTTATATTTTATTTCAAAATATCGTTCAATAGCTGTACACCTTGGCCATTTCTTATTGCTGTTCTCGGCTCCTTATCACCATCGCCACTGTACGGATCGGGTGAGTAATTCATCTTGTGCTCACTTTTTAATGCAATAACAAACCCCACTTGTATCGATAAACTATTTCGTATGAAAAATATTTTTGGCTAAAAATGCACGGTCCATGCTCTATATCTATGTTTCTGGTGAAGCCTTGGGTGAAGTATTACAGCCGGTTACAGGGCGTGGGGCCAAAGGGCCAAACTAACGGTATTTCCCGTTGTATATAGCTTTTAAATGTTTTTTTCCTACTCCTCGACTATTCTTTTCTGATCAATTTCGTTGCAGGATCCAAGACAGGTAAATTCATCATTCTCCGGGACGGCGGGACACGTTGAGCTTCATTGTCTCGGCGCTTTTCTGGTGGTTGCCACTGTTTATTCTGGCTTTCAGCAGTTGCACTGGTTTGGTAATAGTGTGGTGGGTTTCTCCCAATAAAGTCTTTAAATGTTCGTATAATATCGTCCATTAACACGATATTTAACGACATTTCCCGTTAGTGTGACCCTTTTTTTTTGAGTGATGAGTCCTCCCTCCCCGGGCAGGGCGGGAGGGACTATCAGACTTGTACTGACTAAAATCCACGGTTTCCGTCAATAGCCCTTTATGTTCCGGGGTCACGGTGATGGAACTAAGTCCCGCGACCCCGGCAGGCTTTGGCCTTCTGTGAGGGGGCACCGTCATTTTGCTGACGCTCTTTGAGGCGCGCGTGGAACACGACGCGCCGTCGACCCGGGCATGGTCCATGGTCGAACAGCGAGTTGCCCTTTACTCGCTGTTCGCATGCCCGCGCCTACGGTGGGCGTGTTCCACTGCGGTTGGGGCGGAGGGAGGACGCTGGCCTCACTCTCTCGCGGCCCGCTTAGTGTGACCCTAGTGTTAAAAAATATAAGGTTAAACTGTGTATTTCGTATTATCAGTAGGTAGTTAAACTAATTATTGAAAAGCACTTAACTCCTAGACAATGGCACCTTTGTAATATTGAAGTTTGATTTGCCACGATCCATTACGATTTCAATCTAAAGGCAAACCGAGAGCCCCGAGTGTCTGATAAAGTTTAATTGACTTTCAAGATTTTTAATTACAAACTCGAGAAAAGATACACCGTAGTGAAACTTGGGAGATTGAGGGGACGTATTTGGGATTTGACTTTAGGCACAGTACTTGTAGTTGACTAGATTATGTTCTGTGCAAAAACTATTAAATTCTTCCTGCTCCTATGTAAATATTGTATTAAAAACGGGTATTATTTCATCATCATCATCATCAGCCGGAAGATGTCCACTGCTGAACATAGCCTCCTGCCTCCCCCTTAGACCACCACGCCGGACGACAATTCGCCATTTGCATCCATCGGTTGCCCGGACTCTCACGATGTCGTCGGTCCACCTAGTATTATGTACTTTACTCGTATACATAATGTCTAAAAAAGTATAGTCACAGTCACAACATATTTTGTTATTGTTTGTACGTGTCTACATACAGACATCAACCTACCCCTAACTGTTAAATTTTCCCAATCAAATATAAACCTTCTGTCTAGCATATAAAGTTGAAAAGATTTGTGTAGATTGGAAGTCAATCCATTGCATTTCGTCGAGTACGGAATGTTCGTTGCCGGTGGTGAAACTCACATTGTACGTAGTTTACGTCTAACGAATTAGATGGCGCTGTCACCAAAATATGTTATTAGACCAATTTGGGCATTTCGGGTGTTGCAGAATCCATGCGGGTAGTTTCGTGCTACCAATTTTACATAAACTTAAATATTCCATATTTTAATTACTGATTATGAGGGAGTTTTAAAAAATATTTAAAATGATTAGTTATTTGGTAGGTATCTGCCAGCACATAAATCTACCTATAGTCTGTCTCATAATCTCGTAGACTAAATTGACACATGCAAATGTCAAATTTACAAATAATATTGCCAGCTGTTTTGTGCAGTGTTGTACCTACGATAACGGTTTGTTGAATCGTAACTTTTTATCTATAATAGACGAATTTAATTTTCATTCAAAGTTTTATATTTAAAATTCACGTACGTACACACGGCTGCACAACGCCATGCGTAATCCGACCATGTTTCGTTGCCTTTAAATTAAACAAAAAACATTATAGAGGATAAAAAAGTATGGTTTTCAGAAGACCGTCGTGTGGGTGTCATCATTATAAAAATTATAGGGCTAGATGATTACCACAACGAGATGACTTCTGATACCTATATACGAAAACTGGTTAAAAATATTTTTCCGAAATTAAAAGAAAACGCAGTACTTTTAATAGATAATGCTCCATATCACACCAGGAAACTGGATTCGTTACCTACTTCTAGTTGGCGAAAAGGGCAAATCCAAGGTTGGCTAAAATCAAAAAATATTTCGTATGACGAGACAATGTTAAAGCCCGAATTAAATGAAATTGCCCGAAAGCACAAAAAAGCCCATGAAAGAAATGTCGTCGACGAGATGGCTGCTGAACGGGGTCACTATTTTGCGACTGCCCCCTTACCACTGCGAGCTAAACCCGATTAAAGTTGGTCTGGGCTCAAGTAAAGGGGCATGTCGCTAAAAATAATAAAACATTCAAAATGAATGAAGTACGAAGCCTTTTAGAAGAAGGACTTCGTCAAGTGATCCCGCAGCAGTGGAAAGACTGTATAGTCCATGTAATTAAAATTGAAGATGAAATGTGTCATCTGGGCCATATAACCGACGACATTACTGATAGGTTTATCATAGAAGTAGGTGGCGATTCAGATGATTTAGAATATTCTTCAGACATGGAGTTATTATCTGAATCAGATTAACGCGAATACCTGTAATTAAGTTATGTAATTTAAAATAAATAATTTACATTATTAATTTTGTATTATTACGTTTTAAATAAGTACCTACACATTATTTTAGGACAAACACATTATTTCAGGTAACTTATTGTAAAAAAACGATACTTGATTTTATTAACGCTAAGTTTCGGTTGTGCCTCTTCACTATTTAAGAATTGCAATAAACTGACAACACTCGTAATGTCAGTTTAGTCTACGGAATTAAAAAACACACTTTAGGTACCTCAATCTGTCAATAGATTTTCAACCTTGTCACAATAACGGAAGGTTAATATTCGATTGTTAAAATTTGACAGATCCGGGTAGGTCAACGACGATATATTACTAGACTCCTAATAACAGGCGACCGATTTCTGTTAACACATTAGGCAAAAAAATCTTATATCCGTCTTATTTCGACCACTCCTGTGAGCCGTAAACATACCTTGAGACAGAACAGAACTTGAGTTAGCCTATCACAACACAGTACCCCGCCCCCCTCGCTTACGTAGTACCTCAGCGAGTTGACAGAATAGTTTTTGTTCCTTAGATCGTGCAGCGGTGTCTAGTAGTATATCGTCGTTGGGGTAGGTTGCCTGCTGGCGTCTGTTTCTAGTAGGTATATTTTATTTGTATGAAATCTAGGTACTAAATACAAAAGTATTATTGCCAAGTGAGTTTCCGCAGCTTCTAATACTTCTCTAGGGAGAATTGCAATTGAAAACCAGATACGGTCCTGTCTAGTCCGCCATTTGCAATGAAAGATTTTACAATTCATAAGGAAAAAGTTAATATTTCATTCTGTCGGTCGACCAGTTTTTAACGAACGAAGTTCCTTTCTGTTTATCTTGTATAATTAGTGCATACTTCTACAGTGGCGTGCACTTTTAGTGTTTTAATTACCTTGACTAGACACATACTTATTGCCTCTAAGGCCTTTCTGGCCTTTACCAACAGAGCGCGATGTGTTCTGGCCATATTTCTGTGATATGATCATCCTAATCGCATGCGATCTCTTTAATCCATGGATGTCAAGGCTGACCTAAATGATGATTCACTTACTGATGGACATACATAATATTACTTTGATTGAATTGATTAATTTATATTTTTATGTATTAAGGTTTGACATGCTTGTAATATTCTAATTTATTTTGTTGACTTTTCTGTGTTTCTTATTAGGCGGACGTATAATCTATATCTATACATATAATAAAACAGTAAAAAAACTGTGTCTGTACATTGAATAAATAAAAAAAATAATAATTGAGAGGGATTCAGAAACAGTAATAGAGCACGAAACGAAAAAAAAAATTTGTCTGTTTGTCTGTGTGTCTGTTTGTCTGTTTGTTTGTACACGCTAATCTTCGGAACTACTGGACGGATTTGAATGATTCTTTTTTTGTTGTATAGGTATTAAGTCTGGCCAGGACATAGGCTATAATTTATTTTGGAAACTTGAACACCTGGCGCAGAACCGCAACAGACCAGCTAAACTATAAGAGATACAAAAATGGTACCATAGCAAAAACTGTTTCACGTGATGAGCATTTTCTGCTAAGACAATAAATTTGAAGATCTGGAACACCTTATGTGGAACTTCAACAGCCCAGCTGAACTAAAATAACATATATAGGAATAACGTCTTAGCAAGAGTTGTTCAGCCTGATGAGCACTCTCTGTTATCGTATTAAATTTGAAGATCTGGAACAGCTGATGTGGAACTCCAAGAGCCCAACTATACTATTACATATACAGGGTGAATTTTTCAACTGGGCGTGGATGGCTACTTTCGAAACTATGAGGAATATCGAAAAACGTTGAAAGGAGTCTCGAGGCCGATTTTGACAAAAAACTAAGACTGCATCATTGGATTTTAGAAAAATCAAAAATCCTGGTCAGGAATCGAAACCGCTGATTTGGAAAAAAAAATCACATCCTGTATTATTATACCGTTCGATAGTGTTGCTAATAAGGATCAAATTCTGGGAAGTAATTATAATAATAATAATAATATAATAATAATCAGTTTATTTCAGGTATTAACCCATAGCAATTACATTACAATAATGCACACAATAAAAATCAATAAAAATCAACACAAATCATAACACAATCACAAAATTAAATCAGTAGGTATACAAATTTAAATTAAAATTAGAATCAAAATTAATATAGAGCGAAATTAAAATTAAAATTAAAATTAAATTATAATATAAAAACACAATTGAAATCAAAAATTAAAAACTATAAAATAAACAATATCAAAAAGCAAACTTAAGGAAAACGTATAATTACAAAAAAACTGATTAATCTTCAAGGCAAAGAGTGTATTTGAAACATAAGTTACCGTTTCTTCTTTAAAATAATGCTATTTTTAGTTCAACTCAATAATGTCGTATTGCTAAGTACAGTGGGATTGTTGAAACGTCAAATCCAGTGAGACATTGAAAACAATGATATGTATTTTATAATTTCGAATAAATTATGGCTCAGTAGATGTAAAGTAACATGGAAAAATAGCAATTTCATAAAAATCAGCCATTTCCTTAAGTTTGCCGTATATGATTACTTCCTAGAATTTGATCCTTATTAGCAACACTATCGAATAGTATAATAATACAGGATGTGATTTTTTTTCAAAAATAAGCGTGTTCGATTCCTGGCCAGGATTTTTGATTTTTCTAAAATCCAATGATGCAGTTTTAGTTTTCCTCAAAATCGGTCTCGAGACTCCTTTCAATGTTTTTCGATATTCCTCATAGTTTCGAAAGTAGCCATCCACGCCCAGTTGAAAAATTCACCCTGTATAGGAATGACGTCTTAGCAAGAGCTGTTCAGCCTGATGAGCACTCTCTGTTGACGTATAAAGATTGTAGATCTGGAATACCTGATGTGGAAATCAAAGCAGTTACTAATTTCACTGTATAATTATAAAACAACATAAGCTGTGAACGCGGTGAAGGCGGTAACAGCTTAGGACTGATTTTCGATAAAAATTCTATAAATCATTCAAAATTTGACTCTACTGGCTAAAATTCCCATTTATTATTTTATTTTATCGAATAAATATGCCTTCGGGCTTATGTTATTTGAGTGTTTAATTTCCCTTTCCATTTATCTTCGTGACTCGATAGCCTACCCGGTAACGCAGGATAGGCTACCGTGAGAATGTGAATAAAACTATAACCATGCCTAGAAAGAGGTCAAATCTTTCCCAACGTTCCAAAGGAGCTAAAAGATTGAGGATCATAAGATCCCAACAATGTACCGAAGAGCGTCAGGATAGACTTGATGCTGTTCGAGAGCATCAGGCTGTAACTCGCTCCGTAGAAACCTTTTCGGATCGCGAAGCTCGCTTGCATTCTCAGCGTATTTATGCATGTACATCCAGGTCTCTAGAGACCAGTGAAGAATATGATGCGCGACTGTCCGCTGATCGTGAACGTCACGCATTGTCTCGCGAGTCGGAGACGTTCACTCATAGAGAATTGTGCTTGAGTTTAAGAATTTTTTAAAAAGTTATTTGCAATATATATATTGTTAATTCAGTGTATCCTTGGGATCCGCTGCGGAGGAACGGAAAGATTCTTTTTTTTTTGTGCATACAGGGTGAATTTTTCAACTGGGCGTGGATGGCTGTATCCGAAACTATGAGGAATATCAAAAAACGTTGATAGGAGTTTCGGGGCCGATTTTGATGAAAACTAAAACTGCATCATTGGATTTTGTAAAATTCAATATTTCTAGCCAGGAATTGAGCCCGCTGATTTTGGAAAAAAAGTTCGATAGTATTGCTAATAAGGATCAAAGTCTGGGAAGTAATCATATACGGCATCCCGTTGTTTTCCCGACCCCGGGCCTTCGAATTCTACATCAGACGTTTCAGATCTTCGATTTTGACGACCCCGTTGTCGCTGGCATAAGCAACAGGATCCGCGTACGAAGTCGCGGGCAGAAGCTAGTTTCCTAAATAAAAGTAATTTTAATTTAGCAATGAACATACTGTACACTGTTTGCATACCCATGTCGGTAAAATGTGGAGAATAAAAAAAAAACATCTATTTACTTATTAATTACTAACCCATGTTTGCAAACAATTAAATGATTTGATTTGATTTGAACGCGATGCGATCTGTCGCCGGCAGTGATATAATAGCACATTATAAACATTCATAGGTTACAGAGAAAGCGATCAGGGGCCTAAGTCTACTAATTTATATACGTCACAATGGTCTCTCAATGGTAAGTTTTTGACAGATTTGCCATAGAAAAACTGTCAAAAACACACCATTGAGAGACCATTGTAACGTTTATAAATTAGTAGACTTAGGCCCCAGATCGTATCGCTGGATGATCGCGCTCTGTCGCGTAATGCCTGCACTCTCCGAAGGCTTAGGCAGAACCGAAGTACCAAATATTTGACGGGCCTGTTGGTCTAGTGGTTAGTGATCCTGACTGCTTTGCCGGGGGTCGTGGGTTCGATTCCCACCCAGGACAAATGTTTTTGTGATGAGCAGGATCTTGTTCTGTGTCTGGGTGTAATATATCTATAATATGTATGTATTTATAAATATATAAGTATGTTTATCAGTTGTCTAGTACCCATAATACAAGCTCTGCTTAGCTTGGGACTAGATGGCGTTGTGTGATAGTTGTGGAATATTTATTTATTATTATTTATTCATAGGTTACAGAGAAAGCGATCAGAGGGCCGATTCTCGGTGTTAGAGATGGTGTCGAACTCGACAAAAATCTCTAATGACGTCAGTTTTTCGACAAATTTTACTGAACTCTAACGTTAGCCTTCGACAAATGGCGAATTTAACATCCCCAGTTTTATAATTTGTCGAAAAAATGATGTCATTAGAATTTTTTTTCGAGTTCGACACCATCTCTAAAACCGAGAATCGGCCCCTTATCGTAACGCTGGATGATCGCGCTCTGTCGTGTAATGTCTGCACTCTCCGTAGGCTTAGGCAGAACCGAAGTATAACCAAATAGGAGAACCATGTGTTTTCTGCCATCAACTTTACAATCCCTAAGTCATTTCTCTATCTCTTTCTGTGAGAAGGAAGGAAGAGGCCGGACGGACGCGTTAGGGAGAGGACAGCATCCCATCACCCACGCCCGCGGTAACGGACGTCGTAGGTCGATCTCCGGCCATCGTAAGTGCGGGCATGCGGAAGGAGTGTAATGGGCCACTCGCTGTCCGGCCGGTTGGTATTCATCATCTCGTGTCGTGATCCACGGGATCGCGGGATTGACGAGCTACCGTGACTCCGGAACCTAAAGGGCTATTGAAGGACACCGTGTTTTTAGTCGGTACAAGTCTGGCAGTCCTACCTGCCCTGCCCTGGGTGGGAGGACTCATTTAATGATTCCACCACATTAAAAAAAAAAGTTATTTCTCCAGATTTCAGCCTTATTTTCTAGATCAATCAAGACAAACATTTTAGCAGTTCTAACAGAAGTAATTACTATCTACATGATAGATTGCCGTGGACTGAGCACTCAGCGGTCTCAAAGGATAGGTATCTGCCAAAGGAAATTGGACGGTCAATATTGGCTAAGCTTATTAGCCTTTAATCTTAGATGGGTTGTATGTGAGGTCCTGACTTACAACAATCGAAGTACATAAGAAACTAAGTACCTTAGTAAGTCCTAACAAATATTAATACTTATAAAATGTTTAGCTAGTTATATTGTTCGTTGATCTTGTGGCCACTGAGTACTGCTGATGACGAGGTTCTGGGTTTGGTTCGCGAGTCGTACGAATTATTTTTCGACATATAATAGGACAATGTGAATGTGCAGGGCCGGATTGAGTCGAAAGGGCCCGGGTATGTGTCGCCAAGCCCGCTTTGTTGCCCTTCTGTAACTTTCAAAACTAGTTGGAATCAACCATTTTTTTATTTAAAATTTTTCAAACAATAGTTGGGCAAAGACTGCGTGGGGCCTCTGATCCTTTATACTGTTAGGCTTTCGGAAAAATAATTTCAGCATTGTCGCTACCCTTGTCTGGAAATTCTGCCCCGATACTAAAATGACATGAATCAACCATTTTTTTTTGCCATTTTCAATTGTGTTAAAAAAATGTTTCCAAAAAAAGTCGATTAAGAAGATCAATAAGGACGATACCTACATATATGATGAAGTAGAACACGAGCGTAGTGACTAGTTGACACGATAATAAATTAATATTTTGGACTATCACTGGTCACTGAATTCGACATAGAAAGTATTTACAAAGCGGAGCACAAGATGTTTTCACCTCAGATAGCGATACCTAATGATCATATAAAGTACAAAGTACTACCAACATTTCCATCATAAAATCTGTAAACGTTATTAAGTCTAACTTCTCTTAACACATCGCTTCCTGCAAAGCACCGTGTAAATTTTGCAGTTCATAATAACCTTATACCATTGAAATAAAGGTGATTACCGTTTGATTGATTGGGGAGTTAAGTTGGTATGCGCACCCTTTGTTGTCTAGTGACTAGACTATGGGGGAGGGGGGTGCATTTTGTTTTATTTGCCTCAGTCGCGACGCAGCTTTGTGTCTGTGCGCTTGTGTGTGTGCGATCGATGCGTGACCAGGATGCACTTATAAGATTGTTAGCTTTTCAGATTAGGCCGTTGGGGTGATTTATTGAATCCTAATAAGTAGCTGGCCATATACACATATTTTCCGTTACATATTGAAGTAAAGAGTCAACGGAATTTTTCTGATGTTTTTTAATAAGCATTTTTGACCTGTACCCTTAGCACGAGTTTTCAGTAATTAAGACGTTAAGTAAACTAGAACTTTGACAATTTCAAATTGACTTTTTTCAAGAAAAAAAATAGTTCCTTCTTCGCACACCAGAGGCGCTGATCCAATTTTTCATACAAGAAGCGCTGTAACAAATACTGGAAAGACGCTATAAAGTAAAAGAGTGAAAACTCGTGCTAGGGGTACTGGGCCTAATATTTTTAGAGGTTATATTAACAAGTTTGAAAATAACACATTTAAAATAATATTGACTCCTAGAAAAAAAAGGAATGTATAATTTTAAGGTGCTTATATGATCCGGTCAAGTCATTTAAAATATTCATCTCATGAGTCCACAAATCATTTCGGATTTTTCGTATGTTTGGGACATGGACCATGCCGGAGTCGACGGCGGCGGCGTCAAAAGTCAAGCGCGTCTCAAAGATCAGCATTATGACGGGATTTCTCTTAAGGGCAACGACGATATATTACTAGACTCCGCATGAACGATCTAAGGGACAAAAACTATTCTGTCAACTCGCTGAGGTACTACGTAAGCGAGGGGACGGGGTACTGTGTTGTGATTGGCTAACTCAAGGTCTGTTCTGTCTCAAGGTATGTTTACGGCTCACAGGAGTGGTCGAAATGAGACCGATATAAGACTTTTTTTCCTAATGTGTTAACAGACATCGGTCGCCTGGTATTAGGAGTCTAGTAATATATCGTCATTGCTTAAGGGGGCCAAAGCCTGCCGGAGTCGCGGGACTTACAATTTAGAGTGACGTAATTAATGGGCTAATGAAGGAGTCCGTGGATATTAGTCAGTGCGAGTCTGACAGTCCCTCCCGCTCTGCTGTCCACTACTGACGTAAACTTCAACTCTTCCTTCTTTCTATTTTGGGTGGAGCGGAAGGGAGTAGCAGCGGTAACTCTTTCAAACAATCTCACAACGACAACCTGGATATAAGTGTAATAATGTTATAACGTTGGTACCAAGATTTCCTGTGGTTATCGATCTAACTGACACATAGGGTTTTCCAGAAAAAAACTAAATAATTTATTAACGTACTGTAGGTAGTTTTGTATTGATTAGTACCAAAGAAACCGGGAATTCCATACCGTCAGTCCGTCACGATTTAGTCAAGTAATTTTTTTATGTATATATATTTTTTTTAATAAGTCAAGGTAGTAAAAAAAAAAGACTATAATTATAATATTCGTTTTCGATTGCTGAGAAAGAGTTCAGAGTGGACGTATTCCGTATAGGGCACCTGGCACCTGCGTTAGGAACCTTATGTGGAAGAGATAAGGTACCAGTACTTCAGGTGCCATTGTCAGTGGGTGCCCTTCGTGGAATACCTCCAAGTCCGGGGTGGTTTGAGTCCCAGGTCGGGCAGTGTGCAATTGGGCAGGATTACCGAAGCTGCGGGCAAAAACTTGTCCCATATAATTTAAAGTATGACTTAAAAAAACAAAACGCAATAGTAAGTATCTATGACATAATTTCTTCCTATATTCTATTCTACTTGTGGTCGACGCAACACGTTTTTTTTCTTCCATTCTCCCCTGGTAGACGTCACGTCATCATTTATTATAACATTATTTCATAAATATTGTATTTGACAGGGCCGGCTCGTCGATCCGTTGTGTCGTCGTGAAAGTGCCGGGTGTAGCGTTGGTTCGACGGCCGGTCTGGCGCGTCGCATCGATCGACACCTGTGGCAGCCTCCGCGGCGGCAGACTTCCCTGTTCGATAGAGAACGTACACTGTTACGTTTTGTAAAAGGTAAATAATATAGGATAAATTCTGGATTTGGTAATGGAGCGCAGGGTGGTGGTTTTGCGCCATGTTTCCTGCACTACATTACCAAAGTAGCTGATGTAGGAGTAAAAACAGCCAAGCTAAAGTGGGAGTGGGCGGGCCACGTTGAGCGTATGCGCCCGGAGAGGTGGACAAAGATCGTCACCCAATGAACACCTAAGGGAGAACATCGCCGTGTGTCGCCGTCGAGGTCGACCGCGGCCAACGACGATATATTACTAGACTCCTAATAACAGGCGACCGATGTCTGTCAACACATTAGACAAAAAAGTCTTATATCCGTCTTATTTCGACCACTCCTGTGAAAATACCGTAAACATACCTTGAGACAGAATAGACCTTTAGTTAGCCAATTACAACGCAGTACCCCGTCCCCCTTGCTTACGTAGTACCTCAGCGAGTTGACAGAATAGTTTTTGTTCCTTAGATCGTGCAAGCGGAGTCTAGTAATAGGTATATCGTCGTTGACCACGGCAGAGGTGGTGTGGCGATCTGTTTAAGTTTACGGGGTAGACATGGCTAGAAATTGCCCAAAATAGAGAGGTTTGGAAGGAAAAAGGCGAGGCCTTTGCTCAGCAGTGGGACACAAAATAGGCTTAAAAACTGGTTTACAATACTTACGGCATAAGTCCAAAGTAAAAGATATTGTCAAAAACTGTATATAGCTAGTTGAAGTGGCAGTGGGTTATGGTTGGTCATGTCTGCCGCAGAACCCAAGAAAGGTGGAGTAGGAAGGTTCTCGAATGGAGACTGCGTGTAGGTAAACGTTACGTGGGACGCACCCCCGGCAAGATGGATCGATGGACCTGGCTTCAAGAAGGTAGCTGGCAGTGGCTGGATGAAAAAAAACGAAAAATGATGCGCGGTGGCGCTCCCTGGGAGAGGCCTTTGTCCTGGCAGTGGACTGCAATAAGCTGAAATGATAAATTCTGGATGAGGTTACACGGGCACCTGTTAATTGATATTATATTGATGACATAAGCCTCAGTATTTTTTACCGACTTCGGGCTCAGGGGCCTTAACCAAACAGCAGACGACAATCGTTATCGTTCATCAGTCACCAATACATTTTCAACTTTTTACTACCCCGCGTAAAGTTGATAATCTATTGAAGTCCACAGATCGTTTTCGTTTGTTTCGTTCGTTATCGATCAGCAGTTTTGAACAGATTTTCAACTTTACGTGCTGGGGTATAAAGTTGAAAATGTATTGGTGACTGATGAACGATAACGATTGTCGTCTGCTGTTTGACTAAGTCCCAAGGTGTATAGAAAGATACAGACATAGGGTACTTTCCATTCTAACAAAAAAATACTGTTTGTGTTACCGAATTTATTGTCAAATTCTAAATTAACGCGAGTCGCCACGGGTATAGCACGCTGTCTTATCGGATAATGGAACCCAGGAGCTCTCGCTTAGTACCGCGCTTACAACCACTAACCCTATAAACTGAACCTGAAAACAGTTCATAGGGTTAGTAGGTACTAACCCTATGAACTGTTTTGAGTTCTCAGTTATAATAATAATAATATTCCACAACTATCACACAACGCCATCTAGTCCCAAGCTAAGCAGAGCTTGTGTTATGGGTACTAGACAACTGATAAACATACTTATATATTTTTAAATACATACATATTATAGATAAATTACACCCAGACCCAGAACAAATGATCATGCTCATCACACAAAGATTTGTCCTGGGTGGGAATCGAACCCACGACCCGGGGCATAGCAGTCAGGGTCACTAACCACTAGACCAACAGGTCAATCAGTAGATACATGCATCTTTTGGCTTACACAGCTATATTACTAATTCTTTCAATCGTATGATAACTCGAGTAAAAACAACTAGGGAAACCAAAAAACCACTCTGAAAGATAAGAAATTAATTTGGTAGGGTGTTACACTCATTTATCACGACTTATCAGAGTAATCTTCGTACTTTCCACTTCCACAACGTGCGAGGGGAATGTCAGATAAACCACTTGAAAGGATAATGACCAAATTTTCTAACGCTATGATGATTTAGTGTCATTTCCTTTTTTTTTTTTTGACAATTGTCTTTTATTTTCACTTATATTCTACTTACTTACCGAATGTCGATGACTTTGTTTTTATTTCATTGACTTTTGTGCCACCGACTTTCGAAAAAAAAAGTTATTTTAAACTTTTTTGTGATTGTACTTGAAGACGGTTGCTTTTTAAAAAAAGGTTTTATTTTGTACTTTTTAGTTTATTTATTTATTTATTGCACAATGTACACATCGTTACAAGCGAAGCTTAACACTAATGATACATTACCCTGTTAGGGCGCAGCAAATAACTTAAAACTAAAAAAAAATAACTAATAATAAACTTAAAAAAAAAAAACAATGTTTAGACATTTAACCCAAATTATTGTCAAATACAAAATACATTTCTTACACGTGCACTAGAATTTTATAATCAGTAACACCAGTAATAACGTCGCCCATGTACCTACACAATAAGCTAAAAATGCTCATAAAATAAAAACTTTGGAACCAAACTAAATGAAAATTTTATGGGACCAAAAAGCAGGTTTAGTGAATCAAACAAAAAACATAACGGACCAGAAACCTTGGAGTAATCGGTGTAGACTATGTTGATATTTTTTTAGGATTTTATTGATTTTTTTTTTCAAGTCGGGAACAAACATTAAAAAAAAAACATCCAAGTTGAGAACCTCCTCCTTTTTTAAATCGGTTAAAAACCTATGAATTAAAAAAGAAGGAATTTGTGCGTTACCGCAACATTTTACGTCCTCCTTCCGTCTGTCTGCATTTTATTGCATTACCGATCCTTCGGGCAAAATGTTAGAGAGTGGGAAATTCCTCAGACACATAAATTGTGCCCCCCTCCCCCCTCCTTGCGTACCTTCTGTAAACGCTAAAGTGGCTCCCCCTGTAAGTGTTTCGTTCAAAGACTAATTGGTTAAGAAAATGTCTGGCAAAAGCTAATGAATGAGAAGTTCTTTGGAGGTCACGTTGTAAAAAGAATCAATTAAGTGTGTTATTTAGTTTGGATTTGTTAAGCTTACAAGTACATAGCTGGTATAAAAAAAAATGTTGGCTTTGAAAAGTTTTAGGACCAAATCTATACCAACTTGTTTTTGCTCAAGATTAGGTATAGTAAGTCACACTTTATTCGATGATAAACCTTATTTACATGAGACCTTTGGTCACATGCAGTCGTATGCAGATGCAGACTGACCATTACAAAAAGCACGTACCTTATTATTTTGTTACCCTACTGAGCCTGCGTGTGCCAAGCGTTATTTATTTCGAAAAGTTAATCTAATCTTCCCAGAGATATTGTCATTGACGATATATATAAGTTACAAACTATTATTATGATAGTCCGCGGCACGACTTAAGTCCTATGGAAAATTCGTTGTACTAAATTGCTTTATTGCAATTTGATGTGTAGTAAAACACCAGTTTCAGTACTTTACAATTATTTATTTGAGAGCATAACTTCAGTTACAATACTAGATAATATTCCTGCAATAATAATTTACAATCATCTTTTCGTGACCAGACCATTCCGCGCCAACAAAAAAATACCGTCGTCCAATTTTTAAAATTCGAACATGCGCAATTCGTTTTATTTAAAAGACAAAATCATAGACAATTTATAACAAGCAAAGAAAATTAAAAATAAGTCATACATTTGTTTTGATAAAATATTAGATATTGAGAATTAAAATCATTAACCTTACAGATGTAATAAGAAGAATCAGAAGTAATGCTTTTTTTAAATATGCAACGAAAAACAGTTGATAATCTTCCAAAAATAAGTATTTATGAAAATGTGTTCTATTACTACTGACATAGACCCACAGAAGAAACCTAATCGGCTCATTTTTACTTTTCCTAATTCATTATCAATTTACATATCGTGGACATCCTAAACCGACAAATGCTTAACCCTTATGAATCGGTGCTGTTATTTGGACCGCATAAGTAAAGATGAGCCTATTTTACGGCAAGTTTGGCGTAGTGGTTGCGCGATGGACTGCTACGCTGAGTGTCGCAAGTTCGATTCAAGTTCAAGGAAGACATATTTGTATGAACTACAAGTAGTTGTTCCGGGTCTGGGTGTTTGTGTACGTGAATTTCTATGTTTGTAAACGCACCCACGATACAGGAGAAATTCCTAGTGCGGGGCAAAGTTAAAAAAAAAAACATGTACGTTCCCCTACCGACTTGTACGGACCAACAGCCTGCTTCTTTGTAAAATCACTATGGGGCCACGAAATAACTCGTACAGAGTGGGCAATACCATTTACTGTCTATTCCGTGTCTATGAAAATAGCTTTCTCCACATTCATCTAACTTCTGCAACTTCCATCATTATCTACTAGATGGCGCTTAACTTAATTCTCGATAAGCTCCCCAAGCTCTTCATGAGTATGTTTGAAATCTGATAGCCACTTTTTCGTCCTCTGGGAAATTTTGATATGATATCATTTTCAGTGACTTATGAGTATGTAAGCACTTATTTTATTTTTTATAAATTAATCTCTCGTTTGTAAGGCAGATGATAATGACGGAGCCTCTGGGAGGGGGACGACGACCTGCTACACCTGACTATTGGTGAGATTATTATTGGAGTTTTTTGAAACGTCAAACGTCGTTGCAGGTGCGTCACCTTACAATTTACTAAAATAAGTGGCATGTTTCAAGTATTAACTCAAATTCAATGAATATTTTGTATTTTTGTGTGTATGTTTGTAATGGATAAAATCAAAAACGACTATGCTAATTTCAATTTTTTTTTCACCATTTGATAGCTATGTTTACCCTGAGTAACATAGACTATATTTCCCGGTAAATAATTCAATCGGATCACGTTCACCCTACTTCTAAAAAGTCGTACAACAACACAGAACGGGTCTAAACCGACCTTGACTTTATTATTGGTACATACTCCATTCACGTTGCCATAGCAACGGCTTCAGCTAACTGAGGCCTTATCACAAGATCCCCGTATGTTTCTTACAGCGTACTTGAAGTTTTTACCGCGTTAATTGTATTGAAAAATGGAACAGCGCCTCTGGTTTGCAAGAACTAATTTTTTCCCTGAAATTAATGTCAAAGTTTCAGTTTAATTTACGTCACAAAAACTGTAAATTCATGATAAGGCCTAAGTATCACAAGAACCCCGTATCTTACTTACAGCCTTACAGCTTACTTGAAGTATTTACTGCATTTAGGGTGAGGCCAAAGGGACGTAATTTTTTAGTCGTGAGTCGCAGAATTTCAGTCGCTTTCCTAAAAAACGTCTGTGGCTCGCGACGCAAAATGAGTGGTCTGCACCGTACCAGAAACTATGCCGCTCAAGACTAACAAACTACGCTCGTTTGGCCTCATCCTTAATATATAGAACATTGGAAAAGCGCTTCTTGTGTACGAATCAGGAAGTATTAAAAGCTAAATTAAAACTTATACTTAAAAAAATCTCCCCTTTTATCTTTAAATATAAAAGGGGACATGGGCGTCAAAATGGCGTCCTTGTTCCACAGACAGTTTCCTAGAATTTCGTTTCGCAGTTTTTTTATATTTTATAATATTTGGGCCGTGTATTTTTTTATGTCGAATACTATTGTTTTAACAACTATTTACTTAAATGAAACAGATTTCACATAAAAACAATTCAATGAGTTTCATAAAATTTTCTCCGAATTCAACAAACTAAAATAACTGCAGAATTATTTTTCAACGAATACTCCGAACAGACCATTTACTTTAAAATTATTCTACTGTCAGATAAAATTGATTTAAAAATTATTGAATTTTGTCTGAATAATAATTACTAAGTATGAGCATTCTTATATGAAATGATAAAATGAGTAAAAACGGTTACGTGAAACTCAATTCTATGTATAAAACTTTTAAACTGCTATTTATCTGTCTACTGAGGTTTAATAGAAAATATTATGTTCTGTCAGCAATTATATTAGTCGCGTACAAATTATGAATATAACAGTATCTCGCTCATTTATGAATATTTTCCAAGAATAATTTCGAAATTTCCTTCAAACAGATTGCATAATGAATATAGATTAGAGTCAACTGTACTGTATTGTGCTCTACGGAGTAACCAACATTGTAACGAAGCTACATAATACGGTTTATAGGTAACTCGTGCAGTGAGCTTTATAATAATTGAAAAGTCTGTCGTGGTAAAAGAATGGATAAAAAAATATTTTAAACTATTTCATCATAACTTATAACGCAGGTTCTGAGTGCGGCAACCGAATCAAGGAATTCCGTAACGAAAACAAATCTAACACCCCGCATCGTCTAAAAAAATGCATGTATTGATAAAAAGCGCCTTACCGCGGCAGTCCCCGAGTGCCACACGTATTTTTTTTTCTTTTTTCAAATTCTTGTTCTGTTTGGCAACTGCACACTTATGCCGTCCGGCAGTTTCTTCCTACAAATACTGCTGGGTCGAATAATGAGTGAACCCGAATAAAGTAGGTACCCAAACGGCACACGGTTTGAGGCCGAACAAGTGCAGTAATTGCGGGTCGGTTTTTTGTTTTGTTTGACAATTGCTGCAGAACTGATAATGCCCGATCATGTTGTCTTGACAGAACAGAGTTACTCATTCATTTCACATACAATATTTTCTTTAAGAATTTATTTTTGTTTAAGGGATAGCAATTTATCTAATTTCAATATTACTATCAAATAAAAAAAAAACGTAAAGTAATACATGTACAAGCAGAATCATATTTAGTTCGTTTCATATCTGAACATAGACATGAAGCCTGAATTGCGATACTCTCTAAAAAGAGAAAAAATAGTTATAGGAAAGAAATAGTTATCGTGTAGGAAAAAGATAAATAATGGTTATTAATAATGATCTTACCATTGTTTTTATTTCTTTCAAAGTGGTTGCATATTATATTTTGATACTTGCTATTTTTCAGTTTTTTTTTTATTAAAATGAATAAGCGCCATATTTATTTATGTTCGATAAAACCTTTGTCCAGTATTAAAAACTATTTTATTTTCAGAATAAAAAGTGTAATCCTTTCGGTAAATTCGGCTGCCGTTGCATAAAAGAGAGTGAATTTATAATTACATGTGATTGAATATTTTATTTCACCAATACTGTATTCGGTTATTCGACGGTCGGAACTTTTTATACGTCCGTTCAGAAGTATAGGATTCCTTTTTTAAATTTTCGGCAAAACAACTGCGACGAAAAAAAAGTATCCATAAAGTAGCGCGTGTTATTTTTTTCACCGGAATGCAAAAAAATTAAGAGAAATGCTTTATTCAAAAATCAAGTTGCGGCGAGAGCTGAAGTTTTTAAAGTTTTAGTTCATAAAAATCAATTGCCATGCGTAGTCTCGCATAAACTCGAAAATGGCTTGCTGATTTGATGTAGATATTCTATAATTTAAGTTTATTAAAAAAAAAATTATTGGTAAATTGCAAACTTGAAAATTAATCTGGGGAGGATCGATGTCTTGTTATATTTCAGAAATTACTATTAGAGTGCAATTGAAATCATAGTTTCGCCAAAAACTTAGTAGTTACGCCAAAAATCCAAAAAGGAAAAAACATAGAACATTTATTTTTGTCATATAAATGTTAAATATTAATATTATTTTTATTTTATTATTTTTCCTGTAGGTACATATTACTAATAAGTTTTTATTTATCGTTAGTACATAATTTTATTATGGTGTGAAATGATTTCCAAAATATAAAGAACACTTTACCGTAATTATAAAAATAATAATATGTAGATAAAATTAGAAAACATGTTTTGTAAAAAACACATACATAGAAACACTGTGTTAGAACATTTTATTGTGCTGAAACAAGCTTTATTAACATGCTGTTGGAGTCTATTTTAACTAACTACGAGTACTATTGGATTAACATTAGTATCACATGACTTACCACAGTTTTTACTTACTCCCTTGAGACCGTAGCATGATGTTATGTGTATTTTCTAACTTAACGGTTTTCGTAGCACCGGTTACGTGCGCGTAGCAATCTCTTGAGGATGCTACGGAACTCGCTACGCCGCTACGGTATCAAGCTAGATAATTAAATGAAACCAGAGTGCGGTTTTCTATTTGTAAAATTGTTTTAACTATTAAATAGAAAGGAACATGATTATTTAGGAGTTTTGTCACATTTTCTGGATGGGTTTAAAATCAATATTGCCACATCATCATCATCTTCCTGCCCTTATCCGATTTTATTTGGGGTCGGCGCAACACGTTTTTTTCTTCCATTCTCCCCTACCACAAGTCATAGTATAATTTACTCCTTTTTCTTTCATATCCTTACTTATACAATCTATCCATCTTTCCTTCGGCCTTCCTCTTCCCCTCCATCCATCAATATTCATACTCATCACTCTCTTAGTCACGTGTCATCTCTCCTCATCACATGTCCATACCAAGATAGACGATTTCCTTTCACTTTTTCTATAATCGGCGCGACTTTCAAACTGCCTCTTTATTATAAACTCGTTCCTTACTTTATCCATTCAAATTAAAATCAATATTGCCACATACTAGTAATTTTTTCGTGCGGGAATCGAGCCTAGCGTAGCAGTCAATCGCTCAAGCACTGAACCAGCCCTTTTTTATTCGTGTTAAAATCATCATGAGTCCTCACACACAGGGCAGGACTGTCAGACTCGTACTGACTAAAATCCACGGTGTCCTTAAATAGACCTTTACGTTCCAGGGTCACGGTTACCTAATAAGACAGTCCCGCGACCACTGCACCAACCTTGCCGTTAATAAAAGACAAAGGCCTAATAAAGTCGTCGTGACGTGATCTAAGTATGTAACCTCTACTACAATCCTAAATATAACAGGGAAAAGAGTTATTAAAATTTAATTGGAAGTTGAACAATAGTCCTTTTGAGGGGTTTTGTAATTTTGTAACAATACTCACAATTGTTTCGGAAAAACGTTCCTTTTTTAATGTTATTATTAGTATTCTATTTTCATTATTATTCATACAAAAGTAGTGCTATTATTATTAAAAAGTAGTGCTATTATTATTTAATTTATGCTTTTGTTAAAGATATATTTATGTAGTAATTTATCAATATGAAGAAGACGGTAAATTACAAGTAAATAACAAAATTGAAAAAATCCGTATAAAGTCACAAATATAACCTGTGTTAAAAATTTCATCCGATCCGTTCAACCATTTTTGCGTGAAAATGTAAAATACATGAATAATAATTGTTACTTACATTTTGACACCATGTTCTTTTTCGATATTTCTCGGTATCTACACGACGTCAAAAGTTAAAATTGGTTTAGCAATGTACAAACAAAAATATCTGAAAAAAAATGTTTACGTATAAGTGAAATAAATACAGTACATAGAAAAAAATCTTATATACTTTATAGTTCTCACTCGCAAATATACGAAAAATCTTCCTAAAATATAATATCAATTCCGCACTAACGTTTTGAAACTCAAAACAACCTTTTATCACGTCGCCCTTTCGATTGGAGGTAAAAGGAATAATTATAGAAATTCCTAACGATTAATTGTTTGTAGAAATGGTTTCCAATGAACAGTTTGACTGGTTCACGCCTCTGTTTGACAAATTCGTTAATTGGTACGAGCGATCGTTTCTGGTGTGGATTTAGTGATGAGCGTTGCGTTCAGGAGCCCAATCACGCTATTTTTTTTTCAACGAAATCGCGACTGAACCGCTACCACAACATAACTTTTTGACCGTTTCGTATCGCGCTAAAATTTTGACAGCAAGTTGAGACGCACCGCGATCGTAGCTGGAACGTAACCGCTATCAAACGTAAAGTTGATGGGGCGCTACTTTTTTAGGATCGTTACTGCATCGTTGGAGTGTTTTGTCTTTGTTGTGAGTGAAAATCTTGAAAAAATAACAACATTACCATGTACGCCTACATAGGTTTATTGGGGTGCTAAGGCAGGAAACCTCCACGTGCGCCCGTGGACTGGAGTTCCCTCTCGGATACGTCCGGGGGGAAGACCAGTTTTTCGGGCCGGTGCACCCTGGGATGCGGGCAAAAACTCTTCTTTAGGCTCTGTGTGCCTAAGGAGTCTTTGCCCGTATGCGAATAGCCTGTCGTGTGGACGCTCCAACGCGTGTCCCTCTGATCAGCAGAGGGCACAGCGGCAGAGCGGGCTTGCGGACGGTGAGTAATGGGTGGCTCGCCGTCCGACCGAGGACCAAGCCCGGGTTGGTGGCGCGTCGTGTTTCGCGCCAAATGCCTGCTGGGGTCGCGGGTTTTTTCTTAACCCAGGTTACCGCGGCCCCGGAACGTACAGGGCATCCGAAGGAACACGGGTGGATTTTAGTCAGTAAGAGTCTGACAGTCCCTTCCGCCCCACCCAGGGCGGGAGGACTCATTTGATGATTTTACCACCTAAAAAAAAAAAAAAAAACATAGGTTTATTGGAGAAATCTCATGAATACGATGTAGCCGAAACCAAAAGGAAAAACTTAAAAGCTAGACTTAGTTACGCAACGTTCCAACTTTGGTTAGCGTTTGAACTTATAACGCAATGCCAAAATCAGAACAGCTGAATCGAAACCTAACCACTGTCGCAATCGAACCATAACGTTATCGTATACGTTTTCAGACGTTTCAAATTAGCGCGATTGGCCTCCAGTACCCTTAGCACAAGTTTTCAGTATTTGAGACGTAAAGTAAACTGGAACTTTGACAATTTCAAATTAACAATTTTCAAGGAAAAAATTAGTTCCTTCTTCTCACACCAGAGGCGCTGTTCCATTTACCCATACAAGAACCGATGTAAATACTGGAAAGACGCTGTAAAGTAATAGTTACACTTATATCGTGGACAGCGATGTGCATGCATCTTTGAAAGCTAGTTACTTTAATTGACGGCATGATTAGCGTAGTGACTGAGCGATTGGACTGCTGTGCAGCATGTCGCGGGCTCGATTCCCGCACGGAACAAATATTTTTATGACCTAAAATTAGTTGTTCCGGGTCTGGGTGTTTGTGTATGTGAGTTCTATGTTTGTAAACGCACCCACGAAACAGGAGAAATTACTAGTGTAGGGCAAAGTTTGAACAAACCATAATAACATAAACATAATTATTATTATTACGTCAGTTAATTAAGTTTTTAAATAAATGTAAACATTTATTGTATAAAAATGTAATTATAGTATGGTGAATAAACACTTGATAGACATTTAAATTGTATTGACTGTCGGTACATCGAGGTGTTGAAGTGTTTGTATAATAACGCCACCATGTCGGTCCGAGTACAGGAGCAGAGTACGAAGGCGATTCCATTGAGAAGAGGCGTCAGACAGGGGGATGTTATCTCCCCTAAACTGTTTACTGCCGCAATGGAAGACGCCTTCAAGCTCCTGGAATGGCAAGGACTTGGCATCAACATCAATGGCGAGTACATCACTCACCTTCGGTTTGCCGACGACATCGTAGTCATGGCAAAGTCGATGGAGGAACTCAGCATGATGCTCGATGGCCTCGACCGAGTTTCGCAACGGGTGCGCTTGAAAATGAACATGGACAAGACGAAAATTATGTCAAATGCCAATGTTGTGCCCACCCCAGTCTCTGTTGGAAACTCGGTACTCGAAGTTGTTGACTCATATATCTACTTAGGACAAGTAGTCCAATTAGGTAGATCCAACTTCGAGAAAGAGGTCAGCCGCCGAATCCAACTCGGTTGGGCAGCGTTCGGGAAACTACGCAGTGTCTTTTCGTCCGATATACCTCAGTGCCTCAAGACGAAAGTCTTCAACCAATGTGTGTTACCAGTGATGAATTACGGCACCGAAACGTGGTCTTTCACTATCGGCCTCATCTCAAAGCTCAAAGTCGCTCAGCGAGCTATGGAGAGGGCTATGCTCGGTGTTTCTCTGCGTGATCGAATCCGAAATGAGGAGATCCGTAGACGAACTAAAGTCACCGATATAGCCCACCGGATTAGCAAGCTGAAGTGGCAATGGGCAGGCCATATTGCTCGCAGAGCGGATGGCAGATGGGGTCGAAAAGTGCTAGAGTGGAGACCACGGACTAGCAAGCGCAGCGTAGGACGTCCACCAACAAGGTGGACAGACGACCTTATGAAGGTCGCCGGAAGACGCTGGATGCAGGTCGCTTCCAACCGGTACTTGTGGCGATCAAAAGGGGAGGCCTATGTTCAGCAGTGGACGTCCTATGGCTGAGATGATGATGATGATGAGACATTTAAATAGATTAAAAGTTTTTGTTTTTTCTAAAAGTAGTCAAATCGCTTTCGCTTATGTCATAAGTAATAACCTTAACTGGCGGTTATAGCCGTTCAAACAGTCGTTTGTTGTTCACTATTTCAATACAAATTATTTAACCGTAGTTATTTGTTACCCTAACTAACATTTCTATAGGCAGTTTTGCGATTATAAAGTAGGTCCTAAATATAACCTTCCTAATTCTACTTGAAATTCCAAGTAATATTAACTTTAGGCTCAATTTGCTGCCGAATGGAATGGAAGCAACGCAATAGCAGTAGTCTATAATAATAATAATAATTAATAATTTATATAATTTTCCAAATTGGAAATCACCGGGACCGGACGGACTGCACAACTTTTGGCTAAAATGGTTGCATAGTTCACACACTTGTCTGGCATCACAATTCCAGTCAGCCTTAGAGTCTGGGTCGCTACCCCAGTTTCTCACAACTGGTGTTACCCACCTGCTCCATAAATCTGGTAGTACCACGGAACCCAAGAACTATAGACCGATCACTTGTTTGTCGACGGTCTATAAACTTCTTACATCCATTTTGAGAGTGAAAATTAACACACATATTGAAAGTAACTCCATTATGTCTGCCTCTCAAAATGGATGTAGGAACGGGTCCCGTGGTACTAAGGAGCTACTCCTCATTGACATGGCCATTAGCCAACAGGTTCGTCGATCTCGTAGGGATCTGTCTACATGCTGGATAGATTATAAGAAGGCCTACGACTCGGTGCCACATTCATGGCTCGTGAGGGTGCTGGAGTTGTACAAGATAGATGCAACTCTACGCACCTTCCTTGAGTCATGTATGGGGCAATGGAGAACGGTCCTTCGCTATCCAGGGTGTCGACAGAACCAGGCGAGCGATGAACCTGTATGGATCAAGCGGGGAATATTCCAGGGCGACAGTTTGAGTCCACTTTGGTTCTGCTTAGCCCTGAATCCTCTAAGCACATTGCTTGAGTATTCAGGTCTGGGCTATCGGTTGAGGAGAGATGGTCAGGTCATATCTCACCTCTTATACATGGATGATCTGAAACTCTTTGCCCCTAACAAATTGCGACTGATGGAGCTACTGAAGGTAACTGAAACTTTTAGTAGCGCCATCAGGATGGATTTTGGTGTGGACAAATGTGCAGTCATGCATGTAAAGCGAGGGGAGATTATGGAATCTGAAGGGATTCAGCTTTCAGATTCCATACACCTTAGATCACTCTCTTCATCCGAAACCTACAAGTATTTGGGTATGTCGGAAGCGTTAGGCATTGATGTACTGGACATGAAACAATCGTTGAAGGAACGCTTCTTTGGACGCCTGAAAAAGGTTTTAAATAGCCTTCTTTCAGGCGGAAACAAGGTGCGCGCCTTTAACGGTTGGGTCATGCCGATCCTGATGTACTCTTTCGGCATACTCAAATGGACTCAAACTGAACTTGACGCCTTGGATAGACGAGTCCGTACTCTATTGACCGCAAATCGGATGCATCACCCACGTTCATCGGTGATGAGGCTGTACATCCCGCGGAAGTGCGGGGGTCGAGACTTTTTAAATGCCAAGACCCTTCACAACCGCGAGGTGTGCAGTCTCAGAGAATATTTTTTGAAGATGGAAGTGGGTATGCACCGAGATGTGGTTTCGGTAGACAACGGACTCACCCCGCTATCCATGGCTAAAGAGAACTGGCGCAAACCTGTGATACTCAGTACCGAGGACCGCAATGAGGTATGGCAAGGCAAGGAGCTTCACGGACGCTTCTACCGGGCTCTTCATGGGCCCGATGTAGATTTTCTAGCGTCCGTGTCCTGGTTACGTTTCGGTGATCTCTTCGGGGAAACTGAAGGGTTTGTCTGTGCGATTATGGACGAGGTTATCTTGACGAATAACTATCGGAGACATATTATAAAGGACGGGACAATTGACGTGTGTCGGGCATGCCATCGTCCTGGTGAATCCATTAGACATATTATCTCTGGTTGTTCTCGTCTTGCTAACGGCGAGTACTTGCACAGGCACAACCTAGTAGCCAGAATTATCCACCAGCAACTTGCTTTGAAATACAATCTTGTGGATTCTGAGGTGCCGTACTACAGGTATGTGCCCGACCCAGTTCTCGAAAAAGACCATGTCACGCTGTACTGGGATCTGCCTATCATTACTGACAGGACTATTGTCGCCAATAAGCCTGACATAGTAGTGATAGACAAATCAGCGCGCCGCGCAATGATAATCGATGTTACCATCCCGCATGACGAGAACCTCGTGAAAGCCGAGAAAGATAAACAAATAAAATATCTTGACTTGGCGCGCGAGGTTGTCGACATGTGGAATGTGAGCTCGGCTATCATTGTGCCGATTGTTGTAACGGCCAATGGCCTGATGGCCAAGAGCCTCGACGAACATCTGTCGAGGCTCTCGTTAGGTAGTTGGATCAAGAGCCAGATTCAGAAGGCAGTACTCCTTGATACGGCTCGTATTGTGAGGAGGTTCCTGTCTCTGGAACCCTAACCACCGGTAGCTTGGACGCTGCTCCCACGCCGGCGGACAACTATTTTTATATTTTTAAATGTTTTTTAATTTTTTTGTTTTACTAAATATTTAAAAATGTAATAGATATGTAACAAAATGAATAAACGACATAATAATGTATATTCCACAACTATCACACACGCCATCTAGTCCCAAGCTAGGCAGAGCTTCTGTTATGTGTACTAGACAACTGATAAACATACTTATATATTTCTAAATACATACGTATTGTTGATAAATTACACCAAGGCACAGAACAAATGATCATGCTCCTCACACAAACATTTGTCCTCGGAATGGAACCCCGGCATAGCAGTCAGGGTCACTAACCACTAGACCAACAGGCCAGTCCGTCAGTCTATGTGATCTTCAATGTTATAAACTTACCCACGACACAGAATGAATTCTATATGTTGGTAAATGTCACAAAAAAGATCAAAAGGCTTCAGAAGGCTATTTTCTGATGCGGTTTTTTTTTGGTTGGCGAAATCATTTAAAAGAGATGTATGTATGTAATGATCATATTCTCGAGAGACGACTCATTTGATGATTTTACCATCGACAAACTGTAAAAAATCTAGGATCGAGGGCGTCCTCGAGAAACCAGGGAAAATAAATTAAAAAAAAACCTACGAATTGAGAACCTCTTCCTTTTTTAGAAGTCGGCTAACAAAGAGCAATTCACCGACACATTCAACTTTCCCTCTCCCCGCACTACGCACCTACCTATAATTCATTTGATCATCGCTCACCCTTATCTGGTCCGTGCAGAGTACATTTTCCTTCAGCCATAACGATGCGACGACGAGTCTTAGCGATAATGTCACTATTGTTAATTCACTCGAGGAGTTCGCTCGCGTATTTTGTTTCCTTTTGTCATTTGACGTTGGTTTATTAATCGTGATACTTTTTTTTTACATTTAGTCGAGATTTAAAACGTTGGAAACTGTTTACATCACGACTGCAATTTACAAAGGATAAGGCACCTTCAACCTGGGCTGCAAGGCTGCTTTCCATTAGAGTTGTTGCGGATGCGTTTGATATCCACAAATCTTATTCATTGATAATTATTTCTCAAATAGCATCTTCATTATTCGTTGGTTTACATAGCACAGCACTGGTGGAAACAGATTCAAATAAGATATGTTTTTTATATGGAAGGATGCATGATACGGCTGCGTACTATGGATGCGTGCTATGGGTCGTCTTCCCTACCATAGATACATTGCACCTGCAACATCTTCATAGCGCGGCTCGGATCTTCATAGCACAATCATACTCGCACAGCTACATAGCGTAGCATCAGTGGAAACGGTCACACAGATTCGTAGCTCAGCTTTTACATCCTCGCAGCACAACTACTTAGCACATCTCTGGGGGAAAGGCACCCTTACCCTCTTTGAGAAGTAGCTGGACAGGCACCACTGCGTCCTCACTTTCCACCTGACTCAGATACTCACCGGACACGGATTTCGAGAGGTTCTAGTGTCGGATTGGGCAACACGAAACGCCCAGGTGATACACCTGTTTGGGTACTACTAAATTTGATTGGTAGGAACACAGCTGTATCCTCTAGGAGGCAATAGTCGGCGACGACCTCTCGCGCACTGTATTGCTTGAGGCTATGCTGCGAGGTGAGAGGAAATGGGAAGCATACACCTCCTTCTGCAAAGTAGTAATGCCAGACAAATTCAAAATTCAAATTCATTTATTTCGTCACAGAGCGGTCGGACATCGCAAGGCTTTTTTTAGCCAACAAGAGGCGGGTTTGCGAACAACGAGTAATGGGCACCCCGCCGGCCGACCAGAGACCATACCTGGATCGACAAACGGCGCGCATAGACGACGCGCCTCAAATTGCTGTTAGCAATCCAACGACAGCCCCATAGAGATCCAAACGATTGCAGAGGTCGCGGAAAGTATGTACAGATTTTCTTTATTGTTTATAATAATATTCCACAACTATCACACAACGCCATCTAGTCCCAAGCTAAGCAGCGCTTGTATTATGGGTACTAGACAACTGATAAACATACTTATATATTTCTAAATACATACATTTATAGATAAATTACACCCAGACACAGAACAAATGATCATGTTCATCACACAAACATTTGTCCTGGGTGGGAGTCGAAACCACGACCCCAGGCATAGCAGTCAGGGTCACTAACCACTTGACCAACAGGCCAGTCTAAAAGTCAGTTAATCACGCTATTTAAAAAAAAATAGCCCTTAGCTAAACGATATCGGTAGATAAACTTTAAAGGAACACGTTTCCACGACCCCAAGTTGTTCTAAACAATGTGTACTACATTTGCTTGCGCCTGTACTATCAAGGTACAGGTACAAGCAAATGTGATTACCGTAGTACAAAACTACCATCCTGATTTATTTAGGTATATCTACACCTCATCTCATAGCATCATGAACATGTTTAATGGTTTGGTGGGAAAAGGTAACAAACAAACAAACTTTCGCATGTATCATCATCATCATCATCTCAGCCATAGGACGTCCACTGCTGAACATAGGTCTCTCCTTTTGATCTCCACATGTACCGGTTGAAAGCGACCTGCATCCAGCGTCTTCCGGCGACCTTCATAAGGTCGTCTGTCCACCTTGTTGGTGGACGTCACCTAGTGGTTGGCACTAACAGGTGGCGTTTACCACCCTAGTGGTCAATGTACCTACTTAGATTCATCTGCCACAAACGTTATGGTACTAGGGTTTACTCACATTTCGTATTGGACATTATCAGTAGAAATTGGAATAACCACCGACCCCGTAGCAAGCTCGAAAAAGAACTACATTTGCTTGCGCCTGTACCGCCAGAGTACAGGTACAAGCAAATGTGATTACCGGTGTACTTAACTACTATCCTCTGTAAAGTGCTTTCACATTAATAAGAAAAGTTTCGTTATTTGTCGGGAGTGCGACTTAACGCCTGCCTCAGAGGCTCTAATTAATTATTTTCTTGCGGTTTTGTTAACTGAGTTATCAGAACGGGATAGAATCTTCACGTTTTAAAGTTTTTGCTTTGTTGTGTTCATCATCAGCCTAAAAGCTATGTCGCAAGTCGTTGCTAGGGACTTTCAAATCGATTGCAACTCGCGATATGGCAGAAATGTGTATAAGCTTGCGTGCAGCTTAGCTTTCCAAGCCACGGTATGCAATGATGGGCACCCATCCACCGGCTGAACTAGGCAAACGCGGCTTAACCTTGAAAATGGACCCGTGCAGCTGTTATCCGTTCACCAAGAGCTCCTAAAAAAATATTTAATTACTAAAATACTTCATATTTAAAATATTTTAAGTACAAGAAACCAATTTCAAAAATAAAGACGTATTCACTAATTTATCATACTTGGCACATCTATTTCACTCTCAGTACCCGCGAGGCTATTTAAATGCAAATTTTAAACCTAAAATAGGTGGATACGTTCGCTGTTCATAAGACTTCTCTATAGTTAATTTTGTTCAAAAGTCGCTTGCTGATTTATTGAAGCTTATCGAGACAAATTTATTCGTTCGAGTTTGTCAGATAGAATATATGTACGAGTATACAGGGCGTCCCACGGCTATGCCACATGGAGGCAAAGTACCTTAAATATTGTAGATAGAACAAGAACATTTTACTGAAAGAACACATTATTTTAATTTAAAAACAATTTAAACTGCATTCATAGATTTTTAAATAATTACATGGTTGAACCGGGAATCGAACCCGCTTCACGAAAAAAATAACTACCCAGTAGTTTTATCATACCGATCGAAAGGGTTCATCATAAGGATTATTTTTTGCTAGAAAACATAGTATCAGAAATAAAAGGAAGGTCATGAATTTTAACATTTTATATGAATATTTGTTCAGGAAAAATAAAAAGAACAAACAGAACTTAGACGTATTATTGGAAATATTCACCACAACAAGATAAAAAAATCGCTTTTCAATATACTTTTAAGGTATTGCGGAAATCTGCGAAGCAGTCATGCTCGCGAAGGAAGAGGCGGGCCGCGTGAGAGAGGACAATGTCCACCCTCCGCCCGACCCGCGGTGGTGGACGCCCACGGCGACGGACGTCGCAAGACGATCTCCGGCCACCGTAGGCGCGGGCATGCGGGCGTCGAGTAAAGGGCAACTCGCTGTCGGACCATGGACCATGCTCGGGTCGACGGCGCGTCGTGTCGGGTCGGCAAGCCTGGGGTCGCGGGACTTATACCATCACTGTGACCCCGGAACATAAAGGGTTATTGAAGGACACCGTGGATTTTAGTCAGTACAAGTCTGACAGTCCCTCCCGCCCTGCCCAGGGTGGGAGGACTCATCTGATGATTTTACCACGTAAAAAAAAAGGCTATTGCGGAAAGGGAACTAATTAAAAATATCTATAATAGTACAAATATGACTGGTTCTGATGAGGTAAATACTCCACAGTGTGTGCGAACAACTCCAATATTTACGGATGTACAGACTGATTTACTCCGCAATCGCTTTGAGTTTAATCGGCGACGGTATTCTGAAATACCGATATTCAACGACGTCATTATTACTAGACGAGGGGGACGGGATACTGCGTTGTGATTGGCTAACTCAAGGTCTGTTCTGTCTCAAGGTATGTTTATGGCTCAAAGGAGTGGTAGAAATAAGACGGATATAAGACTTTTTTGCCTAATGTGTTGACAGACATCGGTCGCCTGTTATTAGGAGTCTAGTAATATATCGTCGTCGTCGATATTACTGAAATATTTTATTTGATAACTAGCTGTTTCCCGTGGTCGCGGGAGTTATTTCATTACCATGATCCCGGAACATAAAGGGCTATTGAAGGACACCGTGGATTTTAGTCAGTAAGAGTCTGACAGTCCCTCCCGCCCTGCCCGGGGTGGGAGGACTCATTTGATGATTTTACCACATAAAAAAAAGTTGCTTCCCGTGGTTTTACCACCGCTGCTCGGCTTCTACTATTCCTACCGTAATATTTTATGGTCTATAGCAGGGGTCACCAATTAGTTTCGTTTGTGGTCCGTGTACAGACATGAAATGACCATCGCGATACGCAGTTCTTTTTGTAGAAAAAAATGTTTAAGATTGTAATTACGGAATAAGTATACTTTTACAATTATAACAAACTAGCTTCTGCCCGCGACTTCGTACGCGGATCCTGTTCGTTTATGGATAAAAAGTATCTTATGTCCGTCTCCTGGCTCTAAGCTACCTCCCTACCAATTTTCAGCCAAATCTGTTCTGCCGTTCTTGAGTTATAAGTGGTGTAACTAACACGACTTTCTTTTATATATATAGAGGTATTCTTTCACGTTTCTAAGAGGAGTGTGAAGAGTCATGTTTTAATACGTCTTTGATATTAAATCTAGTGGAACTCTCTGCCTGCGTCTGTGTTCCCGAACGCATACAACCCTAATCTCTTCAAAGTTAGAGTAAACAGGCTTCTTCTGGGTAAGCTCGCTCCATCGTCGACCTTTTATTAGTCATTCCTGGCCTAGACTAAGGTCAAGAGTAAACCCAACGCACATAAAAAAAAAAACTAACAACTTTCTGAAAATTGATCATAAGATCATACTCTATAGTGCAAGTCACTGTGTTCTCGCGGTGCGCTATTTGGTGACCGCTGGTCTATATAGCCTTCCTCGATAAATGGACAATCCAACACAACAGTATTTTTTACAATTTGAACCAGTTATTCTTGAGATTAATGAATTATAATGTTACAATTTATAATATTGGTCGCGGAACTAACGAATCCTGTAACCCCGAAACGTAATGGGCTATTGAAGGACACCGCGGATTTTAGTCAGTACAAGTCTGTCAGTTCCTCCCGCCCTGCCCTAGGTCGGCCGGACTCATTTGATGATTTTATCAAAATAAAAAAGTCTTTATAATACGAGTATTAAGGTGCTTTTTCTGTTGGTTGAACAATACAGATTGATTAAAACCTGCTTATAATGGATATATTAATTATCAAATAACAAAGTGAAATGCACATCTGTCATTTAATAGACAATATTACGTATCAGCTGCATTATTATTCAACAATGCCGAACAATGAGCAACTTACGATAATAATCTGCTTAAAATACAACTGATATACAGCCTTAATGCCACGGTTTTACGGTCCAAATTAAAGATATTCAAAGTAGAACCAAAACTTTTAGTTTACACTCACAGTATAGTTCTAGTTTCATATGACAGATGGCGCTTCCCCTTCTTGTTTAGGTTTTGAAGTCGGCCCTGATTATAATAGACGGATATTTACAATTAATTCATTTGAGTTAGTGACCATAACTCACACAAACCTATCTCGCGGGATAGTCTTACCGCGGGACTGTCATGACACGGGGATGTCCTATCAGGTTACCGCGATCCTGGAATGTAAAGGACTTTTAAACAAACACTATAGATTTTAGTCATCACAAGTCTGACAGTCCCTCTTGTCTCGCGCGGGATGACGCATTTGATGATTTAACTTATTAATTTTTACGTTTTTTTTTAATCTGAAAAAGGGATTTTTCAGAGTTTAAAAAGTTCAATTTTTTTTGCCTTTCCTAAGTCAGTGCCAAAGTCAATGAAATTAAAAACAAAGCTACCGAATCCCGAAAGAAAAGTCATATTCCCACGTTTTTATACACTCACTTTTCTTGTTTGAGTGCATTATGTTTATCAGTTGTCTAGTACCTAACACAAGCTCTGCTTAGCTTGGGACTAGATGGCGTTGTGTGATAGTTGTAGAATATAATTATTATTATTGATGGCGGAACATTTTAAAAAACGTTAAATAAATAAATGGATTAACATTTTCTTTAATACGTATCAACATACAGAATACCGTCCCACACTTCGTAAATCAGAATCGGGATTTTCATCCCGAATAATTTGCACTTACCTCGACCTGGGTTGACATGTCCCGATTAAAAGTGTGTGTTGGCGCGTCGTTCAAGTAAAATTAAATTATACTTTGGTATATCGTTACTCTTGAGGTAGAGTATACGAAGAAATGAGATCGGTTGATGATGTTACTGTTCGGGTGAATACTTTGAGAATGTGTATTTAGGCAGATTAAATGTATATATATATATATATTAAGTAATCTGTGGAAAACGTAGTGGGTAGCATATTTATCATAGTTTATTTGTAAGCCTTATATTGTATCTCTGTAAAATGTAACTGTTTGTTTTTCCTTAATAAATAAATAGAATAAAATATATAAATGTACATATAAAACTAGCTTTTGAATTGTCATTGTAATTATTTGACAATCAATTAGGACCGTACCTGATTTTTTTTGTTCTTTTACTTGGGAACATTAGGCACTGCTAAAATAACTTTTGTCAGGATGAAAAGTACCCTGTGTGGCTGTGTACATCTCTGTACTCCCGAAAAAGTAATGCAAAATTTCACGATGATCGATTCAGTGGTATTGGACATGAAAAGAGGAAAAAAGCAATTTAAATTTACATTTATAACATATGTTAGGATTAAGACAATTTGCACAGAAAACAGGTTACCGTGGCCCTGAGACGCAAAGGGCAACAAAAGGAACAGAGTTGAGCTTCTGGGTGAGCTCGCTCCATCTTAAGATAGGTTTGCCTCTCGGCTAGATCTAAAATGAAATGATATTTATTTAATATCAACACTTTTACACGTCGTAATATCGAAGATCGAAGCTAAAAACAACTTTTATTCATTGAAAGTTCGACAGCTGATTTTAGCAGAGAACCTTCTCAATTACCAAGCAAACACCAATCATATAACCACATAATAATATTGCAATGCAATTTGATTGCGTATCAAAGCGAATTCGTGGACCATCATGCCTCATAGTTAATCGATCGCACACATACACAGGCATAACTGTGTATAGTAAATAGGTACATATGCGAACCCCATGCAATTCGGCCGATTCAAATGCAGATATTTTGACGTGGATGCGTTATACAGTCCTGCTGTAGGGATTTAGGAGGGCCCAGCCCTCCCAGACAGGGGTATTGATTTTCGTGTTCACTGCTCACCCCTCTGTAGTTGGGGTTGATATTATTAAATATAAATGGCGCTGAAATGTTGGTGGTGCAAATGATTTTGATGTGGGCTCGCTTGATTGTGTCGGAGTTATTTAGTGTTGAGCTAAGCGTTTGTATGTTAACACGAAAAATTACGAGTTTTTTTTTTTGTAACGTGGTAAAATCATCCAATGAGTCCATCCTGGGAGAGGAAGGGACTCGTACTGACTAACATCCACGGTGTTCCTTAAATAGTTAATTACGTTCCAGGGAATTACAAGGTCTTACGTGAATCATCATCATCATCATCTCAGCCATAGGACGTCCACTGCTGAACATAGGCCTCCCCTTTTGATCTCCACATATACCGGTTGGAAGCGACCTGCATCCAGCAACTTCCGGCGACCTTCATAAGGTCGTCTGTCCACCTTGTTGGTGGACGTCCTACGCTGCGCTTGCTAGTCCGTGGTCTCCACTCTAGCACTTTTCGACCCCATCGGCCATCTGCTCTTACGTTACTTGTTGGTATTGATACCTTGATAATATACGAAGACTAGACACAGAAAAAAATTGCAGTTATTAGGCAGGCGATATTGCATTGAAAAACCGTCCCGGGTTTGGTAACGTAGTTGTTTCCGCACAAAAATATTATTAAAAAAAACTTAAGTGATGTTTTTAATATGTTTTCCTATTACCTTTACTTTTCTTTTCAGCGTCCTGAATAAAACCGTTCGTTCCTACGTTTCGCACCACCTCGGTCGATCCATTGAATTATTCTACATATAATCGAATCGGTATTCGCGATACCGAGTGAATATTCATACCACTTGACGCTGTAATTGGTTGGACGAGTGGCCAGTAGTAATGCCGATCGACGCATAATATAATACCAAGAAATATACCGACGGAAACGAACACAACAGATTCTATCTTCATGTAAATAAAGTTCACTTTTAAAGATGATTTGTCTTTTCGAACAGAAAAAATAACTTTGCATAACGATCCACTGATTCGATAGATCTATACAAAGTTTTATTTGCTGTTAATTTTATTGAATTTACATGAATTATATCCTTGATATGTCTTATTAAGGTTTAATTTGGTATTGTGTTGTGATCTCGTTAGCAAAGCCAAGAGGCATATTATCGGATAATGACAATTAGATCGAACAATAATTTAGTTTAAAGTATCGTCATGTTGCATTTTGTAATACACCTATTGGTAACAATTTTGCCTTGGAATTCTATCTCTATGGAATTTGCAAAATAATGTCGGTTTTTCTCGTTGTGTTTCATGGGTTTTTCATAAGATTAGTAGCATTTTCTCGACCTCCGTCCAGCCTGCATGCGCTAAAAACACCTTGGCACCGCCTCTGCCTTGCCTCCTCCGCTTAGAGCCTCCTCCGCCGTCCCGCCCTCCTGCAGCGAATCCTGTCAGCGGATGAGTCTCTTTTGCTGACAAGGAAAAGGTTCGCAATCTAAATACCTATAAATTAGGTGGAATAAATCTCAAAAATAGAAAGTAGTGAATTTTTTTTTCAGTTATACCCAGTTTTAAAGCAAAACTGGAAGTTTCTTCACCGTGTGCTGCGAAGGCAGCCTTTTAGATTTCCTTTTTATTCAGTGAGAACTGTGTTACGGAATTGGAGAAGAATTTTTAACTATCTTAGTTTCGAAAGTAAGGGGAAACTTCTTTCACGGTAAGATACCTACTTATTGCGAAACGCTATCATAAAAGATTCTTTTTTGCAAGTGTTTTATTGATGACAACTTATTTAGAGTAGTCAATAAATCCAGTTTTTTGGCAGCAAAAGTTAATTAAGTTGACTGGCCTGTTGGTCTAGTGGTTAGTGACCCTGACTGCTATGCCGGGGGTCGTGGGTTCGATTCCCACCCAGGACAAATGTTTGTGTGATGAGCATGATCTGTGTCTGGGTGTAATTTATCTATAACATGTATGTATTTAGAAATATTTAAGTATGTTTATCAGTTGTCTAGTACCCATAACACAAGCTCTGCTTAGCTTGGGATTAGATGGCGTTGTGTGATAGTTGTGGAATATTATTATTATTATTATAAGTTATGAAATGCAAGATGGTCGCGGGGCTGCCTCATCAGGTAACTATGACCCTGGAACGAAAAGGGCTATTGAACGATCACCGTGGATTTTAGTCAGAACAATTTCTGGGAGTCTCTCCCGCCCCGCCCGGTGGCAGGAGTAATGATTCTACCAGATAAAAAATCTCTCGTATTATTTAAAATTTATTAGTTTTGGCGTAGTGGTCGCTGCGAGGCTCATTGAACATGAGGGTCTTTTTTTTTATCGTGTTAAAATCATCAAATGAGGCCTCCCACCCCGGGCAGGGCGGGAGGGACTGTCAGACTTGTACTGACTAAAATCCACGGTGTCCTTCAATAGCCCTTTATGTTCCGGGATCACGGTGATGGTATGAGACCCGCGACCAACATGAGCTGGAATCAATTAATTCTTTAGACGGATTAAATGTAATTGTTTTTTTTTAAGAACAATAAGAATAAATGGCGCTACAGTCCCCAACATATTTGCCCATTCCAAAACTTAGATCTCTGTGTAGGCAAAAATATCCACGAACGGACATTTAAATCAAATAGAGATGAAGTTGAGTTTTTTCAGTCTAGTATAAAAATATAGAAATATACTAAACTTACTCGTGATAGTTAGCCACATGTCATTATTGTCGCATACTGCATCGAACCACATAATGTGATACCAGGCGCATTGTCTTGCTAACAATTGATGTTCATAATTCCGCCTCGGGGGACCGACGAACATTTATCTAAAGGCGCCTGTCCAAAGTGGCTCATGGCTAAGCTATAGCGATTTTCAATTCGAAAGACGATCTCCGGCCACCGTAGGCGCGGGCATGCGGGCGGCGTGTAAAGAGCAACTCGCCGTCCGACCAAGGACCATGCCCGGGTTGACGGCGCGTCGTGTTCCACGCGCGCCTCAAAGAACGTCAGCATAATGACCAGGCCCCCTAAAGCCTGCCGGGGTCGCAGCACTTATACCATCATCGTGACCCCGGAACATAAAGGGCTATTGAAGGACACCGTGTATTTTAGTCAGTACAAGTATGACAGTCCCTCCCGCCCTGCCCGGGGTGGGAGGACCCATCTGATGATTTTACCAAGTAAAAAAAAAGCGATTTTCAATTGATTCTAAAATAATTGTCCCCATGACCGATCTCAGCAGAGATTAGCCATCTGCGCTGGACAATAGTGCACAAGCGCGTGCGCAGGCACTGGTGCACTCTCTGTTCCTTTACTCTTATAGTCCGATGCGACGGCAATCAGACACGACCGGAGAGAGCCGCAAGATCAACGGTTTAACATGATTTCCGAGCCACGGGGTTAACATGCCATCAACTTGTAAACTCCGAGCTGCTAGTTACTGAGAAATTCCAATAGAAAAACCCAAAAGCACTTTTTTCCGACCTGGGAATCGAACCCAGGACCTCACGTTTAGCAGTCACGCTGATGACCACGACTCCAACGGGACATTCAATTAAAGTAAAGTAGCATTTTACTTAAAATGTTTTAAAAGTTCGAAATATAGATTAAAAAAAATATTAGACCCATATTTTTCTTTTGTCACGTAAACCAAAATTAACGAAGATACAAAGCTTCTATAAATCACAAAACGTCACTCGGTCGTTACAATTTTACAGGCGTAATGACGTCACAAGCCCTACTCCCGAATTTGGAAGCGTTTTATCTTTGTCAATATTCATTGATTGAAAAAAAAACAAAAAATACATGTCCTTTATTTTTCAATATTATTACTGATGGACTTTAAAAAGATTTTAATTTATTTATGCAGTTTACCCCATTCTAAAATATCAAGTTCAAAGAAGACATAAAAAGATAAAAAAGAATGTTTTTTTTTTTGACAAGTCTCTATCATCATCACGCGACTTCCAATATATTCTTAGTCCACTGCTATCAGTGGACGGAGGACTCAATAATCAAGCTTCGAAGATATCAGATAAGATCTTCATAGGTCCATACATGTCTGATACAGAACATGAACTGCTAACGTAGCGCGCAGTACCTGATCACAATAGGATAGTTTCTAGCAACATTAAATTACAAATCCAATTTGTCCAACAGTGTCCACATGTGTGTTTTTTTCTTTTGTTAAATCAATAAATATTTACAAAGATAAAATGCATCAAAACTCTGTGAGTGGGGTCTTGTGACGTTAGGACATACTAAAATGACCGCTAGGCGTGACATATAGTTTATAATATAATATAGCATAGTTTATAAGTATATGTTAATATTATAGTATAGTATATAAGCTTGTAAAGTATATTAATTTATAATATAGTTATAGGCTTAATTTCTTCTTAATTTGATTACTTACTAACGGACTAATTAGAGTTAATTTTTGCCCTTGATTTTCGATGGCGCGACAAACGAGGGGCAGCCTATGTCTTGGTGCAAATATTTATGACACATGCACAACACACAGCTTTTACCCGCGTCTTCGCATTAATAGAATCTGAAAATCAATTCTGATCGCACATGTAGCGCCATCTATTATTATATGAACGTTATCGTTGTTAATCTCGGGAACAGTTCTTTTTCAGGATGAAAATGCATCTTTTTATACTTATCTGACAATGTTTCAGGATGATCGGTTTAGTAGTTTGGGCATGAAAAGGTAACAAAAATACTTACCTACGCTTTTATAGTTTGGATTAGGACTAAGAGATTGTCTTCTGATGTACGTAAGTGTCGATTTCATTGATGATGATGCTTTTGACACCACAGATGGTTCAGTGGCAGAACGATCGACTTGTGCGCCGTGTTTTACGGGTTCGATACCCGAAAGGAACACAAATTTATTTAATCAACAAGTAGCTATTCCGGGTCTAACTGCTTATGTTTGTAAGTTAAATGTTTGTGAACGCACCCACGACATTGCTAGTGTGGATTAATGATAAGAAAAAAAAATACCTGACCTTATAATATTATAGTGTTAAGAACATTTATGGTAGGTATATCTTCTTCTGTCTACCACTGAATAAATTCCGGCGTGATAATAATATTATGACATTGTAACATCAACCCAATTCTTTAACCATTTTTTTTTACGTGTTAGAATCGTCAAATGAATCCTCCCACCCCTTAATGTCAGACTTGTACTGACTAAAATCCATCGTGTCCTTCAATAGCCCTTTATGTTCCGGGGTCACGGTGATGGAATAAGTCCCGCGACCATTCTTTAACCCTTATTCCAGTTTTCAACAGCTCTAAACCCGACGTTTTTAATCACAAAAGCGTATTGACAAAGAACTTGACTTTCTGAGTGGGAAGTGAAGGCACACATAATATTTTAATGCAAATACCTTGTCCTCCATATTCATGAACTGACATTGCAATTAGAGGAATGGACTTCCATGTATTATGTTAATTTTGGCTCCTTTTTGCCCAAAATAATATTGTGGGCTGGATGGATCTTTGGCGGTGGTGACTTAGCCTGAAATGTAGTGTTTATTTTAGTCAGTAAGAATTTTTATGCGACTGAGGCATTTGATATTTATCTGGTTGTTGGTTTTTTTCAGATGGATCATTCCTGTAATGTGTTGTACTCAACGACGATATATTACTAGACTCCGTATGCACGATTTAAGGACCAAAAACTATTCTGTCAACTCGCTGAGGTACCTACTACGTAAGCGAGGGGGACGGGGTACTGCGTTTTGATTGGCTAACTCAAGGTCTGTTCAGTCTCAAGGTATGTTTACGGCTCACAGGAGTGGTCGAAATAAGAAGGATATAAGTTTTTTGCCTAATGTATTGAAAAAAAATTTTGCTTTTTCATACAAAATGAGAAATTGATACGGCCCATCAGTATGAAAAATCTTTTATTTTTTTTCGAATTTCCAAAACTCTTAAAACAAACATCGTTCAGTAACATGGGCTGAGTTACTCCACGAGAGGTTTTGCGCTATTAACGTTACACGTTGTAGATTTTCTTATAATTTTCTTAAGCACACATCCCAGTAAGAAACTTAGCCAATTATTCTATTTTTGAACACCAGCTAAGAAAATAAAGTTCAGCGCGAAATTTAAGTTAATCGAAAGTTGAGATCCAACGTTGAAGTAAATTAGTCTGAAAATTAAGATGGCCACTATTTCGCGCCTAATTGCGTTCTACCCTCGTAAATATTGCAGTAGTCTACGAGGAACTTTCTAGAAAATATTCTTTGGCTGTGATAATAGAAAACTAGCTCCTTCTTTTATAAATTTTACCCCACATTAGGAATTTCTCCTGTATTTTAAGTCCGTAGACAAACATAGAAACTCACATACACAAACACCCAGACCCGGAACACCTACTTGCATCAAACAAACATTTCTTCAGTGCGGGGATCAAACCGCGACACGCTGCGGAGAAGACGATCTTTTTACTTATGAGACATACTGTATTATTTGCTTTTCGAATTTCGATCATAGCTTTTGAACCGTAAAAATATTAATGGTGTATCTCAATGAAAAGATTGGAAATTAACTCTTCCGTGCCCCTGTTCAATTTTATACTTCCAGAGACTCCCAGTGTAACGATATCATTTGTAACGTAAGGCGCCCATTAGACGGTAGGTTCTGCCATTGCAAAACCATAGCAGAGATTTTGACTGACGAAAAACCTATCGTCTAATGCGATAATTGACGTTTGCATGACGAAAATCGTAGGCTATAAATTTCCATCATTCATGATTGATAGAAATGATTGAACGTCTAATGAGTTTACTTATACTTATCTAAAGAAGAAACAATCAGCTTATCCTGAGTAAGAAAACACATTTTGTATCACACGTTTCAGGGAATCTCTTAAGAAAACAAAAACAGTTCAGAAACGCGACACCTCATTAATTAACAACGCATTTTACATATTATTATTGTACCACCAAACACGGGCCTAATTAAATCATTTGAAAGCCATATAGCTCGGAGCAATCTTGATCAAATGTCGAGGATATTAGGCAATTAGAAAACTCTGCTAATTAATATAAAACTTTTGTTAAGATATTTTGTTTCATCTCGAAGTCAAATTAATTATGTTAAGTTTTGGTAACAAAGTATTAGGTACATAGTATTATGTAACGCCGGGTTCTTCTACCCAAACAGATGTGTTGCGTGGGAGTTTATTAAGCCACTTCTTTTCAGACAAAATAGCAGAAAGTGGCAATGACTCTGCATGCTCATGCTTATTCGATTCCTATTTTTCAACCTTTTCACTGAATATTGGTGATTTTAGACCACCAAATCCAAGTTTCCTAATGTTTCCATTTCTCCCACGTTAGTTGACATTGAAAAGGGCGCCAACCTACGATGCCTGAACGACAAAGTTTCAACCAGACATTATACTAATGTACCGCCAACCACAAGGCAATAGTAACGTTTTCTATAAAAACAGCCCTTGGTGCTACAACATAAAGATGCTGAGACTGATACACGCATTCTCCTTACGAGCACATCGTTCACTACGTCATCATCAATCTATAATGATCCCACTACTGGGACACTGACCTTCTCTCTGTGAGAGGGTTGGACTATAATTCACCAGGCAGGCCCATGCGTGTTGGAATGCCGGTTTCTTCATAATGTTTTCCTTCACCGTTTTGACAGCTGTGGTGATGGAATAAATTACAAAAAGTAAGGCGCCCTGGGTGGGTTCAAAATCACGACTTGTAAGTCGAAGCCGATACCACTGCGCCACTACTGATTTTCTATTGCTCTTTTTTTTTTAATAGCCGTTTATGTCCCACTGCTGGGCAAAGGCCTCCCCCATGTCCTTCCAAGTGCTCTTTTCTAGTGCCACTTCGGACCAGCCCTCAAGGTACGCATCAAGATGGTCTCGTCACCTCTTTTTGGGCCGGTCACGGCGGCGTCGTCCAGTCTCAGGCGCCCATTGCTCTTTTTTATCGTGGTAAAATCATCAAATGAGTCTTTCCACCCAGGGAGACAGGAGGGTCTGTCAGACTTGTACTGATTAAAATCCACGGTGGTCTTTCAATATCTGTTTAGGTTCCAAGGTCAGGGTTACCTCTTGAGACAGGCCGGCGAGCACTTCGATTGGTATTTGATTCTTCTTTGATTTTCATTCCCATCAAAATAATTAAAACCGTCTACCAACACGACCTCACAAAGGTTATAATCAAAGCGACATCTACCTATCTATCCCATACATATCCTCTACCTATCCTGTCTGTCTGGCCGGCGCATTCATGGTGCAATGCCAAAAATCAATAAGTGCCTCCCCATGGAATACGGTGAACCACCTCTGCGAGCCCCCTTTATGTATAGACAGATTATATATTATATAATGAACACTGACATTGAAGGGTTCCAAATATTGAGTTCCGTGTGTGAGGGATGGGAGTAAAGAGTAGAGAATTTTATGAAGACTGGTCCAGAAGATAAAATGATTTAATTATTTATTTATGTTCCATTGTTAAATTTTTGCATGTCTGAGTTCAAAGAGAGAGTTCATGTGTACCTTCTATTTTCATTTTTCTACCCACTCAGGGCAGTAGGGGAGGGACTCTCAGACTCGTACTGACAAAAATCCACGGTGTCCTTCAATACCCGTTTACGTTTCAGGGTCAAGTTTATCTGATGAGACAGTCCCGCGTCCCGGGGTCTAAGTTTATCTTGGACTGGCTTCTGACCGCAATTTTGTTCCCTTCGACCCTTTCGGTCTACCCAGGTGAGACAATAAAGATTTTTTTTTAAGTATATAATTTGTTTCCCCCATTTCTCAAAGACTGGACCTATTTTGAAAATTCACTTAGGGAACATACCACTACTAGGAACTACTTTTTATATGTACGACTGTATAACAAAACTGAACATTTTAATTTTATGTTTGGCTTCATCAAGCACAACTAGAGCTTTGTAGGACCATTGGTTATTGAATTAAGAAACTTTGATAATAAGAAAGTTTTTCTTAACACTAAGGCCCTTGTCAGACCAACGAAGCGAAGGCAATCCGAAACGTTTTTGTTTGTAATGTATAGAATTGTTTGAAGCCAGTCACATAGACTATCGGACCGATTTTGTTTTTCAATATGACTGGATTCAAACAATTCCATACATCTTCAATATAAAAATCAATTGCTGTTCGTTAGTCTCGCTAAAACTCGAGAACGGCTGGACCGATTTGGCTAATTTTGGTTTTAAATTATTTTTGAAAGTCCAGGGAAGGTTTAAAAGGTTTTTTTTAATTGTTTCGGTCAGATAGTAACAAATAAAAACGCTTCGGATGGCATTCGCCACGCCTGTCTGTTTGACAAAGGCTGTGTTCGCATCTGAAGAGTATCTATTCTATGTCCCATAATCCTCTGGAAAGGCTAATTAATTGCATTGCCGTCCAGTCGTAATGATAAGTGAGACTTTTAATAACCAGAGACCTCTCTGAGCCGATTTAATTACTTCTTTTTTGCTTTCAAAGCCTATGTCGATTTTATGATTTTTCTTTGATGTTTTGTATTTGGCTTTATAATGTACCTGCTTGTATCTACCTACATGTCATGTTTATAAGTAGTGGCTTATTACAAAGATGGTTGATTCTTGATATTTATGACTATTATGGAATACTAGCTGGTTTATCGGTCGATCAATGTCCATGGAGTTTCTTGCTTGTTCTTTTTCCATTTAGAGGCCTGTTGATCTAGCGGTGACCCTAACTGCTATGCCGGAGGTCGTGGGTTCGATTCCCACCCAGGACAAATGTTTGTGTGATGAGCACGATCATTTCTGTCTCTGGATGTAATTTATGTATGTATTTAGAAATATATATAAGTATGTTTATCAGTTGTCTAGTACCCATAACACAAGCTTTGCTTAGCTTGGGACTAGATGGCGTTGTGTGATAGTTGTGGAATATTATATTATATTATAGAGATCTACGCTTTGGAATGAGCAAGTAGGTAGATATAGGTAATTATAACAACAAGACATAATAAATTATAACTTTTGCAAGTACTGACTTTAACAAAATAATAATCTTGAGTGGGACTGATACTTCAGTAGTCACATTTCTTTTTACAACTCTGAAGTTCCTGTCAATATTTTATTTAAATAAAGGGTTCAAAGTTTCGTGATCGAGTTTATTATTTCTTTTTTTAGCTGTTTCTGTTCATCCGTGTTGATGACGTCATGTTCTGCAATTGCATCAAATGCTGACAAATAGACACTTTATGCCATTTTCTAGGAATAGATATGTGGTTCATGTAATGTGCTTTATCCTCTATAAGACTTATTATCCTTACTCACACAGTTGCCCTGATTTCCCGAGAGGACTTTAACTTTTACTATCGTAGAACTTAGGAATTAGTTTCAGAAATTGTTGAAGGTTTAATCAATTTTAATCCTAGTAACACTAACTACACTTGACGATAGATTAGGTGCGAAATACGATTTTTAGTTCTAAACGATAAGGAATCTTCTTATTTATAAAAATCAATTGTTATTCGTTAGTCTCGCTAAAACTCGAGAATTAGAACTTAGTTTTGAATTAGGTATTTCTGGAAGTCCAGGGAAGGCTTAAAAGGTTTTTTTAATTGTTTCTGAGGCGATACGAAGTTTGCCCGGTCAGCTAGTAAAATACAAAATTTTCGCTGTTAAGAAATTTCTAATTTTCTGTGGGACTGGGCAGGTCATGTCTGCCGGATGCGTCACAACTGTAAACTCGAATAAAACAGGAATATAGCCCTGAGACAGCCAGGCGACGTCGCGGTAGGCCTAGGAGAAGATGGCGGGAAGGATAGCTTCCTTGTAATTTGGCGAGAAGAGGCACACCATCAAGAGAAGTGGAATTTTTGTGAAAGTGAAAAATTTGGCATTTGCTCAGGAGTGGGACAAAGTAGGCTAGTAAAAAAAGAGATTTTTAAAAGAACAGTCCGTATTTACGCCATATTATTACAATATTGTAATTGAGCATTACTTTTCACTCATTACTTCGCCGGCATAATTTTTATAAGTAAACTAGCTGACCCGGCAAACTTCGTACCGCCTCTTTTTCTCACTTCCACAAATAATTCAAAACTAAAATTAGCCAAATCGGTCCAGCCGTTCTCGAGTTTGAGGTATTCCTCGTAGCGCTCCCGTTTTGAAACGCTCCCACGATTAAAAATAGGGAAAAGTATGAAGTAAACGTAATGAAATATATCGATAATTTTAAAAACTCATGTGTGCATCATCGACATCGAAGTTGCTTAACTAAATTACGAAATTGAGAGCATAATATCTTTTTGCTTTCGGCACTCTTATGACGTGTACACAAGGACCAATGTTATTCGGGCACGCCGCAATAGCGGCGGTAATAGAAAAGAATAAAATACTCTTTATTATGTACACCATGCAATTACAGGATACATTCAATCATCAATCTTAATATATAAAACAAAGACGGGTTTGTTACAACATTTATAACTCGAGATCTGCTGAACCAATATTCATGGTTATTGATTCGTTGGATGAAAGTACTAAGAGAACAGAATCATGAAGAAGGTATTCATACAGGATCACGAAGGTTTTAGTACCGAAATTGAATGAGGGATCTGAACAAAAAGTACTAGGAGAACAGAATCATGAAGAAGGTGTTCATACAGGATCACGACCTAGTTATTATCGATAATTTCAGTTAGTATAGTCCCATCTCTATCAGAAAGTTAATCATGGGAGCGCTTCGAGGAAATAAATTTTAAAATTTTTAATCGTTGCTCGAAGCGCTCCTATTGGGAGCGCTTGGAGGAACAAAACGGGAGCGCTTAGATGGGAGCGTTTCAAAACGGGAGCACTACGAGGAATACCTCTCGAGTTTTAGCGAGACTAATGAACAACAATTGATTTTTATATATAAAGATAATTTAAGTAAGTGCAAGAAATATTTTATTTGTGATGGTTTACTCCTGACTCTAGTCCAATGTGTATGAAATAAATGTACCAGGAAGACAGCAGTACTACAGGTATAGCGGCGCATTGCATAGCCAACCACCACCCTTAATATGACGACCACGACCACTCTGCCAAGAGTGTAGCGATTAATCACCTTCGTACACAAGGTGACGCAAGTCTCGATACCTTACGACTTTGGTAGTCATTGACGCGTGCCTGTGTACGATTCTCTGTGGATATTTATTGTGTGATAGTCGCCTGGTTACCAAAGTCGTAAGGTATCGGAGACTTGCGTCACTTTATGTAAGAATTAAGAGGAGACACCACTGCCTATTTCTTGAAGTAATACAAGTATGATGTAATGTTATGTACTAAGCGTATAATAATATAAGGCTTTCTTGTATAACAAAATTGTTTACATAAAGGGAACCTACAATAATTATATAACAAGCCGTTTTACTGAAGCCTGTCACTTCGCAACATTCTCTTTAAAACTTACTTCACTTCTTTTACATAAACCACGACAACGTTTATGTATATTTTTGTAAACAACAACGACTAACGTAAATAGAATCTTATGAGAGTTGTTTCGTAAGCAAAAGTAAGGGATTTTTACAAGAAACTTTGTTTGAAAGTTACGTTGAAGCTAATTCAGGATGAAAAGGGGAGTTGTTTTTTAGAATTGCTCATATAACCTTTTTGTTGTTCAACTTTTTTTTTTAGAAGTAAAGCGTTACATAACACGTTGCTAGAATATTCCAGAGATCACCACCTTTAGCACAAGTTTTCAGTATTTGAGACGTAAAGTAAACCAGAACTTTGACAATTTCAAATTGACAATTTTCAAGGAAAAAATTAGTTCCTTCTTCGCACACCAGAGGCGATGTTCCATTTTTCCATACAAGATACGCTGTAAATACTGTAAAGTAAAATAGTGAAAATTCGTGCTGGGTACAGTTTTTTGCTAAGTAAAATCATTAATATAGTCCTCTCGTCCTCAGTTGAGCGTTAGAGACTGTCAGTATCGCGGGACTGTCTTAACAGTTAACCTTAAACCGTAAAGGCCTATTGAAGGACACTGTGGATTTTAGTCAGTTCGAGTCTGACAGTCCTTCCCGTTCCGCCCTGACGCTTTTAAAAAACAAAGGACTCGTCTGCTCCACTGAGACCTAAACATAACTAGCGAAATATGAATGTCCTAGCTAACAGATACACTCCTGAATAAACCCATCTAGATTAAAAAAAAAACTTGAAAAAAAAAAAACTTATTAGATTGCCTCATTTGAACTAAGTACCTATTAATTAAATCTACTGCAGATGTCTCCTTAATAAGGCTTTCATTTTAATCTTGGCAACTTCTCTTTCCAAGTTATTGGAAATTGTGTTATTATATTTCTTTCTTTTTTACAAAAAAGACGATACTGTTTAATGAAAGGTGGAACAAGACCTAACTTAATATATGAAAAAAAAACTAAGTTAAAAATACGGCTGAACGTGATTCTTTTTTTTAATTTGCATGGTTCGGTTAGTAAGCGGAAATATCGTGAAATACTAATACACACACACGACGTAAGTATAATGCCTGTGTGATCTAAAATTATTAGGCAATGACTGGCCTGTTGGTCTAGTGGTTACTGACCCTGACTGCTATGCCGGGGGTCGTGGGTTCGATTCCCACCCAGGACAAATGTTTGTGTGATGAGCATGATCATTTGTTCTGTGTCTGGGTGTAATTTATCTATAATGTCATGTAAATTATGTAAATGTATTTAAGAATTAAGTTATGTAAATGTATTTAAGAATATATAAGTATGTTTATCAGTTGTCTAGTACCCATAACACAAGCTCTGCTTAGCTTGGGACTAGATGGCGTAGTGTGATAGTTGTGGAATATTATTATTATTATTTAAAACAATAAGAATACAATTATTCACTCCAGGAATATCTCCTATACCGAGGGTGCATTTACAATCATTGAAGATCACATTATTGTACTTTTCTTCTAATTCCCTTTGCGTTCCAGAGCCTCGTAACCTACTTAGAAAGTCCGAAAACTACCACTCACTTGCTATTTAAAATCATTACGCGAACAAAGAAGTCGAGTTGAGGGTAAAGTACAAACAAAAATCGCGGAAAAGTTCGCAATCGAACTAACTAGTGCTGTTCTCCAACGTTCATTCGATTTCAAATATCGAATTCTCAAACAGAGACCGTTTGAATTTCGAACGTAGTGTTTAGAAGCCAGAATCCTGTGACGACTTTAAAACAAATGAGTTCGTTCGAGATTCAAAATCGAGTGAACGTTATAGAATGGCAGTACAGTAGTGAGTTTCACCCACTTCACATCAAATCTAACCTTGATAAAACCTATAAAAAGTCCCCTAAAGGTGTGCAGATGATGTGTATTGTACCATATTATTGATTAGAGTGGGGTTCCCGCGGGCAAAACTATCGATCGGCTCACCCACGCTACTGTAACGTAGTGTGTGTGACTAGGGGCTTGGCGTGGTTCTGTATTTTTTGAAATTATTGTTTTGAGGGGAATGTCTAGTCTCTTCCTTAGAGTTTTGGTATAAGGTAAATGGACCTCCATAGACGTCTGGGGCGGTCCAAAGGTTAGAAGTACAAAAAAAAAAAAACAAAGAGCATAATGTTGTAAAATTCCTGTTCCAATGTTCCTATAAAAATCAATTAAATCAGTATAGATATGTTCATTTAAATTAAATTAAAAAGATTGGTGTCTCCATTTTTAAATCCGTGTTACTATTTACAAAATAATTCTGGGTTTCTCATATTTTTTGTACACTGGTATCATTTTTGTTTATGGTAACATTAATGTAAGTTATTCTTAAAGTTTTTATAAGCATAATTAGTAACCATAATTATGGAAAAATAAATTATTTATTTCAAAGTTAATAATAATTTGGTTGGAAGAAGGATTAATTTGATTTCAGATCTGTCATATCTATTCCATTCTATTTTTTTCATACTACCCACATTGCATTTGATTTTTCTTAACATTGAGCTGGTTGTATTTTTTGGATCCAGCGGACAGTCTGGCTTGAGCCTCGTGGTCGAAAAGGTCGAATTAATCCCTTACAGTCGCGAATAAAATAATTTAAGCCATAAGTAGTGTGAATGTGTTGTTTAGAAGTGAATCCTGAGCTGACAGTGCTACAGTAAGTTTTTGTTAATTTTTCTCAATAATTTCCTCGTATTTGGTTCTGTATCGTTGTTTTCCGTTGAGGTTCAATCTACCACAATCTGTGTTTCCCAATCGAAATAGAACCTTCTACTGTAGTGATAAAGTTGGAATCCATACAAGTTTGACATATTGGGATAGGTTTATGAGCTGACACTGAAGACTAAAAGACGTGCATTCGGTCCGAGAAATTTAATAGAAGAGAGAACAGATAATATAATAAGAAAAGTCTACAACATAAATCATAATTTAAAGATATTTGGAAGTTATTTGCGACGTTGCCAACTTTCCGAATGTAGGTACCCTCTTTTCTCGAGCTTGACGCGGTCGAACGGATCGGTTTTCCATGATTGAAGGTTAAACATTCACGGCCATTAATTTAAAATCCACCCCATAGCAACCATTATAATACCATAGGACCCTCCAACGCAACATCTGTCGTTGTGTGCACGTGATTGTAGCCGCTATGTTGTATTGTTTAGTGACTGTAATTGTGTACAAAACATTGATAGATGACCACTCATTATTTGTCGGGTTGTCGTAGTGGGATTACCCGATGGGGATATCCATGGGTGCGGCGTGTACATTGGCGATTGATTTTTTGATGTAGCTGTGTTTTCTAGATAGTCGTATGTTTATGACTAGCTATTACCAAAGGCATCACCCGTTAGCACGGGAACATACAATCGGGATAAAAACTGTCTTATGTAAAAATCAGTTACGGCACGGTTAGCGCAATGGCTGAGTGATTGGACTGCTGCGCTGTGTGTCGCGGGTTCGATTCCCGCACAGAACAAATATTTGTATGATCTACAAGTAGTTGGTCCGGGTTTGGGCGTTTGTGTATGTGGTTTCTATGTTTGTAAACGCACCCACGATACAGGAGAAATTAATAGTGTGGGGCAACGTTTTTTAAAAAGAAAGAAGTAAAAATAAAAGAAATCCAGGTTATAAACTATCTGTGTACCATATTTCAACCATGTATGTACCATATTCAAATTCGTGTTTTGCGTGAAAGAGTAACAAACATCCATCCATCCAAAGAAACTTTCACGTTTATAATATTAGTAGGATTATACTTGATTTTACTACATATTTACCATGTTTATAATTCGCTTAAGAGTTTCCGTTCTTCGGCATGCGGGCGGCGAGTAAAGGGCAGGGTCGACGGACGGCGCGTCCTGTTCCACGCGCGCCTCAAAGAGCGGATAATGACGGGGCTCTCAGAGGGCCAAAGCCTGCCGGGGTCGCGGGACTTTTCCCATCACCGTGACCCCGGAACATAAAGGGCTATTGAAAGACACCGTGGATTTTAGTCAGTACAAGTCTGACAGTATGGATGGGAGGCCTCGTTTGAAGATTTTACCACGTAAAAAAAAAAGAGTTTCCGTTCTTTCAGCACTGTTACTTCAATATTCGTGTGAGGATATGGTCATTGGTCACTCTCTAGTTTCATAGTAAATTAAGCCCCTTCGTACACAAGGCGACGCAAGTCTCCGATACCTTACGACTTGCGTATCCAAGCGACTATCACAACACAAACCCATATCGGTTCGACACAGGCACGCGTCAATGGATACCAAAATCGTAAGGTATCGGATACTTGCGTTGCCTAGTGTACGAAGGGCCTAAGACGCCTCTGGAAACCTCACATAACTGTTTCAGGCGATGTATAGTGTTTTAAGTTCTAATAATAGTGTGATAATTAACAGCCGCTTTTTGCAATGCACCTGCACTCAAACTCCGTTATTGAAAAAACAACTTTTGTATTTTCTAACAGTTTTTTAAACAGAAACAATTTTTTGTAAACATTTCAACACGGATTGTTTTGACGTAGCCAAGCTGACTTTGGCTTGGCTTTGACCTAGTAACGACTTTTTATCCAGGTTTTTATATAGTGCGTGCGTTTACAAACACAGAAACTCGCATACAAAAACACCCAGACCCGAAACAACTACTTGTAGGTCATACAAACTAATAATTGTAACGTGCGGCAATCGAACCCGCGACACACTGAGTGGCAGGCCAATCACTCAGCCACAGCGCTAACCGTGCCGTCGAACTAGTAGTATCTGAGATTTGCGCGTTTTACCTAACAAACAAACTCTTCAACTTTATAATATTAGTATAGGCTATTAGACTAGTATAGTTAAGATAGTTACAGTCAGCAAAAGAGATGAATATACGGGCAGCAACTTTTAAAGGGTGTTCCAATATTGTTGGTTACTATGTGTGTCTACATACCAACTACTTTGGCTTAATGTACATAGTATACAGCCAAAAAACTGCATACATATTGCAAACAGCATGTCTGTTTAAAAATTGCTTCCTGTATACTTAACTCTTTTTCTGACTGTACCTAGAACGATAACATTATTTAAGGTACTCTCTTTTTGAACTCCGTTGCAGTCCTGTGAAAAATCAGAATTGAATAAAATTACGTTAAATTATTTGTCAGCACTTCATTACAAGTCTCCACAAATTATCTTGAGACTATTTCGAAAGTAAACAACTATTTTAAACTAAACGAGACTATAAAAGACATCCATTTAAATTGACAATACAATTTGTTAGGCAATAGAACTACGAGTAGATCATTAAGGGTTTTAAAGTCTAAATTGTAGGCTTTTACGAAACCAACGAAGGACCTTTGTAGCTTCTATATTTTTTTTTGTTTTTTATTTTGTCGCACCCTTTGCATTTTTTTCTTTTTAAAAACGTTGCCCCACACTAGGAATTTCTCCTGCGTCGTGGGTGCGTTTACAAACATATAATCTCACCTAAAGAAACGCCCAGACCCAGAACAACTCCCACAACAGTCCCACACTCCTTGCCCGGGCTGGGAGGACTCATTTGATGATTTTACCACGACAAAAAAAGTACTCATGATCGCGCGGAATCAGAATGATTCTATACTTTTTCATCCCCCCATCTCGGAAAGGGTACTTTTGCTCTTCGATATCTGAGCGTAAAAGCCGTTTTTATCCTCTAGTGAATAAAGTAAATTTGAATTTGGAACATCGTGTACAGTAAAGAGTTGTAGCAGTAATGGCGGCCGGTGACCGCAACAGCTGATCGCTTGTGGTGCCCACTTGACGTTCGAAGGTTGTCGTACCACATCAAATTTCAAAAATAGAATTGGTTTCCTCGCATTAGGTGTGGAAAGCAGAGTACGCTTCTCGGGAGTAAAGCTGCGTTGTCTTGGGCTAACTTGAATCCCTCGCTATACTAAGGATTTTTAACTTTATTCACTCGTTTCTTTAGGTAATTAACACTTGAACCTCCTCGCTGCGCTACGGACGGACGTTCACCCCTTCCTTAATCCTTAGTATCGTTTCGGAATTCAATACGCCTTCCCTTGTCCAGTCATTTCCTCGCTGAGGTGGGATGAAAAGTTACGTGTTGCACTCGAGTGAAAAGATTTTTCACCTTGTGCTCTTTTGATTCCCTCGCTATCGCTCATGATTCTAATTTTTGAATCATTCGCTTGCTCGGTCATCAAAATTGAGCACGCGGTTAAAAATCAACTTTGCACTCTTATATAACAAATAACTATTGTTCGCGAGTCTAGCTTTTAGTCAGATCGCACTTAGATCACACTAGACGCAACGATCGTATATCGTCAACAGTATGGGACTATTTTTAAATAAATAAAGTCCTTCTAAAGTTATTGAGAGGTATCTCGGGTATTTTTATATATGTGTATAATAAATACATAAGGTGAGCGGAGACCGCCGCCTCGGGCGTGGGATACAAATGATCAGGACGAATTGACCCAACTGTAACCGTACTACTTTGAATTGGACGCTACGCCTCTCATATTGTCCTCTAGTAGGTACTCTATACTTTATTTTTATAAAAAGAGTTTTTTCGTCAGACTGTGATTAAATACGGGTCAGGACCCATTCGAACCCTAAAATTCGTCCCCCAGCTTAAAAGTTGTGGATTCGGCCCCTATTTAAGTGCCCATTGGTCTCCTGGTAGGGGACCAATTAATATTTCAATAAAAATATTATTTTTAAGGTACCCATTCGTCCCCTCTAATATAAATACAATATAAGTTAAAGATTCGGCACCTATTCAGGTGCCTATTGGTCCCCTGAGATAAAATTAGCTATATTTTACTTAGGTAACGGTTATCATAGTACACTTGTGAACAGTTTATTAACAGAATTAATTTAATAAATCATAACAGATCATTGAAAAAAGAGCTATGATGAATGATAATCCGTCATGATACTAATATATCCTGTCGATAGGGTTACGATGGAAAATTCAAAAAATATTTTTTTTTAGATTTAAGTAACATATTATGATTTTGCATGTAGTTGCATGCATGTAGTTGGTAAATACACAAAAAAATTAGAAGTGATTATTTACCGTTGATATGTGTTCTATATTTTTTGCATATTTTTCGTTGATTTATACAGGGTGAATTTTTCAACTGGGCGTGGATGGCTATTTTCGAAACTATGAGGAATATCGAAGAACGCTGAAAGGAGTCTCGAGGCCGATTTTGACGAAAACTAAAGCTGCATCATTGGATTTTAGAAAAATCAAAAGTCCTGGCCAGGAATCGAACCCGCTGATTTTGGAAAAAAAATCACACCCTGTATTATTACACCGTTCGATAGTGTTGCTAATAAGGATCAAATTCTGGGAAGTAATCATATACGGCAAACTGAAGGAAATGGCAGATTTTTATGAAATTGCTATTTTTCCATGTTACTTTACATCTACTGAGCCATAATTTATTCGAAATTATAAAATTTCATTGTTTTCAATGTCTCACTGGATTTGACGTTTCAACAATCCGACTGTACTTAGCAATACGACATTATTGAGTTGAACTAAAAATAGCATTATTTTAAAGAAGAAACGGTACCTTATGTTTCAAATAGTCTTTGCCTTGAAGATTAATCAGTTTTTTTGTAATTATACGTTTTCCTTAAGTTTGCCGTATATGATTACTTCCCAGAATTTGATCCTTAATAGCAACACTATCGAACGGTATAATAATACAGGGTGTGATTTTTTTCCAAAATCAGCGGGTTCAATTCCTGACCAGGATTTTGGATTTTTCTAAAATCCAATGATGCAGTTTTAGTTTTCGTCAAAATCGGCCTCTAGACTCCTTTCAACGTTTTTCGATATTCCTCATAGTTTCGAAAGTAGCCATCCACGCCCAGTTGAAAAATTCACCCTGTATAATGGTCAATCAAGGCTGATTTTTGTAAAAGACTTGTATTTTGTTAGTTTCTAGGACATTGTGATTTTGCTTGTGTATTTGTTGTTAGTAAAAATTTTGCTTTTACATAGTTGATAAAGACTGGTTTTACTTTTTATATCCAGTGTCTGTACAAAGTGTACTAAGTCCCAAGCTAAGCAGAGTTTGTGTTATGGGTACTAGACAACTGGTAAACATACTTATATAATTCTAAATACATACATATTATAGATAAATTACACCCAGACTCAGAACAAATGATCATGCTCATCACACAAACATTTGTCCTGGGTGGGAATCGAACCCACGACCCCCGGCATAGCAGTCAGGGTCACTAACCACTAGACCAACAGGCCAGTCAATCAGTCAGGTCAGTCAATTGTTATATTGGTACTGATATTTGGTTACTTGTTTGTACACTGGATGTAAATTAATCTAAAATTCAGGGGGACTTACTGGGATTTTATTTAAATAGTTACAGTTTTATTTTACTACATAAAGATATTATAGTTATCATATTTTTTGCTAAATATTTAAAAATGTACTTACAAGAAACCAAAAGTTGATTATTTTTTTTGAAGACTGACTTAATGCCTAGAGCGTTTTTTTTATGGTAAAATCATCAAATGAGTCCTCCCACCCCGGGCAAGGCAAAAAAAAAAAGATTGTTCGTGTTTCCAAGTGTTCGATTCGAAGTCGTCACACTATACCGGAGGACAAGTTAAATCCTACACCTGACAAACGCAGGCCACCTCTCAAATAAGAATTAGGATCTCCCGAGAGGTTTCACAGATTTTTTACCTGACTGTACCTATCGATAAAAACGTTGAGATTTTATTAGTCCGATCAACGAGGATGTTTGTTGTATGATGACTTCCGAAAAATACCTCCGGCACTGAAATGAAAGTAGGTGATACAGATTAGAGACGAAAAAAACCGAACTTTACTTAACTTATAACTTTTTTTTTTTGAGAAGTTTGGTTTTTTTAACCAAAACATGAAAATTGCTTATAGCTCTGCTAAAAATTTCTTAGCCTCAAATACTTTCTGTATATGTATAAATCTATTAGTTAGAATAGGTAAGTATAAAAATCCAACAAATTTTCGATTTCAGTTTCACTCCAAATTATTTTTTACATGTCGCGCTCTAACTTCTAATGAAAAATTCCTGCCGATTTTCATATTTTTTGTGTTTTCTTATCCTTAAATACATCTAATAGGATTATGACGTAATCCAAAACTTTTTCTTTTAAAACACCGTTATTTGATGACAAACAAATCAAATAATGACGTTTAAAAATGAAAAAAAGTTAAAAATCCTACGTATGTGCAAAATTTCAGGATGATCGACTCAATGGCTTGAAAAGGTAACAAAACTAATTTCTAAGCATTTATAATATTAGGAAGTTAGAATTAGTATGAACTGGTCACACAAAGAAATTAAAATATTGTTTCTTCATTGCAATCACTTACACAAATATTAATTTTAAAGGAGCGCTACAGCTTGAAAGCTATTCAAATTTCAAGTGGCCGAAGCATTTTAAACTGAAAACATATTCCTTTTCACGTACCAAAGTTAACACTTCAAACGGATAGTCATGAATTTTGGACGGCGTAGCTGCTACGCGGCTACGGGTGCTACGAATTGCTACGCCGTAGACACGTAGCGGTTTACTCTGTTCGGAGAGTCTGTATTTTCGATTGCAATTTTTATACACGTCACGACTTGTTCCCAAGAGGGTAGGCAAATGTGTATGTTATGTGAACCTAGGTAGTTCAGTTACACGGTTAAAAGAAAATGCCTGTTTTCTGTTTATTGGTCTAGTTTTTGCAAGATTTTTCTAAGTTTCATGATTTCTCGCGCCCGGCATTGGTCGAGGCCATGCTACGGGGCGAGACGGAGTGGGAAGCGGTCGCCTCCTTCTGCGAAGCAGTAATGCTGGCGGAAGTTGGTCAAAAGGATAATATTTTTTCATACAATTTGTATGAACAAAAAAAAATTACCAATTTTTTTATTATTCTCTTTTACTTACTTTCATGTAAGTATGAGATAATTGTATGGGCAGAAACATATCTGAACAGTAGAAGTTGGTCAAAAGTAGAGTATTGTTTCTTAAAACAACATGGATACAGATTTCTCCCTTTTGGCCAATTAGAGGAAACACTGTATATTTGTATACACGGTAAAAATAAAAAATATTTTCTCTCTCCTCTCTCCTCTAGTAAAAAAAAATATTTTCTCCATTTCCTATTGTAAATAACTATATCCGTCTAATTTAAGAAATGCCAAGGGAATCTGTAATAAATCTGTCAGTTCGTGGCAGTTGGCATGATACATGGATCCCTCAACACTGGACAGTGAGCTCTTCATTCTTTGGGTTCCTTAAAGAAATAATAAAACGAAATGTAAATAGTTGACGTTTGACGCACGTTCGCGTAATGGCTGAGCGATCAACTGCTGTGTTGCATGTCGCGGGTTCGATTTACATAGAGCAAACAATAGTATGATAGCAATATGCTTCATTGGACCAGAAAGTAATAGATAATTATGACAACAAGCTTATTTAAATCTTAAGGCGCTCCCTCACCGGGAGCTTTCGCGTGTAATGTAACAATACAGATTCGATTTTGAGCATTACATACCAATACTACCTCCCTGACTGACGAGCATTCGCGTACATTTAGTATAGATTTGATACAAGGTGCACACAGTGACGCTCGATTGTTTTCTCTTACCGATGAAATGCTTGAATCTGTTACGTTGGATGCTCACAGGCGCTTTTAAGAAAATATAATCATCGCAATTATGTTTTATTAACCGACTTCAAAAAGAAGAAGGTTCTCAATTTGGATGTTTTTAGCATGGGTTACAGAACTAGGTACTATTCGTGCAGGCAAAACCCTTGTGTCTTACGAACTCACATAAGGTAAAGGGAGATTATTTGGTGAGACAGGCAACTCAGTGATAGAGTCTTAAAAGTTTCTCAAAACGTTACCTATGCATGCTGTAATGCGAAATGATGTGTCACTGCATCTTGTCCAGTTTAGTGGTGAACTAGTCGCATCATTTCGCATTACAGCATGCATAGGTAACGTTTTGAGAAACTTTTAAGACTCTATCACTGAGTTGTCTGTCTCACCAAATAATCTCCCTTTACCCTACACAATATACAATTACATATACACACAAGTTGTAACTTGATAGATTTGCCGGTTTATTTCTACGAATTTTACCTGCATCGATCGGTATTGATCCGTACCGACCTGCTTGTCTATGAAAGCACCCATAATCTGTGTTTAGAGCTGTAGATAGTTTATATAGACATTTTCTGTGTGTGATTTTTAAATATTATGTGCCCAAAATGGGTACATGTCAAAACTCCGAGTCCCGGAGTGTAGTGAGCAAGCGAAGCGAGCTAACACCCTTCTAACCTAACCTGTCCGTGTCGGGGTGCCCTAAGGTCCCCGAGCTCGATTCGAATCGAGATTTCGTCCATTCGGGATTTTGACCATCGGTATAACGACTGTCGGCATTTGAAACTTTCGGTATTTTGAATTTCGGTGTTTTGGACGTCGGTACCTCAACCTTTATTATGAACTTTCGGGATTTTGATACGTCAACCCCATAATGTTTTTTTGTGACAGTAAAATCATCTAATAGGTTCCTAAACCTCCAGCCTGTTCTTTCGTTTACCCTTTTGTGTTTCAAAGCCACGGTATTCTGCTTAGACAGACCCACTCACATGATTTTGCAAGCAAATTCTAGTTAAGATGAAAGCTCCAACCAAACCGCGAAATTCTAATTTTCTTACGTTTTTTTGCAATTTGCAGGCTTGTATATGTTGACAAAAATATAATGATGATTTTGTTGATTATAATTCTGTAACGACATACGTCTTACAGCCGCGAATAATATTTTAATCAACATACAACCTAGCACTGGCCTGCTAATTGCAAAAAACGCAAGAAATTTTGAATTTCACAGGCTGTTGGAAAAGATTAAAAAATTAATACCCAATTACAGGGCGGGTATCTGTAGGACACAAACCTTTCCCCTATCATACAGGACCCATACAATATTGCCATGCAACTCGGCAACATTTTTACGACTCGCGACGTATACAGATTGACGCAGGTCGCACGTGATGCGTCAACAGCACGTTTTCCGGGCAACGTGACGCGAAACTACGTCACTTTGACGCTTCCAGACTTTGTGAATTGAAATGAAAGAATATTCTTTGACTGTTTTTAAAAGGTCAAGTAAGAGTTGCCCTTAGCACGAGTTTTCAGTATTTGGGACGTAAACTAAACTGGAACTTTGTCAATTCCAAATTGACAATTTTCAAGGAAAAAAATACAAAATACAAGACACGCCGTAAATACTACAAAGACGCTGTAAAGTAAAATAGTGAAAACTCGTGCTAAGGGGAGTCCTTATCATGAGTTTTCAGTATTATGTATGGAAAAATGGAACAGCGCCTCTGGTGTCCGAAGGAGAAACTAATTTTTTCCTTGAAATTAATGTGAAAGTTCCAATTTACGTCACAATAACTGAAAATTCATGATAAGGCCTCAGTCTTTCATTCATTCACGTAATTCTCAATAAGGGGTGCTGTTTCTAGGGGTGATTGTCTAAGTATGTTACCGTTTAGAGGGCCAAAACCTGCCGGGGTTACAGGACAGTCTTACCAGATAACCATGACCCCATGAACGTAAAAGGAAATTGTAGGACACCGTGAATTTTAGTCAGTACCAGTCTGACAGCTCCTCCTCTTCGCTTCATCCAGGATCAGGACTCATTTGATGATTTTACCACTTATGAGTAAAACAAGCGGTGAATGTTGGACTGACGTCATAGATATACTTACGAAAAAATATACTTTAATACAATATAGAGTTTATGTTCATTGTCGGAGACATTTTTGCTTTGGGAACCCACTGCAGCAGTAGCAGACCGCAGCAGTAGACCTCTGTCAGCTGGACTGATGATGTTTCTTTGCAGTACGTCGACAATTTGCCCTTCCTACGTTATCAGGAATTATTGTTTTCGAAAACTGTTCTCATTTCTCAGCCCTTAAGCTGGATTTTTACTACATTTATGGGCCGAAACTGTAACTGTAGCGTGTGGTGTGTAGTTTATGTGATTTGATGAGGTCCTATTTCATTTTCCGCATCTGCATGAATTTCCTAACAATTCTGCATGTGTTTAGTATAGCTGCTTTTTGGAGGGTTATGTAAAGGGTTTCTTTTAAGTTTAACCATTTTAAACTATGGAGGAGGTGATTAGGGATTACACCTGTTGTGGAAAGGACTATTGGAACATCGTTAACTTTTTCTTGTCGCCAAATTCGAGTCACTTCTTTCGGTTCTGCGTACTTACTAACTTTTTCTGTGATTGTCTTCTGTATGTTGTGTGTATTTGGGATTGCAATGTCCATAAGGTTATGTTACTATTTTTTGTTTGAATTATTATTGTTATTATTTCCGCAGATGCGACTTTTCCTCTCCTTAAAGACGTAAACCATCACACAGGCACACTGTGTACTTTTCGTTACCGTTTCAGTCTTGATAGAATAATGAAATCAAAGTTGAGTGCTTGGGTTCGAACCCAAGACCAAGACTCGCAAGTCATGGCAGTTTAGAATAGACCAAAACTGCTCTATTATATCTTTAAACACGCATAATTTCTCCTGTATCGCGGTGTATATAATATGCCCACATGTTGATTACTTACTTCTGTATTGAACGCGTTTTCAAACATTTTCATTTGCATACACAAACAACTGGGTTCGGAATAACTATCTGGATTTATAAATATTTCGACGACACGATTAGCGAATGACTGAGCGATCTACTGATGCGTAGCCTGTCGAGAAATATTTGTATGACCTACGAGTAGTCGTTCGTGTCGGGGTTTTTGTATATGTGAGTTTCTATGTTTGTAAATGCACCCACGAAACAGGAGAAGTTACTAGAGTGGGTCTGCAGGCAGGAGTTGTTCAGTACGGAAATCGAATCCGCGTTTCTTTTTTGAACCATCTCACCTGCTTAGCCTTTTCCTAACTGTACTGGTGTCGGCTTCCAGTCGAACCTGATGCAGCTTAATACCAGTATTTTACATGGAGCGTCTGCCTATCAGACCTCAATAACCCAATAACTGGGCAATACAATAACCCCATGATAAGACTGTTTGTCAGATTTATGAGCTACTTACAGTAACAACAACAACTATCAAAAGATCTACAATTGACAGCCGGGACCAACGGCAAACTCGATATGACAGATGTTCACCCATCCACAGACCAACCTTTGTAAGCGCGGCTTAACACGGAAGATGGGCCTGTGCGGCTATACTTATTTAAACACGAGCTCCATTATTTTCTTACATAACAAATATAATTTATCTTTTCTCTCCTATTACAGAATCCTGGGACAATGACAACGGAGTGGCGTAATAGTGACGTCATCGTAAGCAGGTTCAAGCGCCTGGCTTTGTCAGCGCTATGCGACAACTTGACGAAGGTATGTACTCAATTCTTGTTCATAAACAGTTTATATTACTGGGTTGTAAAGGTCAGATAGGCTAGACGTTCTACATAACATTCAGCTGTATCTAGGGGTCTACTTTCTAAGTCCATTAACGAAGACACTGGTACAGATACGGATGAACTAACATAACTAACGTCGAAATCAATGCGGGAGGACAATACCGCCACGAATGAATTCCTTTTGACCGCATCACATCGATCAGAAAATGATACGTCGAATGGCGCGGACACTAAGGAGCTTTCTGTCAAATCGTAATATCATTCATTCTAAGTTCGGGCTCGATGTCACGGGCGTAGAAAACGTCCATAACGAAAGCCAAAACCACGTATTTCGTGCTTAGAGATTAAACCCCCTGGTTAATAGACTGGTAGTCGACCCTGCATAGTTGATAAAAGGCTAGGCAGATGATGATTAGTCCTGAGCAAGTGATTAGACAGCGTCATATAATTTTTCTATTAGGAATTTTCAAAGAAGCAGATCCGGAGTATTTCGTATAGTTCTTCCTAATTCTTAATGCGGGAAGAGAGCAACGGGCAATTACTAGTAAAAATATGTAGTTTCGTCATACCCACTATAGATCTCCATTTCCCTTACCAATAAATTGTTCGTTATACAGCTTGTATGTGTAATAATGCGGTGCAAATAAAACACAATATTTTTCAAACCAGTTTCTTTATTTCGTGTTCATCATTTTAATACAACATACAAGTAAATTTATCATCAGATATTATTTTATCAATTCTTAAGATCTACCTTAACTAAGACTTGAATAACAAGTAGGTATGTATGAGTATTCATATCGACATATCGATACATCGAAATGGTATCGATATGTACCGAAAATCGTACGGGATTTAAATGCTCAACCCACACATAGTTAATCCATAGATAAATAAACAAATTAACAAACTTCTTTTTTCAAATAAACCGACAATGGAATGTTCAGTATTAAAAAGTATCAATTCCAATAAAAGCCTGTATAATAAATGCTCGGCTGATAAAAAGAAAACACAAAAACGCACAAATTCACACAATAACTTAAACATGGAAGATGAATGTCTTAACTTTTTACGGTGCGCCATTTTTGTGACGTCATTTGACGTTTATTGTTGTGGCAGTATAGTTTGCCAAGATGGCGTCTACGATATGAACGAATTTTTATTAAATATTCAAAAGTTATGTCTGTTTTGGTGATTAAGCTTAAACCTCACGTAGGCTATTTTAATAAAAAGAATTTGTGTACATTTTTATATTTTAAATATAGCATTTTTTATTATCGCAAACTTAGAACACACGAAAAACGACTTTGTGCGACAAATGACGTAACAAAATGGCGCGTAAGAAAAACAAAAACCCAAAAAAAACTCCTTTTATCTCAAAGACAAATGACTGTAACATTAATTCCAACTGCAAAATATACTTTACAATATACTTTTTATTATTTTTAAATAAAACAAGAGGTACACAGTCAGTATTATTTTGACAACGATTAGCTAACAGGGAATCTAATTTTCCATATATTATTATAAATATTGAGAGGGTCGATTGAGACACAGCGAAGGAAAGTTACAAGCTAGGGGAAAACACAGGGTTTGTAACAATGAACATGAAAAATCAAGTTTGAACGTGGAGCAAAGTTTGTGAACCAGCTCTAATTATCAAATCTCATCATTCTTCTTGAAATTACATTTGCCAGTCGAATTTGAAGATTTTTTTGTGTAGTCTATTGAAGGTTTTTCAATAAACTTATTCAGGTTTCATGTTCATAATTATCCCTATAGACCGACACACGGTTAACTGTCCAGTGTCGTGACTAGAGAAAGAAATAGTAAATGTAACTCCCGAGGGGAATAAATTAAAGAACACTATCATTAAGAGGGAAAATACAAAAGGTTCCTTATAACTTAACACGCGTATAGGCGAGAAAACTTAGATTCTAACCTAATCGAAAGTTAGATGACTAGCGTCGGCGACACACGTTAATAAATTACAATAAATTATTAATAAATTACACATATTTTTTCAACAAACAAAATCAAATAATTTCGATGAGACGAGATTTAGTTTTGACAGAACCGATCAGAGGTGATATGTCCAAAAAACTGGATGGAAAACATTACATTTTTAGCTTACCCGAAGTAGCCTTCCTTTTGAGCCAAATTTAACATTATTCATGTATCGAATACATTGTATAATAGTGATAGAATTATCGCGTACTCTTAAATAAACCGGTATATTATTAAAATCATAATCGATAGATCATAGTTTGAGAAACACCGTTCGCAGTGTTAAAATTGACAAGCGGTCAACCCATTCATCAACTATTTGACCATCGTTAAGAAACTGCTAAATAAATAATCAGTCTCTTTTGACAAACTGTCTAATAGGAGTATCAGTAATAACTTTAAATTACCAACCCGTAAGATATTATATATCTGTAGGTAACCAACCAACCATTTTGAAATTTTAACCATCGTTTAATTTGCTTTTGCATGTAATCTCGTTTAATCCTTCAGTGCAAAGTTGGGCGGGTCTATTGTTTATCTATTGTTTGGCGAGAGTTAACGGATCAAGTTGTGTTTAAACTTTGATTAGCTAAGTTGGTATCCGAAGTCGTGATCATTTAGCCTTTGATAGGTTCAATGTCAAAACAATATGTTAGCGAATTGAAGAGATGAAAAGATGGTGAAGAATTTAGTGCACGTCCCTAAAGATTTTTACATTTTTCAGAAGCCTTCCTTTTGATACCAAGATTATTTTTATAATTATAATAAGATAATTTGACGGTATTCTGGGCGCAGTGGCTGAGCAATCGACTGCTACGTAACGTGTTGCGGCTTCGATCCCCGCACGAAACAAATATTTGTATGACCTACAAGTAATTGTTCCGAGTCTTTGTGTTTGTGTGTTTCTATGTTTGTTAACGCACCCATGATACAGGAGAAATTTCTAGTAAGTCCAATGTTCTAAAAAAAAGAGTATCTCTGTAATATTGCATAACTTTTAATTGTTCATCATTTTTATTTTATGGTTAATAATGTAATCGTAACAGGAGAATCGATGAGTATAGTTCACTGACTGAAATCGTGTGCATATTTTTCGACCATAATTTCATCTCTGCAATTCTGTTTTTAAATTTGGAAAATGTCTACCGAACGGTTGATTCTGAACCATGCTAATTTTATAAGTATTATTTTTGTCAAATGTAACCATTTTTATGCGGGCAAAAAAGCACCTGTTATGGAATATTCTAAAATAGCAATAGCAGTTTCATGATACAATTCCTGAGAGCAAATTGAAAGATTTAATAGTTAGTATTTCTCAGTATTGAGTTTGAATAAAGATTATTCACACAATTTAGAAATCAACCGTCAATCAAGACATTGTCCCGATAACGTAACATTTGTGCAATAATCATTAGTGCGGTAAAAATAAATAGTGGGTTGATATCGATAAAAATGGATGTGCTTTAAAGGCGGAAACAGGTGTACCGATTTAGAGATCAGAACTGTCGAATACAATCTAATGTAACATGAACACTAAACAACTAAATCAATTGCCATGATTTCACTGTGTATCGAGTAATGACGCGATCATAATCATCAACACTTTCGGTTAAAATATCAATATATCAAATGATTAGTAATTGGTAGAGTATAGGTACGTTTAATTGAATGTAATTGATGTGTTTTTTTTTCTACAAAACACAGTACAAATCATGGTAACGATACATTTTATTACCACACGTTAAGTTTAAATTCCTACACAGATATAAACCTTAAGTATCGATTAGCATTCAAGTTCATTATGAAAAAATATATCATTGGAAATATTTTTCAACTTCTCTCCTTAATTTCAAACCACCCAAGAACAACTTAATTATGCATGAGACAACCGATTTTTATAACTACATGTTTATTCCTAACAACACTTTGGCAACAAATAGTATTTTCAATTTTTTTTTTTATTAACTTTTTTTCCATCAATTTCAAATGTAACGTCAACATTATTGAAGTTAACATTACCATTGGTTTTATCGATTCCGACCGTTTATCGATTTTTATCATCGTCTTTAAGAAAGAAGACATAGAAAAGTATCGACAGAAGATGAATATCGATCGATAATGTGACATCACTGGCTTTAGTTGGCGAAACGTGTTACACCATTCTTTTACTAAAATTTGGCTATCAAAGTTCATTACACTATCATACAGTCTCGCCAACTAACGTCTTACAGAAGCGAACTTAGAAGGTCTACATAAAATAAGAAACAGTTATCCAGGATTTTTAATCATTTTTTTTTAGTTTTTTTTTTCTTTTTCTGTCATCAGTCTTAAAATTGAGTCATACCATCTAACTAAGAATGATGAACTCTTATATTTAAGTTCCTAGGCCTGATCTAACATCGGAATTTTGCGGTGATTTTCTTATACTGTAGCTTAGTGGAAATTAGAAATAGGGGATGTAAAAAGTATGGATAGTAGCAGACGAGTAACATTTAAGAGATGTTAACAAGTGCCATTCACATCATTTAACCAACAGTTAAGAGTATAGTTTGAAGGTATACGTCTAAGGAAAAGGTGTCTCAACTAGTAAGGCTCTCGGGGAAACTATTACACACATTCCTTATTCAATAAGTTATTGGTATTTTAGAGTAATCAACATTGAATAGTTTATTTTAATATCAATTCTTAATACTAAAGAGTACAAAAAATAAAGGAAATATTATTGAATATATGAAAAACAACAAGTCATCAGCGAAAACCATCGCGTTTTCATATAAGAACAACATTGTTTTTTTTTTTCGTTTACAGTAACATTTAATATTCGCGCTCACGAAGATGCGGGAGTTAATAAGATCCTCGCGGCCATGAGGGTTCCCACAGGACCCTCGCCAAACTCTCCCTCCCCACCGCTCCCCTCCCGTCACTAAACTACCTCGTTTCCCTTCGATCATCCTCAAAGTATCAAAAATATCTGCTAGAACATCCCTTTCCCTTAGTGAAAAATTCTCGATAGTACATTTTGAACAGTCTCAAAGTAACTAATGCGTAGGTAACAATTACAAATCTTCATTAAAATGTGGATATGCAAGAATGAAAGTATCGAAATCAACAATCGTTTCACATTAGGACGAAGTAAAGCGTTCCTACGTAGTCACTACTGTTTAATACCTAACCTATAGGGTACCATACACGTCAATAAGATATATTAGCACTTATATTAAAAAACAGTTTATGATAAATGACTGAACATGTGAAACACAGAGGATCATAGTCTGTACAAAAATTCCCAAATGATTTTTTTTTTAATTTTATCAAAGGTCAACACATTCCTTCAAATTTAAGGCCACGGCGCATTATGGTGTTTCAGTAGATTATAAAGTTAGATTACTGAATTATATTTATGTTTTTAATGATGACATTTATATCTAATAACGACCTTATTGACAGCCGTGCACGTGAGTATTGCTCGACGTTCCGTGTTAGAAGCTGTAGCGTGTAGGAGTTCAAATGAAAGAGTGCTGTGTGCATCGCTGTAGCACGGAGAGTGACAAGCATCACAATGTCCTTACAAACCTACAAGTGGTATACTAACCGAGGAAAGCACGGCTTGAAACATTACATTAACATCACTACGTCTCGTATCGTAAAAAATATCGGTGACAGACTTACACTGATTCAAAGCTCACGATGTGCCTTACCCACTAAACTAACATAGACAATGCGATATCTAAAAATACACAACTACTCGTACGCTATATAGGATATAATTTAAATTTAGTTCATCATAAGCATGTGTTCTCCTTACAACTGGCAGGATGGCATTTAGTGTGTAAAATCGATTTGTGTGTGGACAATTCAAGCTTCGTATAATTAATATAGGTTTATAAACTTACGTGCATACACATATTATGATAACATTTAATTATCTAAAAGCAATTTCTTTGGCGACTAGCATCGTTAAGAAAGATTCCAAATTTTACTTTACTTCGTTCCAACCTAAACTTTCTATGCCAGCGACAATCCGAAATCCTTCTTGCATTGGTCTATCAATTTGTCCTACGTCACCACTATGTGGACGATATGTCGCGTTTCGTTAACATTTCTCTATTAAATATATTATTTGATCAACATTCGAATACATATCCGTCAGTATTGTCAATTTAGAAACAGTGCCAATATATAAACATCGCCATCTTCCTTCACTAACCGTCCCGACTCCCGCGCACCCACTCATAATAATTAAAACATTACTTGATATGTCATTTGCTACCAACTTTTTCTATCATTTGGAATCTTTCCACTTTGTAAAAATATTTATAACTAAAAATCACACACCTTAGATTACAAAATTACCTACACGTGATGAAGGAAATGAAATCGTTACTGTATCGGCTTCATCTTTGTCTGCAGACAGGAAGATGTGGAAGCTAGAGCGACAGATTAGCGTTGTCAATACAGTACGCTCTCTAACAGCAACATCGATCGCTACACAAGGAGCAAAGAAATGTATACGATAATACACAATCACATTAAACCTACGTGTCGATATTTTAAAGTAGAATCAATATCATATAAAAACATTTCGACAAGTCCAAAACTTCGTCACTAAAAAAATCGTCACCATTGTGAAAATAAACACTATTATATGCGAACGTCTCAACTAACTTAAGCGATAGTAAAATATTTTTTGCATTTAATTTTTACAATAAAATGTATCATAAATTCAAACGTGAGTTAATTTTTAAAACATTCAGCGTAGTACTTCTTCAAGGATGGATGGTTTGTGCTTATATGTGCTTTGTTAATCACCTTAAACTTACAATCACAATTTTTGAGACAACGTGTTCTGACGGAAGCGTTCCTATAGAAACCGTTCGATAACAGCGGCACATAACATCACGCGGCAACTGGAGGCTCTCAGTTCCGTCAAAACACATCAACGAATTTTACATTCATTACCAAACTCAACATCAGTCGTGAATACAGTAAAATCATTGAATACAATTCTCTTTCAAGAAAAAATACATCAAAAATTAAGTGAAACACCAACGTTCTGTGCAATTCACTAAAATTATACTCCTTCATTTAGCGTATTCTCAACAATGACACAACATCGCTTAATACATATAGAAGCGACGATAGAAAAAAACTTTTCGAATGTATATGAAAACGAATACAATTCCTGAGCAATTGATTCCGTACGTCGTGTCAGCCAGCCGGAACCGAACGTAGAAGCGGCTATTGTATTTACAACTTCGCATGGCTCAACGAACTTATCAAATTCAACGACGCACTACAAGTAAATGTAATAAGTGACCAAATCGTTAACCACATACAATATGATAAGCTAACATCGATACATTATAATCTACCTTGATGAATACATTAACAGGTGAATCTTAACTGACACAAAATTATTCGATTTCAAACAATCATTAAGAGTAGAATACACTATCGATATGGTTACTGTAAAACCCTTATTATATCCTGTCAAATTCGGATATCGTTCCATTATTTCTGTCAACAATGTGCTACCTGCCTCGAATCTTCCGACTTTCCCAACAAACGTCATACCTAAATAACACACTACAAATATTTTGATTCTTAATTTCGTTTTATAAAAATACTCTCTCACACTACGTACCCTCTCTCTAATAACCCACGTCGTGACGTCACCATTCTTATACAGATCCCGGCTTCCCTTAACGTCTAAAGTAATACTACCAACATCATTATTCTAAAACTATTTACAAATTTTGCTCGACACACTTCCTGGCGATAATGGTGTTAGAACGGCAATTAAATCAAACAAGGGAATGATGAGTGGCTGAAAGCTTGAAATTTCATCAATGATCAAGTCTTCCTCACCTCGATTCTAACAATGACATGCTTGAGTTAATGATTTAAGAGTTGAAGGGAGCAGCAGCAATCGAAATTCTTATCCTCAATCTAATGGCAATCGAATGAGAGATTCTCCAAAAACGTTGATGTAAATGTAAACAAAGAGGGAATGAAATTAATTAGTTTGATCTTAATTTTAATCTTAAGAAAAACTGCTGAGTATAAAATTATAAACGATCTTGTAAGCCTAGCTTGCGCTTACGTAACTAGTAGGTGCTAAGTTAGTAGTAAAATGTTCCCTAGAGTAATTGACTTTGAAATATTGGTTGTTTGGTAGCGCTCTTTAGAAGCGGTGCATCTGACGGGAACAGTATTCAAGGAGTCCTAAAACGGATATTAATAGCTACGTTTTCGTAGAAAAGTAAAGCTTAGTTGGGATATTAGGTTCTTACATTAGAATACAAATAGTACTTACACACGAAGATTATAGCCTACATTCATAAGAATATGTATTTTTATTTAGATATTTAGTGCTGGGAAATCTACCGCCTAAATCACTGAGGAGCATTATTTGTGGTTCTGAAGATTGTCTTCTGATGGTAAGCAAAATGTTGTTCATGGTAAAAAATGATTGCGCTTGTGTGAACCAGTCGTATCGACAAAAATTGGATAATTTTTATTATTTCTTAAAAATGTTTTTTTTGTGTTGCTGGATGGCTGTGTCGTTGCGTTAAGCTTTAAGCTCGGTAAAGGGGAGATTATTGAATTATTTGAAACTGGGTTACTATTTTTTTTATTGTTTTTTTTCATGTTATTCAATTTTTGTGCAACCGACTGATTGTATTATTTGGATCAGGATCAATTTGTGTGGCGAGTTTGTATGAATGTGTCCGATGTTTATTGTATTTCGGTGTTTTCTTTGTTTATTAACTTTACTGAACAAAATGTATCATTACATAATTCGTAGTAATCATAAAATTGGAATTGTTGATCCCAATCCAAAATGTGTGTGTATATAAAAAAAACAAAGAAATATATTATGTACTATAAACTGCTTTGGGTTACTCCGATTCCTCAATTTGGAGTGCTAGTTGATATAAGTATCTTTTGCATATTACAGATAGAATTATATTCTGTTGATGTTAAAAAAAAATCAACATTTTGGAAAGCAAATCGGAGTAACCCGTATTTTTCAAATCTTGCACTTAACTCTAAAGCAAATACTTACGATATTCATGCCGCTTGATCCCCTACACCAACTGTTTTAAGTCTAAGTCAAAATGCAAACACACGGGGTAACACACTGGACCTACACCGGGATATTTGTGCTAAAGAATCAATGTGTAACTTATTGTGTATTGAATAGAAGTGCTTTTTGTTTGGAGCCAACATAAAACTAGTTACTATGTATTGGTTATCAAGAAATGGTTCCTTTTTTTAAATTTTATAGTTCAGCTACAAAATAGATTTTCTAGTATGGAACTTCGGTCGTAAAATTTTAGCTCGTACCATACATAGTCCCTAGCTATCAGGCTGCAATGGCTAAAAACTTTAAAGTTTTCCATTCATTTCTTAAACTTGTGCCTTATGTGATTTGTGTATAGAATAATCTACTTACGTCTTATGATAATCTATTCAGGAAGTTAGATTAGAAAATTTTCTGGTAATTAGGTTGTTCATAATAATAGTTATGTAAAAAAAATAGTTCAGAGCAAAATTCAGTGTTTAAGATTTAAGTACTTGGTGAAATCTAACTATTACGTTTATTAACTATCTTGAACGAAATATTTACAACCAGAATCGAGTTAACACTATTTAAAAATTGTGTGGCACTGTTTTATATCATAAGCGGATTCATTAGCACAAACATGCATTGCAAGTTGTAACTAAATTAATTTAATTAAAATAGTTACAACTCCTCAGGCGAAACTACAGAAGCGCTACTTTGGTAAAAAAAAGAAAATAAAAATAAAACACACATCAAAACTGCAATGAACTGGTATTATTATAAAAAAGCAATTACAACAAAAATAATTCAAAACAAAACGATGTACATTAATTTAAAGAACAATTGTTTATACAAATAATTAAAAAAATATAATAATTATAACAACAAACATCGACAAAATATATTTAAAGACAAAACATGTTTCAATTCAGTCCTCGAGCTTTAGAAATGCAATTTTTAAGAATGAAAATGTTTCTCGTACAGAAAAATCATTTCTTTTTCACTAACATTATTATGCATAAACACAAAAAAATGATTGGGAATTAAGTTTGTAATAATAATAATTATAACTGAAACTTAAATTACCATTTTCTGGTTAAAAAATAAAGCGTAACTATTGGTCGACAAAAAAAACTAAAAAAATAAAATCGGGGGTTACACAGTTTTACTAGGCGTAAACGTGAAGTTGTCATAATTTGCAAATCTTACTTTATAAAATTTCGATACACTATACTATACTTAATATAAATATAATACGATGAAAATGATCTCAATTAAGTAGAAGCGTATGTTGTTACCAAAAAACAGGATTTCATTAGTGAAAATTACAACAAAAATATGACACGGTGGTCTGTAAAAGTGGCGTAACTTTCAAAAAGAAATCCGTAAGTTAAAGTCTAAAATAACGGTTTACCCAATTTCTAACACGACCTCAGTTCATTAAGACGAACCATTAATTAAAAAAAAACATTGGTGAATAAAATGGATAAGTCGATAAATTCGTCAAAGCAAACTGAGGCAAGGTAGATATACGGTCAATTGTCGACTTACAATCAAAGTTCAGTAGTCAGTGGATTAAATGAAGTACATCGATCACGCCGTCTTAGGATATAGGAACAGGGCAGTCTATAATAAAATCATTGGTGAATAATCACTGAAATTTGGACACTAAGACGTGTGACGTGATTCAACTAATCCAGTGCTCATTAACTATTTGATCGAAGATACGTCAAGGCGACGAACGTGTGCGCACAGTGGTAGGCAAAATACAGAAAACAATGCGAGAAGAAATCAGTTGTTCTCAAAACGTTCAACTTTTAGTGCAAGTATGGTAATCCTAAATTCAAAGTTCGAGATTATACACTAAAGTTGTTACCGTTTTACTGTCCGCCATATTTTTTTTCCATTTGACAATAAATCATATTTTATTATTCATTATTGAGCAGTCATCATTAAAATTATATTGTATAAAGATTGCCAAAACTTACTATAATAAGGTAGGTAATCGGTGGTAAATAAATATTATTATTATTTTAATTAAATATTAAATAAAGAATTGTAAAATTTCCAGTATAACAATTACGATAACTTGCACTAACAAGTATAAAGATGAAACAATCATAAGTAAATCGATCAGATACCCTTACGATTAGTTTTATATGAAAGTATGGTACATATTTACAAACAATACTAAATATCACTTATTAAATCACAACATGATCTTATGGCACACGATATACAGGTCGCCACGGTACGCAAACTTCGCCAGCCGACGCATCTTCAAACATTTTTAATTTATTTAAGAAATATCACCAAAATGGAAACGCGTAACCTAATACTAACAGATCTTCAAGATACCGACCCTCAGCCGGATCAGATCTCTCTATTGTCATAGATTCAGCGAGAAAAAATCCTAAAAAACCATTATTCACTAAGAAAACCAAAAAAAGTTCTAATGAAAAAATCAAACTAAAATAATTCTGCTAACACACTCAAACACACGGTAATGAAGTAAAAAAAAAATAATAATAATAGCGCAATATCCATAAAATACAAAAGAAAAGTATACGTTACACATGCACCGTAATACTAAACACTACAAAAATAAAGTTGTTTCCATATAAAAAAAAATATCTTACCAGAATAACAAATTGTATAATTATTTTGTATACCGAGCTGTTTATAATACTCCCAGTAAGAAGACGCGCACGCGCGCCATTTTAAATCTGCTAAAAATCTCAAAAAATTAAAAAAAAGATGCTAGCGAAACGACCATTTCCTAAGTGCTCTAATAGTTACTACCTTGTCCAATGCTAATAACATACAATCAATGCATAAAAACGAACAATATCAACCAAATGTCACTAAAACAACATCAGAAGACTTAGGTCCGTGGGCTCTCAGCGACTAGGCGGTATCGATAACATTACTGCTGAAGTACTGCCCTCCGATATAGAACGAGAGAAAAACTTACAATCTTTTAGTATCGAAAAATGCTTTATAAATTCTCAACTGAGGACATCACTAGATAGAATGCATAAAATTTGGAACGAATTGAGGTCTATAAAACATTCTTGATCGCCACTTTGTGATGTTACTATTACGTATAAAAGAAACAGTATTATATTTATTAGAGGTTCATAGTCATTGCTTTACTAATGTCCAAACGCCGCAGTCAACTTTGTCATTGATAAAACCCCTAACATCATTATTTCCCTAAAATTTAGTAACTACGTTTAGTGGGGTAGTAACCAAAGATTGTCCATTTCAGCTCAATCAATTTAACACTTACCTAATTAATAATGTAACAACTCCTTACTTTAGATTTTTTATAATCCATAGTTTCCATCGACACAGAATAAGTGCTAATTAAAAACAGGAAGTGCTATTGTGCCGTAGAAATAATCTTAAAACTAACAACAATACCGCTCGATGCTCTCTTATTTACGATAAAATCACACGCTTAACGCCTAACAATTTGTTAAGTAATAATAGTTAAAATATTGGTCCAACAAATGGGCTAAATAATACAAATGCCCTTAATATTCATCCCTAATTTAACGATGTGGGATATGAAAAAATATTATTCAATAGATTAAAAAATGATAAGGATTCGAGAACACCGTCGCGCGAAATTTCGGGTCATTCCAACGGAATTTAATCTCTAACCATCAATCAATAGGTACTCGAATAACAATGTCAATACTATAACTAATCTCATTACAGTTTCGTTTAGAAATAATTCATAAAGAGATCTCATGCCGAATAATGTAGAGAATTACCCATCTTAAGCCGGTATGATCACATCGAGACAGCCACATGGTTGCACCGCTTGCACACATTTAGCAAGTTCCATTCACAAAACGTCACTTGAACTACAAAAATTGACACGCTTCGCCAGAACGATTAGTCCTTACGTCGATTAATAATAGTATTTACGTCTCAGGGTGTCGATTTTTGATCGAAAATTCATCGGTCATTCGGATCTCCTGTGATCAGAGCGTGCTACTCACATGCCTATTGGCGGCACTTGCACGTAGCGGTATATGTACAGCCGGTAGTCCTTGCTCGCGAGGACTACGGAGCCGTCGTCCATCAGCGCCACGTCAAAGCATTGAGCATGTTTCACTTTGCTCTCCAGTGCGGACACCAGTTGTCCGTCTTGCGTGAATATTGTCAGATTGAAGTTGTTATGGTTGTCAGCGATCAAGATCTCACCGGCTGCGTTGATCCCGACTCCTATTGGGTAGTTCGTGACACCCTCACCACCGATCTGCCGCAAGTAGATACCCTCGTAGTTGAACACCTTGACACAGTGTGCGCGGTTGTCGCTGATGAAGATCTCTTGCTTGTCGTTCACTACAACTCCGTTAGGGAATTCTAGGTGTTTAGAGCAGCCGAATTTCTGCAGCACATTACCAATCTGATCGAAGATTATGACACGCATTACTTTGCATTCGACAACTACAATTCGACCTTTGTTATCGACAGTGACTCCGCGAGGATGCTGGAGGATGTTAGCGCCGAATTTGCGAACGAATTGACCATATTGGTTGTAAATCTGAATTTGGTGTGTTGGTGATCTTTCAGTCACAATAATATCGCCAGAAGTGCGGACAACGGCTACTCGATTCGGGTACAGTAGCTGGCCGTCTCGTTTCCCACATTCGCCGAACTGGAATTTGAAGCGACCTTCCTTGTCGAATATTTGGATGCGGTGGTTGTTAGTGTCGGCAACGATAATATCGTTTTGAGCATTGACCGCTACTCCGCTTGGCTCGGTGAACTGACCTTCCATTACACCGAACTCGCCGAATTTGCAATGGTAGATCATCTTTTGCCGCTTGATTTGAGATTTCGGCGGGAAAATAGCAGTGGAGATAAGCTTGTTCGTCAAGTCTAAAATAGGATCGTTGTGAGCAGCATTTGTCAGGGAGTATGGGTCGGTCGTCGTCGGCGGGAAGAGCGAGTCGCAACCACCGTTGGACCATTTCTCATAAGGGTTGATCCCGTTTAGGTTAATATCTCCAATAGCAGAGGAGAATGGTCCCAGGCTGTTGGCACTGTTGAATCTTTTTGAGATAATGTTTGACTCAAATGGTGAGGTGGATTGACTTGTAGGTCCTAGGAGACCATTTGTGTAAGGACGATCAAGCACACCGTTTAAGCCAGTAGGTAAGTGGATTCCACCATTTAGGCTTCCTGAACTTCCATTAACGCTGCTACTGCTGGACGATGAGCCGCCGTTCAATAGATTACCGTTGGTAGGGCGAGCAATAGGTGGCTGTTTAGTGGGGCCAACATTCGCCTCTGAGCTAGAGCGCACGTAGCCAAAAGTGTTTCTTACACCAACTTGTATGGCTTGGTAGTTCGATACAAATTCAAGCTCGCAAGCCGTCTGAACGGTATGTTCCGGATTAGAACTCAATAAGGTTTGCAGTTTCGTGTCTAAGAGTTTTCTGAACATAAGTATCTCTGCAATATTTGCGCATTTAGTCAATCGCTCTACGAAGTCGCACGTCTGGTATATCTTGTCAACAGTCTCTTGAGCTTTCTGCCCGACTACTGTAAGAGCAATCTGTTTTGTCGAAAATACACTTTCGAGTTCCTTCAGTAGTTCTTGTTTACGCTCCTCGAGCATAGAGCGGTAGAATTGGAACGTATCGTTTATTTCATTTTGAGCTTTGTGGTACTGGACTTGTAATTTGCCAGCGGCATGTTCAACAGTCTTGATAACGTGCCTTATTTCAGTGGCTCGAGTCTTGGCTTCAGTTACAGCCGATTGCATCAGCTCTAGTTGTTTAGGACCAGCATCAGATAAGTGCTCGCAGTCGTGCAAAGCAGCCGGGTGTTCGATTATTGTGCATTCTTTGCACACCGGCACAGAGCAAGTGCGGCAGAAATATTTAAGTATGTCATTTTTGTGTCTCGGGCAGAAAGCGGTTTTGTCACCGCTTGGAGAGAGGGTAGATCCGAGCATTCCCTTGTCATCTTTCAGGTCCGTGAATGCCAGTACACGGTGGCCCTCAAAGCAATGCATGAATTGGTGCGCCATTACGCAGTTTGGGCAAAGGAAGTTAGCGCAGTCGACGCAACGTGCTACGGCGTCGGATTCCTTCGATTTGCAGCCGGTGCAGCGGGCTGAAGGCGAGTTGGTCTGGCGTGCAGTTGGCAGGAGATCGGCGTCCTGCTCAACGGCGGCGGCTATCACAAGGTTCGTGAGTAGCCCAGGTACGCCTGCTGTCGGTAGCTGGCTGTCTACGCGGCAAGTGACGCAGGTAACTTTGTCTGGGTGCGTTTGTTCCCTCTCCAGACAACCCCGGCAGAAGGTGTGGAAGCAGTTGAGTACTTTGGGGTCGACGAATGTTTCTCGGCAGATTGCGCAGGTGGTGTCGAGTCCGTCGAACTCGCGGAGGTCACATACGGCGGAGTCACTCGCTGGGGGCGAGGATCCACTGAGGGTCAGGGGTGATAAGGAGCCACGCTCCAGCGAACCTATTGAGTTGGCACCGGGCAGCGACTCAAGGGACGGGGTGCGTGAGGCCATCTTCAGGAAACCGGCATCCCTGAAACAAGAAACATGAAATATTAATAAACTAGTAAAATAACCAATTATTTATGGGTAGGATCGTAAAACTAACAATTTCTTTTAAATGTATGAAATACATCTAATATCTTTCATAGAGGCATCCTGTTACAGCTTTCGAGAACTGGAAAAATTCCTACATGAATAGTGTGTATTACGTAAATGCATTTTCCGACGGAGCCGTGACCTTAGATACAGGGCAGACTCTGCTATAAACTTGATAAATAGAGAAGCTTTACCCAATATTTTCGTGAAATTTACGAGCCGCCGAGCGATACACCGGAAGAAGCCGAGTGAAGTAGCGAAAACATCAATAACGGTGTCGAAAATGCAGGGAGCCAAGAATGTTTACATCAGATGCACTTCCCAAGGGCGGGGGTTGCTATGGCAACGCGTAGGGTGACGCGGTAAGGGGATCCGTTCTCGAATTAGAGGGTGGAGTATTTCGACTCCCTATTTTTACCTTAGGGGAGATATTTGAGGTGAATGGCCCTGGCAGCGAGTTGGTTTAACGGCTCTAATGTCTATTTTCTGAGTTGCAATTCAGTTGCAAATTCTGAATTGTAATGACGCTAATCCGGAGCTTGCGGTGCAAAATTTTATGAAATATGACCCCCGTTGTATATTTATATGCTTTTTAATTAAAATTTGCACTCCGATGAGGCGGTAAAACGTGTCTGCGAACATTAAGTAGTGATATTAAAGTACCATGAGCAATAAAAGCAATAGAGAATTTAAAAAAAAATAACTAGGAACTATAGAATACTGTAATCAATATAAGAGCAAAGAGTTTATACAAAAAATATAACGAAGAATTTGGTAATAAATAAACAACACAATAGCCGTGTTTATTTATAATGTCTCAGTTACATAAACCTTGGTAGAAATTGGTAAATAACTTTGCACATATATACCTACATTAATACCTACGGATGTGTATGTATGTGTGGGTAGGTGCAAGAGATTTTGTCCACGTAGACCGTTCCCTTTACAATACATCACAGGAAGCCGGCCTGCCTAATTCCTGATACGGTGTACCAAGTTTGGCTCACACTATTAGAACCATTTTGGACCGTCATTCTGGGACAAACTGTCGTGTAAGTGAAATTGATGGAATGATTACTAGGATTACCAGTGGATTGAAACAAGGATTTTGATACATTCGGCTCTAAAGTACAATTTAACAAACAATATTCTCAAAATATTACGGATCAATAATCCAAACTAATATCACAAAAGTTTGTTACATTTCACGCCTAATCAACTTAACAGAACATCATAGTTTGATATACGTTGTGGTGTGTAGAGACATTTCATCCCGAAAAATGTACCCTTAGCACGAGTTTTCAGTATTTGAGACGTAAAGTAAACAGGAACTTTGGCAATTTCAAATTGACAATTTTCAAGGGAAAAAATAGTTCCTTCTACGCACACCAGAGGCGCAGTTCCATTTTTTCATGCAAGAAAAGCTGTACATACTGGAAAGTAAAATAGTGAAAACTCGTGCTAGGGGTACTTTTCCCGAGAAAAACAACAGAACATTCACATGAAAATAGATTTCACCTTACGATCCGAATTATTTATTAAATTCTAAATTGACGCCAGCGAAGCCATGAGAAAAAATTAGTTGAGCTAAAAAATCTGATTTTACAAAAAAAACTCAGATTTTGATTGTCTCAAATTGAACAATCAAAAAAAAAATTAGTTTGTCACTCCCACTAAAAGCGTGTCCAAAATATCATACACACGATATGTGTCGCATCAATATCTGGACAATCTAGCCTTTAGGTATTTGGGTGATAGATGGAAACGGCCGAAATACATTACGGGAGCAGTTTAGTCCCAGAGTGACGGCCGGCTCGATTGCATTGCCGATGCTGCATACAAAATGGCCGACCGGGGACCAATGAAGACATAGCGTCGAATTTGTACCGGTTTCGGCGACAAATTAGGTACGTTTGGTAGTTGGTAATGTGATTGGACGGAATTGAGTTTAGTGGAAGTTTAGAGGCATTTGGACGTAACGAGTTGTGTGATTGGGCAGTTGGATTTTGGTTTTACCTGTGGTTTTTCGTCTGAAAGTTCCTTTTTGGCTGGTTCCACTGAAAACCAGCGCTGTACCTTTCTTTTTACAGCCATGGCATGCAGTTGTCAGATTTTTTTTTTGTTATTTCTTTTTCTTTTATATGTTTAGATTTAGTTTAGTAAGTTGTATTCTGTCTGTTTTTTTTTCTCAAGTTATGCATGCACTGCTGTAAAAAAATAAAATGTTTTTTCTTTCTTTCTTTTTCTTTCACTTTTAAAATAACGAACGAATTTAAAATAACGTACTGTTTTTGACAATCATAACAAACATATCGACACAGATTTTTGTTTTAGCGTTTAATGTCTGCAGCGATTCCTAGTGTACGTGGGCTGAAAACCCATCATAATATCTGGAATCCACATTTTATACCCGGCATCAACATTCCTCCATAAAACAAGTTTCAATTTGGCTACTGAACATTTATGATACAAATAATCCTGTCTAAAAGCATAATAGTACCAATTTCTTCGGCCATATTGACCAATAAAAGAGAATTACGTAAAAGCATTTACTTAGCCCTCAGTCCACTAAATTGAGACCATGTACTAATAAACTGTAATCACTAGGGGCTTTAATAATTAATTTCTATTGTTTGGAGCACTAGAATATGCAATTGCTTCGAAAACAAGACTTTTAGTTGAGTAATCCAGTCCTCAGAATACATTAATTTGAAATTTAGATTATATCTCTAAAATCCGTTTGAGAAATTGTAAGTAAGACTACAGAAACAAGCTTTTTTGTGTTGGTCAAATGATCAAATGAGTCCTCACGCCCTGTTTGGAAAGGAAGGACTGGAACTCTTACTGAGTAAAGTCCACTCTATTCCTTCGGTTGCATTTTTGCCCAGAGCCAGGATTCTTATTACAGTCCTACGACTATTATTGAAAACTATCAATCCCGTCCGTACTTTACGTGTTTGTCAAAAACCTCGAGATAATTTAATGACCGCATCAAAATCCATACACATACATAGTTTAGAATGATAATGCGTTCAAAAGAAAAGCGACTTTAGTGTATTATAAGTTTAGATATAGAAGTCGCTAAAAGTGTTAAAGAAACGTGGCGCCCAGTCAATATTGAGCCACCCCTTTCTCCTGTATTTCTAAAGAGGTCGCAGAAATTGTTTAGAAGATTATAACAGGTGGATGCCACTGGCCATCCCGTACCGTATACTTCTAAGAATTAACCCCACCTGTGCCAATCCGATTTACTCGCTCGCAATGTCTATGACGCGAATATTTCCATTAAGATGTCTGCCTACATACAATATTGTGAAAAATGTATCTCTTATTTGCTTTATCTCTTGAGACAAAATATTAAAAAAAAACACTGTGGTTGACGCACAGACTAATACGTCTAATCTTATATAATGAAACTAGCGGACCGTCCCGGCTTCGCACGGGTGGAAGACCCGGTCTAAAACCCGATCCCGATGGTTACAAACAAAACAAAAAAATAATTATCCGAATCGGTCAAGCCGTTTTCATGTTATGTCGTGACAACGGAAAACGGGTTTTATTTTTATATATATAGATTATGAACAAAAAATCCTTTTATAACTTATAGTTGAACTAAGAAAGGATTATATGGAATTAAAAGTTTGTGTATAAAGACTCTTACTTTTGTGTTCAGACAGCGGCCAGTTTCGTTTTCTCGTAAGACACTGGTTTACAAATATGTGTGCGAGTTAAAATCTAAACATAACAATTAAATATCTCTTTATTCTTATAAAGTTTTCTAAATCAATTTATCTGTCACTTCAGCAGAACGTTTTCATTAATCTATCTCGTTGCAAATCTCATCTAATTTACGGTAGCAACCCAGTTATAGCATTTGGCTACATTACAGCTGATTCAGCAAATTGTGACGTGTTGCCGTGCAAGCATATTGCGGTGAGCATCAGCTGTAATTACAGCTGCATTGATATCCTGCCCAGTCAGCGGTTTGAGGGTTACAGCTACCTCTATGTTGTAATTAACGTACAGGTTAATGGCATCGGGCATAGTTTGACCGGACTAATGACGAGGTAGAAATTTAGGTGTTGCACTGTAATTATTGACGGTATAACTGAACGTAGTTGGTGACGATTATGGATTTCCCAGAAGCAAACATTTGAATACTAAAAAGAAGACGTGACATGAAAAACTACTATCTTTGTATTAAGTAATAAATTAGATTTTGGAATGATGTTTCACGTTAACGTTTTCCTTATTTCCTTACCCACTACAATACAAAGATCAATTCGCAAAGATGACAAGGATGACCCTACTCCTATCAAAGACATAATACTGCCATCCACAAATTCCAAGTAAGATAGGACCCCAAACCATTCATAGATAGCAGTCCTGCTGTTACATCCAATTTCTGCCTTCCCATCCCATTATCCCCCATATCAATGAAATAAATTCACACCTTCATAAATATCGAATTTGTAAGGAGAAAACTCAATTTGAAGTTAAGATTTGTATCAGAATACTATATGCTTTGGCACAATAGTTGAGAATTGTGTACCTTTGTGCCCACAACCCTCTGTGGCTGTAGCCTAGATATAGAAAGGCTGGATATGGCTACATTGTGAGGCAGGTAAATGAGAGTGTGGCGTTGTATGGAAAGTCCTTTGTGTGCTTTTCTTCATTTTTAAATAGAATTGTCGGTGCAGTACGTCTCTTGCGTCTGCATATAGGGTGTTTTTGAAGTAGAGAAGCCGCACATCTTATAGTTTTGAAATATAATTTAATGTTAATGTTTCTTTTTCAGTTTCGACGTCAACATCCTTCGAGCATCGTTTTCTCCTGACTGTACCGAGTGTGAAGGCGGAAACGACAAATTTATTAGTGGATCAGACAGAAATTAAAACATAATTATAAACTGCAGTAGATCAGATCAGGGGATCCGACTGGAGAAAATCAACTTGGTAAGGTCATGGAAAGATTATGGTAAGTTTTTTTCATGTGTTAGTATGCTCATAGCTCATGTCTACCAGTCTCATACAATTAATTATTTTGGGGAAAGAAGGTAAGGACAGGTCAGACACTTCTAGTTACAATCCATATTCACAAGCCCACCGCCCGGCCCGCCATTAATTGCGATTGGGTCGAAGCAGATTACTGAACCCCAAAAGGCTTCCCGAACTATCGTAAATCACAATTTGTCCTACACAAAAATAGACTCAAACACCTAGCTATTAGGGTGGGTATTCGTGTGTGGTGTTAGGTGACAATTGAAATGTTAGGGCGGGTCTAGATGTACGAAATTGGACGGTAGACGCAAGGTGAAGCAAAGACTATTATTTTAGGGTAACATGTACTAATTTAGGGTCATTGTTAAGAAATACGCTGGCAATGTTGAAAGGTCGTAAGACTAAATTAAGTGGGTACTATTTATTAGCACTGTTTGGCATTAGTAGTCTGTACCATTATTAAAGAATTGGTTTTTATCCACAAGGACTATTCATTTTTCATAGTGTGTCTCTGGAGACTCCCGAAATAAAGATCCTATGAACAATGAAGATCATAAATCATAGCTCTAGACTAGATCAAAGACAAACTTCCAAACCATTTTTTTTTTTGGTAAAATTATCAAATGAGTTCCCTAAAACGACTGTCAGACTCGTTCTGACTAAAATCCACTGTGTTCCTTCCACTTTACGTACCAGGATTACGGTAACCTTCTTAGAAACTTCCAAGTCAAAGAACAATGGCCAAAACGTGGCACCCTTGTAGCATCTTAAAACCTATGTTAATCGAAGGGCCATAGTCATCTTATCATTTTATTGTAGACACACCTTCTTTAGTGACAGAATTATTTAAACAGATGCATTCACTAAGAGACCCACAGAAGAGACCCAACTTTTAGAAGCTTCTATAACTAAAGTCCTACTATATCTCAAACAAAGGCCTACCCATTAAAGTTCAAACTGCACAGAAATCTAAAATTAATATGCAAAACACGTACAAAACAGAAATTATCATAACTAATTAAACTTTTATTACTCTACTAAGATCACTTCGGGCAGATTGGCGAAATAATTTTCGTTAGTTCTTATCAAGGGACAAGTTTTCGTTATCAGATTCAAAGTTTCAGTATAATTATAATAATGTTGGGTTAAAATAATATAATAATGTTGTACTTGCGTTGGGGTAGGTTATGTATAAGTTATTTTGTTTCTAGATTAGTTTAGTCACACTTAGGTAACACTGAATTATTTTAACACGCATTAATTTGAATGAGCTGTGGTGCCCCAGTAGTAATGGCCTCGATATACAAGTTTTAGGTCACAGGTTAAAACCCAGACAGACGCATTACTTTGTGTACTTTATCACCAACTAGCGACCCGCCCCGGCTCCGCACGGGTGCAACCTCTATTATATTATGCATGTTATATACACAAAAACCTTCCTCTTGAATCACTCTATCTATTAAAAAAAACCGCATCAAAATCTGTTGCGTAGTTTCAAAGATTTAAGCATACAAAGGGACATAGGGACAGAGAAAGCGACTTTGTTTTATACTATGTAGTGATGCTCTCAAAACGGTGAAGAAAAACACTGTTAGAACACCCGTATGTCCAAGAACCAAAAGGTGAACCAAAAATCTACCAACTTTTTTTTTATCGTGGTAAAATCATCAAATAAGTCCTCCCACCCAGGGAGGGACGGTAGGGACTGTATACTTGTACTGACTAGAATCCTCGGTGATCCTTCAATAGCCCTTCTCGTTCTAGGGTCACGGTTACCTGATGAGACGTTTCCGCGACCCAACATTATAGGCATTAACAAGCCTTAATGCGAATGTAACTCTTTGTGTGTTGGTTTCCTTTTCACGTTTTGACGGCTGAACTAATTTGAAAAGACTAACAACTAGGATGGGACATAGAATAGTTTTTATCCCTGAGGGCCAATTCTCGGTTTTAGAGATGGTGGCGAATTTGACAAAAAAATTCTAATGACGTCATTTTTTCGACAAATTTTAAAAGTTGCTATGTCAAATTCACCATTTGTCGAAGCCTAACGTTAGAGTTCAGTAAAATTTTTCGAAAAAATTATGTCATTAGAAATTTTTGTCGAGTTCGACACCATCTCTAAAACCGAGAAATGCTCCCCAGCATTACTTTCCGTGAGTTAATTACCGACATCGACACGGCCGAAACCATAAGCATAAGCATGTCATACGAAATGAAATCAATGTAACATAAGCCAAGGAAGACCTATACGCACGCGTCCAGAATATATAACAAACGAGAACATAATTAACCTTTCATAGCTTCCTTCAGACCCAAAATTATCATTAAACATCTCTGCGTAGACAAATTTAGTATGGTATACCCGGAATAGACCTCATTTATCCCGTACCCAGAAGTAGGAAACGGTCCCGCATGAAAAAAGATACGAGTTTCTTTCCCCGTCGCGACTTATGTGGGTTTATTTTATTAATGGGCCGCACCACGCCGTTGGGCGGCCATTTTTCTTTATTGCTACCTTTTGTTGTAGAAATGTGGTTAAATTTTTTAATTTATAAGCTAAAGAAGAAACACATTTTATCTTTGAAATTGTAACAAGAAATTATACTGCAATAGCATTCACGGTAGAATTTTCTAGATCCAACGTGAACTTACTGCTAAAGTTGACACAATTGTGTTCCTAATTATGAAAAACTGCAGCACTGTTATCAGTTTTCATCATGAATTTTAAATGAAAAGCTATTATCATACACTTGATATGATCAAACGAGCGTTAAAAATAGTTCGTCGATTCCCAGGGCTGCCTCCCGGCATTATTCAAAACACCCTGCTGCTTGTAAAAGTTAAAATTCATGAGGATCGTGTTGGGACAGTGAGCATATATTTCATGGAAGGCGACATCCCTACTTTTATGACGTCACGTTTTACGTTAATGTGCCGGGTGAAGTTTTTTTTTAATATTAAAGTTAATAAAATACGTGGATATTTTACATTATAAAAGTTGAGATTTTGTTTATTTTGTAAATCTGTTGGTTTTTTTTTAAGTTTATCCTTTGTTTGGTATTATACCTGTGTCTAACTGTAGCGAGATTCTGAAGAAAGATGAGATACCTACACAGCACTTGCAACTGAATAAGACAGTGCACTTTTAAGGCCTATTTCTGTGAGAAAAGGTGTATATTGACATAAGTCTTCTGCAATTCGTAATGTCAAACTCTACAAGTGAATGAGTCAACATATTTTAAGTTTTAAAGATTGCATTAGAGAGCAAGAAGGGCAACACCACGCTAGCTCGAACCTTGTGCAAAAATTAAGCAATATATAAGACTTTCACATCTGCCGTCGTGCTTATTTACATATCTCTTACCCATCCCTCCGTTTAATATCTTCGAAAACACGACAACATAATATTTGATGAAAACTTTTACGTTTAAGTCAGTCTTAATTTTTGTGGAAAAATTCTAAAAATATTCTCGAAGCGTTCCCTAATCTTTAATATTGAATGGCGACACATAAAAGTTGTTCAATATACCCTAGAGAAATGCAAATCCCTTGTCCTTTATAAATAAATAATGTATGAGGTTCGAAACACGTCGCAAGATAAAAGTGACACCGAAGTTTATTATTTACAGTAGCAATCAAGTTGGGTCATCAAAGTGACGAAACGTGTGAGGTTTAGAACTTGTGGGGTTAAGCTGTAAAAACTTTCAAAGCGAGAATCTTTGGACAGGGCCGGACTAGGCTGATCAGGGGCCTGGGGCGGCAAATGTGAACGAAACAGTAATAAAGTAACTTGTATCTGCAACGGGGCTTCCAATCCCAATCTGTGTTTAATTAGTTGGTACGAAGCAAATGTTATATTGTTTAGGATTGTATTGCACTGAATAACGGGTCCACAAAACCATGTCAAAAGTATGTATTTTGCGTGCAATTTGTTTAGGATTTGGTAATTTCAAGGCCCCTCTGGACCTGAGGCCTTACCGGACTGGAGGCCCGGGTCTGTCCACCCATTCCGCCCCTCGGTTAGTCCACCACTGTCTCTTGAAACTACAGATCGAGTGATTAACATGTGTTTGCTAGAGGTGTTTTTTTTTATTGTGGAGTTTATAAGGTTGTCGTAAAGGTTACATCAGCATTTGAGATGTTCGCTCTTTAAAAATCGTAGATCGCAAGAAATAGTGGATGGAGTCGAAACATGGCTAGAACATACGACTATTTAAATTGAAGAGATTGAAAACTTATTAAACATAGTTTTTTTTTAAGTTCCTTCCTGTTAGTACTTTCAGTTATTATTTAATTCGGTAAAATTTTAGGTAGGTACCTATTATTTCCACAAATTATCGTGAATATCGACAACCACGACCTACGCAACTGCCGTGTTATTCCGTAATCCGTCGCACATCCATACTACACACACGCAGCTACACATAACACATCGAGCAACACAATCCAGTGTACGTTGACCGTTGAATGTGCAGAAAGATTATACAAAGCGAGACCACGGTAATCCGGTTTTACCTAGCAGATACATACAAAACACAGTACGCGTAATGCAAATCCTACCAATCTAACCACTCGGCTTGAATCCCCACATTTCCACTTTAGGCCCTATGTTCGCTATTACGAATAAATTTTCGATTAGATTTCGCGTATTTGAATAATTCCAGCTTGAGTTATTTGGAGTTTATTGACGGCTTTTTATGTTGGATGGCATATTTTTTTTTACAAATTCCCGGTTTTGCAAACTTGGTTGTTCTTTTTAAATGATGCGCCAGTTGGATTTGACAAAGAGACGTTTTACCAGCGATAGCAATGTAAAGAATAATTGCAATAACCTAATGAAAATTGTCAAAACCTCATGGAAGAGCTCATCAGGTTAAATGGCCCGAAGTTCCAGGTTCAGCCACGCTTGCCGAGGTTGGTCTGTGGATAGGTGACCGTTTATCATAACGAAACTCTGACAACCAGTGTTACCAAGGTTTATCGTATTACCCAATAACTAGAGTCAGAAAGATAGTGAAATTCAGCTGAGTCTGGTTCGGTTGGAAGTCAAACCCCAACATCGGAAAAGGCTGGGCGGATGATGACTCGAAAAATCATAAAATATGAATTGCTTGTCATCACTGCTTGCCTAGGTTAGATAGAAAACTATATCGAAAACAACGGAATACCCTTGTTTTCGATTTCTAGTTTTCTATAGCCGAAATAAGTCAAAACGTATCCGAATATCCGATCAGCAATATCCGACCTACATAATCTCTATCACCTGTCAGTGACGTCACACGCGATAAATTACTTCTCATGTAATATTAATTATGACTTAAACGCAATCTTCGCATCTAAAGACGATTGCGTCATCGTGATACCGTCACACCCATCCCAAATTGCCGCCATTAAAATTCAGCAGAGATCTAAAATTCGAAATTGTAGGTAATGAATCTAAACGCTCCTTCCAAATTGAATTTCAAGTACATTGTAATGACGTACCGCTGTCTCCTTCGCAGGCGCTAATAAATATCGATGTTAATTCGGGTGACGGTTACGAGGTAAATTATCTGATTGGCAATAAGGTTAAAGTTGTGTGCTTATGGGCTGATTTTTAAATAGTCAGATAACTTTTATCTGAGGAATAAAAATTTGACATAATATTTCTATAGATAAGCTGTCAACCCGCCATTTTTATTCCTCAGGTAAACTTTATCTGACTTTTGAAAAATCAGCCTTAAAGGAAATAGGGCAGCCGCAATATTTTTGGATCTCAATTATGAGAAAAACCAAACCGATCAAAATCTATTTGATTCACATTTGTGATTTTAAATAAGATGGTGACTATCTCCAATTTTTTTTACTATTTTACAAATCGTTTTCGTTTATGTACCTACTAAAAACTCATGAAACACAGTGTAGGTTATATAACTTTATTATTTTAATTAAAATAGTCGCAAGCCATGTATAATAAATTGATAGCTTTAATTAAGAACAGTAAACATTTTCGACAAAGACATCAAGCTCACTAAATCCCGTGAGAAAATAACGGTATGTTGTTCATATAAATAAATAGTTCTATAACATAATATACGACTCAGAATACGAAGTTGATGTCTAAGAAACACTAAATAAACAAGAGAATAGCGGCAATGATAAATATTAATAAAGGAGAAACTAAACGCGTTTTGTCAGCATAAACATCTTGAATTTAAGCTTAAATCTTTGTACTTTGAGCAAACATTCGCTAATTGGTCGATTGTTAACATTTAAACGTTTTACATTTGATGTTTACTGTCATTATGAGAGGCAAAATATGCAAAATAGAAATGGAATATCAAAATAATTTACAAACTCTCTTTAGTGATGTGACGTATTCATATCGATGTTTTTTATGTGGTACATGTAATGTAAACTCGCTTATTTTTCATAAGGGGAGAATCATGGGATAATAGTTTTTTTTTGTTATATATTAGGGTATTTTACCCATTTTATTTATATGTCAGCTATACTCACATATTTACTGGAAGAAGATATGTCTACAGTAAACATTTTACCTCCTCTGCTTCATAGAATAATCCCAAGCTCGATACTTACCTGAAAAAGAAGATAAAAAGTTAATGAATAACACTTTCAAGATATTAATCTACTGTTATAAAAAATACATCAAAGTTTTAGTGTGCATAATTCTATTTCAACTTTGTTCTTAAAATTTTTCTTTACGATGTTATAAAATAAAAAAAAAACAAATCGGTTGGAGCATACCGCGACTACCTTGAACCATAGTGCATTGATGTTTAAGATTTCTAGTTCATTGTCTCAAATATATGCCTGTTTCCACTTTTGTTAGTACTTTAGGCAGTCGGGTTTTTTTTAGAAAAATCGCAATAAATTGCCGTGTTTCAAAACATAAAGAATAAAACGCTTAATAGTTAAAATAACTTAATGTTCACTTTCTCACTTAAAAACAGAAAATAGAGGAACTAATAAAAATGCGTTAGAACTAGTTGAAACGGGAATTCATTTAAAAGCATTTACTTAAGTGCAGTTGAAATTTAATTTCAACTGTCGCGGGTGCAGACAATGGTAGCAAACGTTGAATGTAGCTTATTATTTCGCTATTTTATTTAGTAGTACACATACTGGTGAAATTATTAAATGTTTTAGCTTTTAATTCGGCTTTTTAGTTAGGAATAGTTTTTGAAGGTACTTTGGCATCGATATCGATAAATCACTGGAATATCTCATGCTTATAACTATATTAATATAAACCTATCAATTCTTGCCATAAAAGTCTATTTATTTTGCTATAAACCTGTTTTAGTTGGTACTTTCAGCACTAAATAAATTCCAACTTTGCTTGTAATTAAGCTAATAATGGTCTTGCCTATGTGTTTCAGACCTCTTTGGAGTTAACTTTATCGTAATTTATTTTTTTGATTTTATTTAACACTTTAAAGAAACAGAGGCATACATTATGTGATAGAATGTTATATTTTCACGCTATTTACTTTTCGTCATTTGATTGCTCCTAGAAGCAGTAAATAATTCCCGTCATAAAATTACTATATCTGAGTTCGGGTCACAAGAAGTTACGTCTACAAGTTAGCTATCATCAATTTCTGCTAAATAGGCACTTTAGACGCCGTATATTAAGTCACGTCTCATGCACGCATAAATTAACGTGTTATATCTCAATCAATTCCGAGTAAAGTACAACTATGAGAAATAAGCAGCTTATCATACATGAATAGAAGACATAATACAACACATGGATTTATTTTGAGACTACTAGGAAAACAGTACCTCTAAAGAACCGATATGCCACGTGTAGCATGAGATGTTCTTTTATTTTCAAGACAACATCTCGGCAAAGGAAACCGTAGAACGTTCCTGTAAGCTGCTTATCATCTTGGGTGAGTAACCTACTCTTGACATATGCGCTCCTAGTACATTTCAGCTAGATAGCATCTTGCAAGCTGATATTTTCTACATTGGATGGTAGCTTTTGTGCTATTTTTAGAAAAATAGCAATGATATTTGCTCGTCCTGGGAATTAAACCTTGGATGCCCGGCAACCGTGCAATGAGGTGACACTATCTATCAAACCATACTGCTATTTTATTAACCGTATTATTACCAAACTTGGCTCAAGACCAGATTTGGCATGGAACGTAACTTTCATAGCTCCGTGAGGGCTCGTAAGCACAACATTATTTATTACACAATATTTCTATATCAAATTATAAACAACATAACACATAGTACATCACTCGTTCCCATTATGGGAAAAGTTTGATAATCGCACGCTAGTGATGTGAAAAACATCGAGATATATTTTTCCCAGGATAACACCTATTTCCCAACAACGTACAAGTTTGACTATAGTCGTTAATGCGAGTTACTACTTTACCGACGTGTCAGAGCGCGCGGGAATTCGATGAGACTCCAACCAACCGAACTTTGTTAAATGTCACGGAAGGAAAGATGCATTTTAAAAACGACTTTAGTTCTTTGTAAATAAGATACAGAATCAGTTTCCATATTGTGATTGTGATCCGTATGTTTGCGTTGCAGTTTCTTTAACACCTTATGTTTGGGACTGAAATGTTGGGGTGGATGTCTTGATAAAACTTTCGGTATTTGGAAAATAATCAAAAGCATTGAATACTATTTTTCTGACCCCGTCTTTCATCATTACCTCAAATTGAACTCACCTTGAGCTCATCAATTAATCCAAAGTTGACTCGTAAAACAAACGCCTTAATTGTAAATAAACAGAACTAAGGACATCAAATAGATAATATTTCGATTTTCCTAATCGGTACGCTCTACTATCGATGTTCCACATACCGTCTTGCGTAATTGCTGAAGTTTCGTAATTAACGGTTCACAATAGTCGTAATTAAGGCACGGCCGGTAATTAGCACACAGAAATGTGGTACAGCTCAATCAAATATAACGACAGCACCTATCTTGATTGCTTCTTGCGCCTAATTCTGTGCTAAATAGTCAACAGTCGCAGGTTATCGCTGAATGTGATGTCTTAATTCGATGATTATTCGATTATTGTTTGATTAAGATTTGGTCCAACACTAACAGGTATTAGGTATAACGATAAAGTAACTTTGTCTGTTACCATTTCATGTCAGAGTGAATGATTTTCGATGAAATGCTGACAGGTAGACGACATGGGTTTGGAGGAGTGATGGAATATGATACTTACTTTAAATTCTAGGATAAACATTTCACATGATAACTGTTAATAATAGAAACGGAAGTCGCTGGCAAAAGCTCGTTTCATGTAAAATTATAATTAATGTAAATGAAAAAGCCATAATATAAAACGAAATTCAAAAAATATTCATGCTCTTTTTGCATAATTCGATTGGGAAAAATGATTTTCCCATCGCAATTCCCAACTGTCATGTCCGAACGTTATTCAAATCGCGAACGTTTCTAAACGTAGGACGTGTCATTTGCAAAGCGCCAGTTTAGGAGCACTGTATAACGACCCGCGTTCGTATGATTACTTTTGTTTCAAACAACAGATGTCCCGAATAGACGTTGATAGCAGTTTCGATTGGGACAAATCGATTCCTACGTTTTGAATTATCATTGAACTCCAGAGCTGTGCTAAGCAGCTGTCTACCTGAAACTTGTTAGATAGATTAATTGTTTTCTAATTTCATTAAGTATTCAAGCCGTCAGCGGGACTTAGTCTGTCGTCAGAGAAACCACATAATCAACAACACAAAGCTAGCAATTTATATACAGTATTCGCACTGAATGTACCCAAACTAGGAGACTGCATTAAGACAGTATGACGTCACAGATTAACATATTAATCAGACGCTGGAAGCAGGAAGTCTCCTACTCTATACAGAACGCGGGAATGTAGTTAGCAAACTTTTAATTACAGTTAGAGCTATACTAATTGACCTCTATTAGTTACAAGATAAGTTTCAAATTGGACGGAACTACCCGTTTCAATAATAAATTAATAAGAGCATTCGTTTGGGTGTCACGTTGCTACAACGTTCTGAGCGAAATATTTAAAGGGCATAAAGGTAAAACGAATTCTCAGATGACATTATCCGACAGATGGTTGGAACAAAACGTGCTTAAATAGGATTCTGGAACATTCAAGTTGTTTACAGTTATAAATAAACATTCAGGGAGTAACCGTCGATAAGTCAGTGTCTCCGTAAATAGTTTTCGAAGTAAAATAACACCTACGAAAAGAAGAATAGGTCATAAAATACTGTAGCACAAAATAAATAGAATAACGTACGTTCACCGAAGTCATACGACCCAACGCTCGGTCAGACGATCCATCAAATAACAGGTGAAAATAGGCCAATAACAGGGTGTCGCGGAAACAAATCGAAAAACATCTGTGTAACGACAACACTATCAGCTGACGCCGCTGACGGCGGCCATTTTTTTCGCACACACGTTCAAAAAATATACTGGCTCGAATACACAGACGGAAAATCGTTAGTCACTCGAAAAAAAATCTTTGAGAATGAATGACGCTTTAGCTCACTCAAGTTGCCAGCTGTTTCCGTAGCACAGCTGATCGACCGGATATTGGCTGTTAGAGACTACCCCCCTCTCTTTCCCACCTCATATCCTCTCTTCGCGGCTTTTAATTTTTCACTCTCCATTAATGAGGCAATGTACGCATGAAATGATTTTTAAAATCGAACGCGTCGTAACGGCTTTTCATGTCAGAAGATATACCACGTTTCGAACAATGTTTTTAAAGAGCTCGAGGTGAATAACTTTTATGAGTAAATAAGGTAGTTAAAAACTTATAACGAACGTCAGCGATAAGCAGTAACAGTATAATGAAGTAATTTACAAAACTAATGCCATGTTCAATAATAAAAAAGTTGCAAACAGAACTAAATTATACTATCAGGCACGAAGCAAACAATTTTCGCCGTGTAGCGTGATGAAGTCGAAACAAAAGTATTGCAACTTTGCGCGGCACACGCGATTCAAATGCAGAGTTCGAATTTTAAAAATTAAAAAAAGGAACAGGCTGATTGCACTTTTAGAAAGAAAAAAGTTCATAAAGCCTCTTTGGTGATAAAATAAATCAGCATTGTTTGCACTTTCTTATTTATTAAACAGAGTTTTCTTTCGATAATTTAACATTTTTTTTTAAATTACCTACCTCAGCACAGAATTACAATGACTATGATCAATAGATATTTGATAATACCAAGATAATGGTAAATCTAATAAAAATAAATATACCGAATAAATCACAAAATATTTCAGATGTAATTTTCAATTTCAATTTCAAAGAATACGACGTCTTATGTCAGTTTATTTTCGTTTAAAATGATTATATCTAAAACTTTTAAATTATTTTCCTAAGAATTACTTCAATTTTCGTTTAGATAAACTTTACTAATAGAAGTGAACTTTAGTCTCAAAGTTTTTTGATAAAAGATAAAATTGAACACTATTTAAGTAAAAGCAAAGTTGCGTTTTTTATTATTATTATTTATATTATATTAATTATTTTTATAAAAAAGTCGTAAATAATGTAATTAACCACGTGGGCCACAAAATAATATTTCCCCTGTGAGTAACAAAACTAGCAGTGTCTTTGAGTATTTTTAAGACTAGCAGTACTTTAAAATGTTAAATTATTTACCAATTGCGGGTAATTAAGGTTTAAAATACGGAGTAATAAGAGCCATATCTTATTGGATATAAAGTATGAAGAATTGTAGATGTTTTAGAGCGCACACACAGCTATGTTTATTTAGATATAACTACTGTATAATATCGCGTACTATCTTAACTATATAGTAGACTTGAAATCCTCAAAATTTTCGCTTTTCTAAAATGACGTAGGTCTGGGGCTCTTCGATCTTGGTCTAATACATACAATATTTTAAGCTAATCAACGATATAAATAATATAACAATTTTATTGAACGAATTAAAATATTGCCAAAAGAATTTTATATCAGCACATTAGATAATTTTGTTACAAAAATTTAATCAAAGCTCTATAGCTTGTATTGGCATACAAACCCATAGGACGTCATTACCCGAATTTTGAACAAGGATTTTAAGTGAAAAGTTTCTGACACTTAGTACCGGAAGTTAAGAAGTTTATAAACAAATAACAAAATTGTTTGGACTAATGAATTAATTTACATGTTGTTTCGTTTAAATATTCTGCCCTTTTCATCATTTTGGACGAAACGGCCGTCAAATTAAATTAACAAAAAAAACTTTTAAATATTAAACTCATAGAAGGAAGACAGTTAATTTTCAGTAATTCCAGCAAACAAGGAGCTTTTATTGACAAAAAAAAAAGATATGTGTTTCGCGAAATCATGTCAAAATAATTATCGTAATTCTTTTACCAACGTGCGAAGTTATCGTAAAACTTTAAAAATTACATAATGTCATTGTCGTATCGTTCTCGTGTCGGTTCTTGTAAAATGATGAACTCTTCTAATAGGTCCGGTTTGGTAAATTTATAGCGTTGCCCTGTTTCCGGAGACGGTTTTTTATTTAGTTACCGGTCACTGATTATGATGTCATGTGATAGAAATAAATGCCTAATGTTTAGGCAACTTACATAAGACATGACAGACATACCGATTTCTGACTACCTTGTATTATTATAACTAGTTGTTTGACTTAGCGACCATACGGCACGCAATTATGTAAAGACTAAGAATTATAAAACAAAGAAATAGTTGAAAAAACATGTTATTATTAAATAGCCTGTAATTACACTACTAACAATGTTTAATCCCTCAACAATTTCCATATGAAACATACACAGAGAAGAACGGAAAAAATGTGTTTTTTTAAATTATGTAAAAGATAACTGAATCTTTCATGAACATGCCACTGAAATGACATGAAAGTATAGTTGATATTACACCTGCATTTTGCTAAATCAAACTTTATTACGAACACGGAAAGGTGGTAATGTCAGAAAATTTAAGTTTGTCCATACATCGCGTGTATTGCTATATTGTAAAAAAATACACAGGCGTCTCAATGTCGTACAGTGCTAAAGCTCCAGTTCTTCCGACCTAAAGATCCCTAGTAAAGGAACACAGTGTTACGTAGTTGGAATTCACAGGGTATTTCACTCGGTCTTATGAAAATTCATGTTGCAAAGGTTGGCTAAAAGGATTTCTTGGTTTTGGGAAATGTGTATTTTAAAATGTCGTGTTGAGACTTCATAGCGGACCGTATTTTATAGTTTTCGTGGGAAATGAGTTAGTGCAGTTTGGGGTGAAATGCAAAACGGTGGCAATGCAATCAGGAGTTTTGTGAAATGTTGCGCAGAATGTTGGTTTTAAAACACGTTAAAGTAATTAAAGCTATGTCAAACATTGACCTGGAATTTTCGAATTTTTAAAACAGGTTACATTATATTTCAGTTTCATGCGAAGCCTGAACTATAGAAAAACTCATTTTATTCTCTCTTCTGATTGATACAACCGCAACCTCGCCGCGTGTCACTTTTATTTATAAGGAGCTCCGTTTCACTCCCTCAGAAGTCGAAAAAACCCGAACAAGCACTTGAATAAAACCAAAATCACGTAAGTTTCCGTAACCAGACCAAACACGATATATGACCCATAAAACTTATACAACAAAATCTATTTTAAAAATTTCCTTTCATCCCGATTTCCCGGTACAAAATGGTCTACTATATCTCGGAACAATTTAATATCACTGAATTAAGGTTACAGAACCACGCTATACGCCATTACCCAGTGTGTCCCAATGGGGTACGCCGGAACCCCAGATAGCTGCAATGCGGTTACCAACACGCTAACCACTTCTGTACTTCTATAATTATTAAACAAGAGTTTTCTATTGAAATTTTCTTGCGGACTTTGCAGGTTCATATTATAAATTAATAGGAACAAGATTAATTCTTAACTAGCTCTTGAAAGAGTACTTTATCTTTTGTTCGTAAGAGCGGATTTTGTTTAACTTTAATAAGAGTGACCAATGGCTTGAAATAAAGGAAGACAGTTTCATATAAGGTAGACATATCCTCCCATAAAAACAGAAAATATACTGATACAAATTATGGCTCCAGTTTCACAAAAGGTAAAGCTTTCAGTTAAACCAATTTCGATACATTTACTCTCCTTTCAACATATTGAACGACAAGTCAACGTTATTAAACATCAATTCAAAATATTTCACTCAAATCAAGTTCCACCGACATTACCACAAAGGCCAATGGAACGTTTGTACGTAACATTTTCACTCAAAACGACATGTTTGAACAGCCCTCAACTGCGCTTGTATTGTGCGAAAATCACGTCGAATTACCAAAATGAGATTCATTCATGTTGAAAAAATACAAATGTTAGGTAAACTCCCTCTTGTGAGCTTGTTTTGTGTGAACTCATGAATCAGATGACAGTATAAATTCTAAGGTAAGTTGCTTGGAAATATATCTTAGTCAAATGCGGAGGAATTTCGAGCATCTAAGTATTTGTAGTATATCTTTGTCTCAAATAGAGCTTGGGAGTTTAGGATTTTGGTAAGTACGGAAAATTATTATTATGAGAATTTAGAGAGTTAGTTTTACGACAGAGACCTAACTTCACAGGATACGTTTTATTTTTATAGGAACACGAAAACACACGCGTTACTGACTTTTAACTCCTTGTGAAATCCATCACTAATCCTCCCATGGGTTTCTTGTGGTAATACTGGAAACTTGGTAGTACCACGGGTTATTTCTTTCCTGTTATACTACAGCACGCGTAGCATGGCGCTGTAGAAACGGGTTTTGTCGACGGGAGAATAGACAAAATGACAGAACTTAAAAGATTTTTATCGGTTTAAGCATAGCAATGTTTAAAATACAGAAAATATATGTTTCTATTCTTTAATTGTGTAAGAATAGTGTCATATTTGTGCAAAAAAACAGTCGATTTATACAGAAATAACGATGAAATAACTTTGTCTTTTCTTGGTAGAATAGAGATAGAATCGTCATGCTACGCGTGCAGGTAGTACCTTCACCGTATACAAAATATCAAAAACATTCCTGACTTGCAAATTCAATTGATATTTTTCTCTTCCGCCTCGGATGTGTGCAACCGTCACAGTCATGTTCTATGCGAACAGATGGGGCATTAAGCACCCCACGGGTCACATTATAACCTAAATACGCCTCCATATCGATAATAGTACTGATTTATCGTCCCAAGTCGATGGCAATATTTATGGTTGGCACGTGATTAGAACTGAACTGTCGTAACTACCCGTATATGGCTTGCAACAAAGATAGAAATCGTCAGATTTGACCGGACTTGGGTTTTCCGGTTCAGCTCCTTGAATCACGAGTTTGAGCTACATGATAACTGACAAATGCTTGCACTGACTGGACAGGTCCACTCAAATCTGTGTGGTTCTTTCTTAAAAAGACCATCTCAGACGTTAACCTACATAGCCCTCGTATGACTACCAATTTAATGTCTGGACTTTAAAAGAGACAGTGACCTCTGAGTTTGTTTCGGCTGTTTCTTCTCAGAGTAGTCAGGTACGAAACACCGGCTTCATCTAGTTTGTAAAAAGACGACGTGTAAAAGTGTTGATATTAACCTACTTGCAAAAATAAATATCATTTCATTTCATCATTTCAAAAGTAAGAAAAGCACGATAGATATGATTATTAGTACGAAGGAGCGAGACAGGCAATGAAGGAGAAATGTGATCTTTTTTGCCGATAAGCAACTCTAATGATTTTAATCTTTGAATGCAACTTTTTCGTAGGAGGTGATATATTTACGGAAACTGATGGCGAATTTATCATCGGTCTTTTACGGCAAGGCATTTAAGGGAAAGACACATTAGTGGTTTTTCACCTTTTTGTTAAAGTTACAGCGATATCAGTCTGGAAATTTTCCAAGAAACTGCCGTACGGATCAGTTGTGCTATCTTTAAGGTTCAGTGCGCAATGTACAGCTCCGAATTGCAGTTTCAGGTCCGATTAAATCTTTTTAAAAGAATAGATGTTTATAGGAAAGTATTTGAGAAAATATTGGACATTATCGATACCGATGCAGTGGTACTTGTAGAAATACTAAAACAACTGAACGTTGTTATGTAATTTGCGTAATAGGGCATCATAAAATCTGAGCATACGGCTCCAAATAAAACGCCGCATACAACTGCATTACAGTAGTTTTATTTTTTTCCTAACTATCAAACTGCTGTAAGTTTTATTTTGAAACTAAAGCTAAACGAGCTCGGTACGTGTCCGAGGTACAGTCGCGAGTAGTACCAGTTGCTCGAGTTAAACTGTGGGGTTATACCGTTTCGTTTTAAGTGTACGCTATTACCCCACAGTCTTTTTACTTCGAATTCTCTGAAACTTTCAGACGGTTATTTCGTATTCGTTTTTGGCTTTTATTACTGAAAGGAGTGTAGTTTAAATTTTCAATGTTTTTAAAGTATGCCGGTTAAATACGGCTCAAATTAATTAAGTTTAACAGGGAAAATGGTGTCACATTTAACCGTCAAGCGTCAACTTGATGTAGGTTATATTTTTACACTGATCCCATTAATATTTCAGGGAACACAGGTCAGGTACAGTAGATACCAAAAATAAATGTCAATTAAACTGTAAAGCGGCACGTAGGACCAACGAACGTGACGGCTGCCAGATGGGGTACAAAACACCCCACTTGTTCAGAAGCGGCACATTACGAGGTAACCCGTACCCCACAACGGCCACAACCCTATTCTGAACTTTATAGTAACTTAGAAAATTTCGTTCGTTTCACATTTATGAATTATACATAGCTTGGTTTTAATACGCTCCGGTGGGTAACCTTTTGCAGCCAAAATGCCGGAAAATGTGACATGCTACAATATTAGTGGACGGCGATATGATCTTCTTGCAATTTAACCAACATTTGAAGCGGTTCCGTGTATGAATATTGTATTTATTATTTTGTAGGGAACAGAAGGTTTATTTTCAATGTGTACGGAAATACTAGGTTTATGCACAGATACGTAAATTACAAGTATTTTTTTTTAACTATAGCGATGTTGTTTTTTTTTAATTACAGTATGGTAGGTCTTGTCCAGAAACAAAATTGTGAGAGTGAAGTGAACTGGCTCAGATGGAACTGGATGTCCTGTGCATCCAAGGAACACAGTAAAACCTTTTTGGCGCCAGACTCTGACAGGATAGCGGTCAGCCAGATGGTCAGGTGCACCACCGCCAATGGGAATAAGTGACCGATCCATCATCATCAATTTATCATCCTTCTCCAGCCAAAACATTTTGTAACATGTCTTGTTCTGTACTTCTCTATTACTCGATATCTTTGCAGTCGTCCCCTTTCGCAATCATATAGCTTCTTGGGTTATATAGTTTGTGTGGATGCAATTCCAGAATATTTTATTTCTGTTTTTTTGGAATACTTATTCGCTTACTATCAGGATAGTAGTAAAATAAAAATATCTGGTAATGAAAATTCTTACATCCACCAATATTTTTGAACAGTAATTTTCGTCCATAATGCGACATCTTTTTTTGGTTCTAAACTAAGCACTAATAAAGACATTATTAATCCTACCCACAAAAAATAATCTTGCTAAAACTTTTCATATTTTAACATTATCTTCAAAATATTCGACGGGCCATTGCGTGCGGCCAAAAGCTTTGTCTTTTATTATTAATGGGATGTTTTAGTTCTAAAAAAAATTTTCATTGGTTCTAATTTATCCAAGTTGGTCTCTCAAAGTTTTTCGATGGGCTAACTTTAAATTTTCAACTCGTTTAAAATAAATTCAGACTTAATATGGGCTGAGATTGTTTTCCATAAAATGTTATGGATCTTTTTGTGTGTACAATTTTAAAACCAAACTTTGAAGAAATTACGTTGATGATTCTTGAGTAGTGGTTTTGCCAAAAAGGTAGTACGTACATAGGAATATTTTCTAAGTTTAGATCGTTAACGCTGATGAATCTCAGACATACATGTTTTGTCAAAAAAAAAGTAATTATATAGCTCAATATATCAGAACTAAGTACCACTTAATCGTCAAGAAAAGGACGACGCCCTGTCAATAGCTATCCTAATAGCCAACTCAAAGATTATATCAGCTGAATGACAACGGAATGGCAGTTGCGCTTTCAACAACAAAAGAGCTGATTTCTGCCACTGTGAAGTCCCAGCTTTAGAAACAAAACACGATCGCGAACGTTCTCGAACTTCAATATAGTTCCTTTGACCGTCTGTTCGATAGAATAAGGAAGGTTACAGATGAGACGTGTGTGTGCACTGTGCATACAGTAAATGTGCTAGATAACCACTACAGTTGAGAATTTATATGGACCGAAATGCTACGTGTCTTACTTCTCTTTATTATATTTCGTCTGTCTTCTTTAGTGCAGTTAACTTTGAAATATTTTTGAAGTCACGAAGTTCTATAGAAATAAGAGAATATATTTTAAGAGCATGAAAATGTGTCAATTAGCGTGGTTATTGCTTAAAAAGTGCCTGAAATTAATATAAGAGTAAACTTAGTCGCCGAAATTGCAAATCGAATTTCGGAAGTGACGTAATAACCATTATTATACAAATCCCTTTAGTAAAAGCCCAGGTCGACGGTATAATTGATTTCCAACCCTTCCTATTCGGAAACTCCTATTTGGCTTGATTAAACTTAAATTAGACAAAGAAAATCCAATCAAACAAGATCCTCGATCCTATGATCCATCTAATAAGTTTTAAGATAAAAGGAAAACCCGAAACCACAACAATGAACAAAAAGAGAGCAACAATAAAAAAAAATAACAAAGAATTACACTGTACGATATCGTATCAAGAAATTCGAAGATACCCGCATTCGGGGTTGTTAGGAAGAATTCCTTTGGTCCAAAGTTTTATAGCACAGAAAGCCAATAAAATTGTATAAAGGATCCGGACAATGGCACTCACTGAATTGCCTTCGCCTATCTGAGTGACATTTGATCCATACAAACTTTTTTTTTATCCAAAAGTAATTTTTGGCAACGGAAAGTTTGAGTGGACTCCGGAGTCGGAAATTAATTCGAATTTCAATTTGGAATTTCTTCTTTGTTCGCTCATTGTAGCTTGTTTTGATTTTGCTGTCATTACGCGCGAATAAAGCAAGTTCTGTTTTCACAAATGTTGTTATTAAGTCGTTAAACCTGTTGGGTTATGTAATCAAGTCCCTTTTACAATCGCGTTACACTTCTTTTTATCTTCATCAAACAGATTCCAGTTATCATCAGCAATGTTGTACAAATGTATGCCATCTGTTCAATTTGCTACAAAACCAACATTTGGCCAATCAGCCAACGTTTTAAACATCGCCATTGCAGTCCATAAAACCGACAGCGCCGAGAGCAAATACATTAACTGATTAAATTGCATCAGGGGTTGGCGCTGACGAGTTATGTAAATTGTTCACGGAAAGCAGGGTATGGATTTGTATGTCTACATAGGTCCCAAAAGGGATTTGGAAATGGGACACATTTTACCGATAATATCCGATATGGAAAAAATGTACTGGGTTGTAGAGGTTAGATATGCAGGCTCCACGTAAAATACTGATTTTCAGCTCCATCCAGTGAGAATGGGAGCCGGTCCCAACATAGTTCGGAAAAGTCAGGGACACTTTTATAATATTTCGTACAAACAAAAAACTAAATAAAGGCACTACTTAAATAAAATTAATGATTCGTTTCATTTCAAATATTCACTAACAGAAATCTCACACAAAGGCGAGGCAAGTCCACATTCATGAAATCTATTACAATTGAAAGCAACTCGAAAAAAGGGCTCAATCAATCATCGCCATCATCCATCAAACATTCAACAAGTAAAAACAAAATGTTATCGGGCGGGCCCTGAAAGCAGTGTCGCACAATAAAGTTACACCCCTGTGGACGAACAGCAAGGTGCGTGTGCGTGTGTGCGTAACCCCGAACGCTTTCGTTGTAAGTGTGCGTGACGAAGCGTGTCCGTGAAAGGTGTGAGTGTTTGCTTCGTCAATGTGTGCGTACTCAGGGTTGGCAGATGTACAATTCACACGCAGCTGTCGACATTTCCCTCCGTAAGCTCTAAAGTACTGTATTATAATACGGCACGCTTTCACGTAATTATGCATTATTATTACAGCCGCTTTTTAAGCTTATTATTAAGCGATTGTATTATTTTGTTTTCGATGCAGTTGCTATGTGGCTATTGTTCGTTGTTACTCTGTCTGTAGCATGTTTGTTCAAGGGTGACATGGCTACTACATGTTATTATGACCGAAAGTAGACTGTGTTTGGTCGTGTTTATGATAATTGTTGGTTGAATTGTTAATTATTGTGATGTTTCTACTTTTATTGATAAATTAAATTATCAATTTGTTTGAATATTTATAGTTAAAGTAAATAAAATGTTACAAATTCTTACAATGTCCTTTTCTGCCAGCATTTTCAGAAACCTTTAAAAGTTAATGCGAAAATTACCGGTAGAAACGAAACATAATAAAATTGTGTGCATTATATTTAAAGTTATGTACATATGTATTGTCCACAGTTGCCTTTTATTTGAGTGCGAACTTAATGCTACCTCCACAGCGCAAATGTTTTATATACTATACGAACCCGTTTATATTAAAAATGAGGTCAAAGTTGGATTATTATTTCGCACCCAATAAGTATGTTTTACGACAGTCGTATGTTTAAGGTGTTTTACGCATTATTATGAGTTAAAGATGGTTTTCCTTGTTCCAAAAACTAAAATTATTTGAGACCGTGAAAATCACTGCGTACTGAGCACAACTTACACCATCTGTATTTTTTTTTCAATCGAATATAAATCTTTTACTTTTGTGATAAAGTTGAAAATCTATTACAAATACAATTGGTGTGCTCTCTGTAATTTGCATAGATGTTTTTTTATTGGGTATGCTATGGTTGAAAAAAAAACAATTAATGTCAAATAGTCATCATCTGACCAGTTGTTTTCCAACCAAGTTGGGTTCTGCTTCCAGTCTACCAAACCAGAACTAAAAACTGAATACCAATCTTATACATGGAGTGGCTGCCTATCTTACCACCATAACTCAGTTGTGGATAATACCTCCTTGGAAAGTCAAGCTTTGTGTAAGTTAACTAACAGTTGCCAGTGACTTTGCACGCTGATAACTCTTAAATTATTCTGCCAGATTGATCGTTTTTATGTATGTTTCCAAACTTAATCAAGATCCGTTTAACAAAAACAATACTTATATGTTGAGATATATTAAAAAACAAGTTGTATGATAAATGCTATCTGTCATTTAATTATAGTAACATATATCATAGTATCAAAGTATGGGAAAACAATATAATTACTTTTAACATTACACTTTCTCAGAATCATTAACAACGATACCCCCCCTCGTTACATTTATTGTACCGACCCTTTTACTACCGACATCTATAACTAACAGAAATACATGCCCAACACATAAATTAACTTAATGTGTTCATTTTATCTTTCGTGTTCACATATAACTCTGTCTTTGTCTAAAATTAACGTCTGCAAGTCCCTTAGGGTTGCTACACACATTGTCGGTTCGGCAGTATTTAAGCCGACCCGAAGCAATGACTGTACTTGTTCGGTTTTCATCGGATTCTTTGGGGTAAAATAGACGCATCATTTGGTATGGTAGCATTTGTGGAATGAAAAACCGCCCGGCTTATTTCGTCAGTAGACAAACCGAATAATTGATTAAGTGCGAGGCAGATGAGAGGTTTGCGATTCCCAACATTCGTCTTATATATTCGGCTTTACCGCCCGACTGTACCGATAAATGCCGACCCGCTTATGTGTGAAGAAACCCTTATTGTGTATCCCACAAAATACTTGTTGAAAAATGACCCGTCTACACATAGGGCGGTTGGAATAAGGCAAGTTTTATGAAGGAATAAAAGAAAAATATCATTTTGTTGTGAGTGCGTGGACTTGTTCTTATGTATCATATGATATTGTAAGTTATTAACTTGTGTATATGGAGTCCATTTGGAAAAAATCCCCCAAAATGACGGAGAGGTGCCATTTTTTTGCTTTAAGGGACTTTAAGTGAGCATGGAAGCGTGTGTAGTAGGTACTTATTTCTTGGAAAACCAAGACGTTCATTTACGAAAAGGAATTGTTATGTATTGGGACGTAACAGTAAAATATTTTGTTGTGTTTTGTTTATGACGATACCTGTGGCTTCGTAACATTGTTAACTTAATAGGAACGGTGTTTCAGCTGGTTGATATTGTGTTTAGTTTAGTTTTTTCTTATATTATCGTACAGATTATTATGTCTTTGTCCAAGTAATTAATAGGATTTAAAATGTATGAATAGAAATGAAAATTAAAATATTCCATAAAAAAACTTCTACAATTTAATGTTTACCAAAAGCATCTTGAAAAGTTTTCTATTGGCTTTGTGAGAGATATAGTACGAGAAAGTTCCTAACTAACCACAGCCTAAAAAAACTGAGTCCGACACAACCACTACAAAAACTTTCCATCACACATTAGGGCGTTGTCCAAGTTAACAATTTACGTAGTGTCTGTTCAGTGTTCATGTATCGATTGTAACATAATCATTAGGGCGCGTCCGTCTGAACACAGCCTTGTTTATACACCACGACACGAATTGTTGTGTGACGACCTCGCTTTATAGAGTTCTAAGTGACTTGATGTACTGTACTGTTTGTTTGGGCTTCAAGGCTTGTTTTAACTGGGCGGTTTTTTTTTCAGGAATTTCTGGTGTTATGTTTCTTTCGTGTTCATGTGTTGGTACTTTGTACCTTCTGTTTTAGGGTTAAGTGTGTGATTGGAATGGATGTATACGTCCAAAGCTACGTCAGAGGCCTGTGGCGTTTCTAGGAGCGGCTTTTTTATCGAGGTGGTCATCTAATGAGTCTCCCACCCATGGCGGTACGAGAGGGATTGTCAGACTTGTACGGACTAAAATCCACGGCGTTCCTTCAATAACCCATTAGCCATTTACGTTCCAGGGTGACGGTTACCTGATGAGACAGTCCCGCGTCACTGGGACAGTCATTTTCATATGCTAGATAGTACTATGGCATACCTTCCGCTCCTAAATCCCTTTAGAGAAAGGAAAATTCTCAGTTCCTTGGATTATTTCAAAGATTTGCAGAATCGGCATGCCCTAGAATCCTAGAAGCTAGCTACATCGTCATCATCATCGTATACCTCTCCTTTGTTAGAAGATGTTGGATTCGGCTTCCAGTATAGCTGCTTACAGCTAAATTTTACATGGAACGATTGCGTATCAGACCTACACAACCAACTTCCTGGATCCTACCTATTTATTGCCTGTATGTACCAGAGACGCTAAACCAAATCTTCTTAAGTCTTAAAAACATAAATAAGAGCATTATCTTAATAATGCACATTACGAAACTTCCCTCTATAGATCATAAGCATGGATCGACTTGGATGAATTCATTTAAACTTCGTAGACTGCATAAGCCCGGCGTAAGTTTTTGTTCCACTAAATTATTCATGACTAGAGACATGCCCGCGGCTTCGCCTGAGATTTTCAACGAGTATAATCTTGTTTTATGATGTTTTTCTGTTGTGATCCGATGAATAGATTAAGGGCGAACTGAGCTTTACTTACAGATTTTAATTTGTCTGGTTCAAAACAAATGTTGTAATGTACTGAATCAGTATATTGACTTCTTTATGCTGTTGCTGTTCGTGTAGAAGATTTATTATGAAAGCTTTTAGGAACAAATAAACAAGCATTCGCCAGACTTAGTCATAAAACAAAGTAATTTTCACGAAATTCACGCGAACTTCGTTTCAAAGCGCAGTATAAGTGTTGCATTTCATGAAAAATTAATAAATTAAGGCAATGCTTCAACTGAAGCTGTCTTACAAAGCGCCCCTTACATTTTCCCCGGTGAGTGCGGCATAATTACTGAACTGAACACGTTAGCAGAAAGTAATGAAAAACGTCTTCGCAACGCCCAATTTGCATATAACAGAAGAACCCCACAACAAGGCTATTACATTATATTTTTATATTTTATACCATCGTACTTTGTAATAAAGTTTTTTTTTAATTATTAAAGATACCACTGCCACTGTACTGAGCATAAATATCGCTCATTAAATAGCGGTAACAAAGGATTGTAGGCAACTAGGTACCTATTTCCACAATTTTCTTTTACAAGCTCTTTCTACAGAAGGAAAATGACATTGCATTCTATCCACCAAATTATTCAATTAAAAACCGAGGGGTGAGATTAAATGGCACAAATTAAACCGTTTAAATAACGCTTCAACCGCCATTTTGGATTCCGAACTGTCACTTTTGGCGCGCATTTTGAAGACCAATTAGCGTTCCGAATTTGAAAGTGTTTGTGTGGAATGTTTTAATTGAAACAGTGAACAAATGAACGAGTGAACAAGTTGTACCGACAGTTCGCTATACAGGCGGGTGCAATTTGCGACGGCGACAGTTTTCTGCTTAGTCACCCATCAAGCTTGTATACAGGGTGTCATGAACACGTGCCGACGATATCGACTCAATTTTTCCGAAGCTCATTAGAAGCAATATTTTTTGCACAGAAGGCCGGTCTTTTTCTCTATTTCTTTCAGGAGTGAATACAAAAAATGCCCTGAATAAAACCATGTACCTAATCTGGCCAATTATAGCGCTATGTTTTGTACATAAAATAATAAAGAACGAAAAGCTTATGCGTTACAAGCCTCTATGAATCATCCAAAAAATCCTTAATTAAAACAGCACTTTTTTGGTATTATGCTAATATATTCCAGCTGCATGACACGGCAAAAAGTGCTTAATGCCACTTTATTTAAAGCATCTAATAACATTTTTCACTACACCAGCACAGGACATCTTTATTACTTTCCAACCCTCTTAGAATGGCGGATTAAATGTGCATCTCTTTCACACCTGGGAGTTTTATAATGAGTGTGAAAGGGACGGATGTATTAGGCTTATAGAATACAAAAGGCAAATTGGTTTCGCTAGGCACCCCTCAGTCTCACCCCAGCTTTGCATGACACGTGGCCTGTTTAGGGGATGAATTTTGAAAGGGGGTGTTTATTTAAGCTTTATTTTGTACAGTTCGGTTGCTTTAATTCATTTTTATTATTATATTATTTTCAAGTTCTTTTCTGACGAGTTGTTTGTTTACAAGCCATGAAAAGAAAACGATGTTTTCCTTATTCTTGATCCCTTGATACCGAGTAAGATTTCATTTAATTAATCATTAATTAACTTACCCGTATTTTTCTTTACAATTTTTGAGATGCTAAATCTTTTTATAACTTAGCGTAAAATTAGAGCAAATTGTTTCATTTTCGAAATGTAAAAAAAAACAGATCGGGCCAAAAAAATTGGCACACCTTTACAAACTGAACTTATTCAGCGAGTGGACGTGTGACGTCAGCATCCCTTATGTGTAATCATTGTATTTAATCAACGGGCGGTCACGTGCCGGTCCGAGGATCACGGAGGGTAGTTTATTTCGTCCCATTGTGTGCCAACTGTTGGGTACCGAAAGTTTCTGTGATACGAATCTTGTATGATTGGTACCGTAATTGGTTTGGAGTTTAAATTATGTAGTAGGCGTAGGGATGGTGCGAATTGGTCGCTTTTAGTCCTGATATATTTGGGTGTTACCTACTTATATAGATGGTATTTGTATACCTACGTAACCAATATTATATGTTAAGTTTATTAAAAAATATTTTTTAGCTTTGTAAGTTTTTTTTTTTTGACAGAGGACAAAGTTGTATAACCGATTCCGACTATAATACAAATAGACCTAAAAAATTAAATGTAAAAAAGAGCTAAGATATATTTAAATTAGTTATAACTTTGACATTGACATGTTATGAATTTAATAAGCTAAATATTAAAAACAGATATTTCTATTTAAGACTCGACCAACAAAAAAAGTAACATCCTGTTAATAGTTCTAGTCCTAACGCAGTAGAAATATTGAGCAAGTCATTCGTTCAATTGAGTTTGAGTGCAATTGCACTTTACAAGCCAAAGTAACTTTTATTAATATTAAGAAAGGATCTAATTTTCTTTGTATTAATCAAATTCAGACAATATGATATGCTTGATTAATTACTAAATAAGTCTTCTAACTAAATCGTTTATGATGGTACGACGACAGTTCAAGTCACGCTTCCGGCTTGAAAGGGCACCGCGGTGCTGGAATGCAAAAGGTAACCGTCTTTCGGTTACCTTTTGCGTTCTGAGAGGGTGGTTCTTTGCCAAGTCTGCAGTATCTTAGTTCATTAGGAGTTAAGCCGTGAACGGAATGAGGATTTCATATGATGTCATATCAATAATTTCTAAATGTCTTGACCACATTTTATGACACGATTTTATTCCAAGAAAAAAATATAAACTTTCAAAAATGGAACGATTCATCAAACCACAGCCAATCAAAAAGTTTTATCCCAAAATGGCGTCAGATCATCGTCACGCAGTTACCTTTTTCTATTTACCTTGAATGGGATTTAATATAAGCTCCAGAGCCGTAAATAAAATACGTTCAAAGCGAGAATAGAGGATGAAATAGATTCCGCTTGAGCGATATCGAAAGGGACATTAATTTTCTGCCTACTTAAATTGCTAGGATGTGTAAGGTAAAAGATTTTAGCGATTTCGTGCACGCTATCTTGCGGCGCGGCGTTTATTTTATTTGTAGTGTATTTCTTTTTAATCAGGCGTGGTATATTATTTTTAAAATGTTGACAAAGAACATAGTAGGAAGCTGTATGCAGAACTTATGTTGAGATTAATCTGTATTAAAAGCAAACCTTATTTGAATTTGTCATCATTAATTTTCTTTTAATTTTCATTAATTTAGCGTGTAACCGTCAGGTCAAGTCTATTAACAGAATGTCGTTACATTTATCCTGAACTTCTGGATTCTACAAGTTGTTGTATTCAAAGATAACACGATTGCACATTGCCTCCAATAATAGCAATAACTAGTTTCTCTTGACTACAACTTCCAACTTACAAAACAGCTGATCTTCCATTCATTCTTACATAGACAACTTTGCCAACATTTTGCAACTGACTGAGCAAAGTTCTTTCAAAAATTCTTTCAAAAAACACACAAAAGATTTTGCTACCGTCTTGAAGATTCTAGTTTCTTTTCATTGAGCGTTAAAACGCGAAAGGGAAGGGAATATAAATTATTTCAATGGGTCAATAAAAAAATATGAATGGTGCGAATGTCGCGATCGCTTTTGACTTGTACCATGCGTTACCAAGGGACAGCGTGTTCTAGCACCTGTCATCGCTGCCAGAGGATTTGCAAGGCACCTTTTATGCTTAACTTGTCTTTAACATATAGATTTTTTCAATAAATATGGATTAATTCTATACCCAAAGGAATCGAGTGACGTGAAATTTATGTCTCTCTGAGATTTGAATAATCGCGTTATGTGGGATAGCTGCGAATTCTGTAGCTGAATTTGCGATTTTTTTAACATTTTCTTGTTGGAAAAGAGTTTAAATAGATAGATAAAAAATAATTATGTTAATTCAATTTTTGATCACCTAGGCACAGACTTAAACAAACCCCATTCTAAAATGAACCTTTTTATTTTGTAGTAAAATTAAAAATCTAAAGAAACTTGATTGATTGAGGTAGGCAGCTCGATGTGCTGGTGTCTAAACTTAAGTTATTTCGTAACAACTTTGCCTTTCAATAAGGTCACTTAACTAACTTAGACAGTATTTGCTAAACTGTCTACAACTATCTTCTTTACATAAGTAGTAATTTATCAAACAGTTTCAAAAACTATTTGACAAGTTTCTTTCGTGTCTATACTATCTTTATGAATTTACTAGTTATCAGCATTGTTTTCTGAAACTTTTATAAGGCCTACCCAAATGTCCTTTCTTTGGTATTGTTCGTCGTGTCGTTGAGCTCCTTGAGGTCTGAGTCGAGCTATCACGATCACCGACAAATGCTTGCACTGACTGGAAAGGTTCACTCAAATCTGTGTGGTTCTTTCTTCAAAATACCGTCTCAGACACCCGCATGGTCCTCGAACAATGGCTGGACTTTAAAAGAGACTGTGACCTCTGAGTTTGTTTCGGTTGATACTTCTCAGAGTAGTCAGGTACGAAACACCGGCCTCGTCTAGCTTTAAAAATATTGATTATGACGTGTAAAAGTGTTTTTTATAACCAACTTACAAAATAAATATCATTTAATAAATAGTTCGTAGAATAAGATATTGATGAACCCCAAATTGAATTTTAAAAGTATGCCAACACAAATCAATAATGATCCTCGGTATTTACAACTTTGAAAATGAGGTTCCTAACTTTTCCTTAAGCCGTTCAAAGGCATTATTGAAAGAATTCCACAAAGTATACAAACATCAATTTAATTTAAAATTTAATTGATGGATAATTAAAAGTTCAGGCACTTGAGTAACAAACATTTTTTTAATGAATAATGGCCCTTGAAACATTATTCTTTTAATTATTCGAGTTTGGAATACGGCGATATAAAACAGGTTTACGGCCTATTTTTAAAATTAGATTTTTATTTCTTTTTTTTACGCCTGGTATCCCGAACGTTTGGTGTTGGTTTTTTTTTATTTCACATTTTAAGGACACAGTATTTTAGAACCTGTAGTCTCCCCCCTACTGATTCTAAAATACTGTGTAAGCCGTAGGGGGGAGACTCAACAGAATTTAACCTCATTATTATGGGTCTCACATTTTCGTGTTATGGGATCCTAAAAATCCGACGATTCGTATCTTTTTTAATTGAATAAAACCCGGCTGGATTATGTGACGTAATAACTCATCTTTTTCGAATATCCCGTATAATATTAACGCACAAGATGATGTCAAGACTCCTTGTTCAAACAATTCGGGAATAAATTACATACGGTTTCGTTTTTGCAGATTAACTTTCTTCATATTCTCATTCGATTTTCTCAGCTACTTACCTGGAAAAAAAGAAATGAAATTGTTAAAATTTGAACATTTTGTATGAGGAAGGCAAATTAAATATTGAATACGTAAACTAGTATAATTAAAATAGTTATAGAAGAAAAGATAGATAGTTGTATTAACTTAAAAACTACATTAAACTTTGCTTGAACCGTCGGAGTGCAGTTTTCAAGCAGCTTACTTAGTTTGTTTGGAACTTAAACCAAGAATCAATAAGACCCGCCATAAGACAAATAGAAAATTAATAAAACATTCCTCTCAACGAGAATTATTTGCGGAAAAATTAATTACTTTCCAAAGAATTCCTATTACGAAGTAGGCCTTTGGATATGAGGCGCTCATTGGAGTTTGGAAAGTACCTATTTGTAGGTACTACAAAAGTGTGGAAATGACATCAATGGTATTGGGAAAGGTGCTTTTACCTTTTCTGTGACTCAAGTCTTATTTCCCATAGGAATTCTATCCCAGTTTCTGTAGTTTCGGGGTGAAACTATAAAAAGCTACGTGCTACGTATTCTGCTCTTGATCATCCAACGCTGGTTTTTTCTTTTAATTATCAAATACGTTCCACGGTGCCTTTTTCAAACAGTGCCGCGACCCCGGCTATAAGCTCATGCTTTCTTCTATCACATTTGCGTAATTTTACCTTCATTCAAAAATATGCGAATGTTAAAATCGTTTCTTGCGTGAACAAAGCCTGTATGAATAGAAAAGAAAAAACCAGCAGAAAATTCTACACTAACAAAAGAAAATTAAGAAAACCTTCTCAAAAAGTAATCTAGAATTGAAACTGCAACTTCGATAATAGTTTTTTACTCCACTGGAGTTTTTGAAATTGGCATAAAAGCTGCGCAAATCTCTGGCCCCACTCCAAACAGTTTTTTTCTTTTTACACTTGAAAGAAAAGGTGAAACTTAGTGAGGAGTGGAAATTCTATTGCCTTAGGCATAAAGGGGCCTCTTTGTGCGGAACCCGAGGAATAATGGTCGCGGAATAGGATCGATTCGTACGCGACAAAGCTGAGGATTTCCAATTCTGCTCATGTATGATTGTTGTATGGACTATTTGATTGTGTATATGAGATTTGTGCATGATCTGTGCAATACAGGAGCTTTTGGCTATTGGAGATAAAGCAGTGAATAGTTTGGATTTGTGTTCTAGTACATATATCATACATAGATACATACTTAGATACGTATTATGCGTCCGATAGAAGTCAGTTGACAGACGAATGAGATTAGTACAGTTACAAAAATTGCAACGAGAGCCAGATCGACAACCAAACCAAGCGTCGCAAGTGGAGATGGATTGGCCACACGCTCCTAAGGGACCCTGACCACATACCCAAACAAGCTTTGGATTTAAATCCTCAAGGGAAAAGAAAGCGTCCCCGTCAAACCTGGCGATGCACCGTGCTAGCGGAAGCGGCAAGCATTGGATTGACGTGGAGAGAGGTGAAGCGTGAAGCTCAAGACAGATCGCGATGGAAAACATCTGTGGACGCCCTCTGCCCCATCTAGGGGACATAGGATCTTAAGTCAAGTGATGTGACTATAACTAAGCCTAACTTAGCAACAAACACTTCATCGGACCCTGAACCTATTGAACGTTTACGACAAACGCACTAATTCTATATCCACATCCAGACAACCTTATGGCCATATTAAACGGCCGACCTTGACCCCCAAACCAATATTTGAGCAAGTAACTTGAAAGCTTGCAAACAAACGAAACGCGACGCCAAATAAACCCAAATTGTACAACGAAAAACGATATTGACGGTTTAGGGGTTTTTCGTAAGCAGAATTACGACCCTTTGTTCGGGAGGGGGTGGTAAGGGATGAAACTTGATACGACACCCAGATAAATAGTGTGACTTGCAAAAGTTCGGGGTTTTTTGGTTCCGGATACAATTTTTCGTAAGCCAAGGATAATGAGACGTGTGAATATTGTTCTTTTATGGTATTGATGTGAAAATGTGATACTATATTGTGTGTTTCTCAGTTCCTCACTTCGATTGCCTGATAAACACACGTCTAAACATCAAACTATACACAACCAGTTTAACTTTTATTTGTAAGGGACAAAATAAAAAGAAAAACAGTTACATGCCAAGCTTAACTAGACATTATAAATATAAAAATAACATAATATATCATAAAAAAAAAAACATAAAATATCTTGGCCTCGCTTTACACGATCTTTTCGCACAATGAGCAGTCAGCTTATACCGGCTTTGCATAGCTTGATGTAGGTACTGTCGTGGGTCAGATTCCCGCACGTAACAAAGACTGATATGGCCTAGAAGTAGTACTGGGTATGGCTGTTGATTGCACTCACGAGACAAGAAAGTAAAAAAAAAGAAGATTATCATACATAATTATCACAGATTTTATTTCTTCAGCCGAATGTCATTATTTTAATTTCTTAAATAAAGGCAGATGTGTGGAGAGCGTCTATTCCTATTTGTCCCCACTGGTGGTAAATGGGGGAAAAAATCCTGATTGTCACACTAGCGTACGTAACACTACACTACGTAGCACTTTAACGGTGGCAACAAATGAGAACGTTCCTTTTCAAAACTGAAAACTGAATAAAATACAAACTTAATTCCATAAACAACTTCATAATTGATATCTATCTACCAAAAGTTTATTATTTTCAAATAGAGTTGACAAGCAGCCATCGTTAGACCCCAAAGTAAAATTTTACGAAGTTCTAAGACGATGCGACAGGAAGCGGAATTGACTGCAACGACAAATTGTACCGAATGCTTTAAAAATATACTGACATTCCTGTACCAAAGGACCAGAGGTCTGTAGAACCAAAATTATGAAAGTCTGGCGTTTCGAGAGATGGTATACAAGATAGGAACAATGTCGGTACTTAATTTGTCGAGCAAAATTTCGCTTTTGAATTTAAACTTTGGCAAGAAATTAAGTACGAAGGCTTTTGAAAACATAGATTCTGGAATTCAAAGACGAAGTTATTAATGTAATAAAAATCAAAATACAACTAACAAAGGTAGGATGAAAAAGAAAAACAATACGCTTCGCGAATCAACTGAATACGGCCGCCATTTTGAATCGAATTGAATGAAACTAAAAAGGAGCAAACCAATACGATCCTTTGCTATCAAGCTTCATGCATACGTTCATAAAAACCAATGACTAGAAAAAAATCTAGAAATGGCGCGAAATTTTAACCGCACGAAGGGATGGAATCTAAATGATACGTGTCTGAAACGGACTTCTTGATCGACCTAGATATGAGTTTTAGTCGAAAAAGTCTTTTATTATCGTTAACTACTTTTTGACTAGATTTAATTTAGAATTCGTCCATGTGGCGTCATCTTTTATCATAAATGAACGTTATTGTTGTAACAACAATTTTGTTTTGCTCAGGAACAGTACCTTGTTTCGGGATAAAAAGTACCCTATCTATTATTATTTGTATTTATAATGTTACAATTAGAATTATCGTTATTTTCATGATGGTTATGAGTGTTCGCATCCTGTAACAGTTAGGCAATGGTTTATATTTTTTGATACGATGCATACATTTCGCCAGTTCTGTTTATATCCCGTGTAATAAATGAGAGTTAATCAATTGCCATCATAAAAATAATTACATTTTCAAGGTATTTTTTTAGCACCAAAAAAGTAACCTTCTGATATAAGATTGTGTTCCTTTGACCTAATCAAGTTGTCAAATTATAAGAACGGTCCCACACGTTCTTAAAAATACAGTCACCGACATACAATGTCACTTCATAGCCTTCAATCCAACCAGTCCAAATTTTATCATCTAAAATGTCACTGGCCACGGTTTTAGCCAAATAAGGCGCGCCTTACCCAAACAACAGTATAGTGGTCTGTGTACACCACTTGTTGCTATACCACCTATTTATAGCTTTGGCCTATTTGCTAGAGTGTGTACTCGGGCTTATAAATAGAATTTATTTGTGGAATGTACTTAAATCTAGTTGCAATTGAGGCCGCAATTATAAGAACGTTACTTTTAGCTGTTAGAAACATTTTTTTATGTTTTCAACGTGTGTGGTAATGGATGATGGAGATGAATTCATTTTTAATTGCTTATAGCTTTCAAGCGCTCGAGAAAAGGCACATGTGTGTTAATTTCAAAGTGACGATTGAAAAAATGATTATTCCCACAATATTCATTATAATTCAATACCCGAATGTATTGATTTTTATAAAGCCTCGTATGAAGCTAAATATTTTCAAGTAAAAACATAATAAAAATGCTTTTCGCACGTGATAAGCGGACCGTGCGAATCGCGTTACTGGGGCGCGTGTTACACTACGTGATTCTGAATAAAGCCGTTCCGATATCTCGTTATGCGAACGAGTACAAATTAAAATCGATGCTAAGCGGCGCCAAATGGTGTAGAAAACGGCCCAACTTGATAATGTATGGCTAGGGCTGAGGTTTCAAGATTTTCCGGATTTTATTCCGTATGTAATTATTATTTTTTATTAATTCAATGCTGTGCTTTCCCATTTTTTTATTTTCTCAAATATGAGCACTAGTTAGTTCCTGGTGTTTTCAAACCTAATTCATGGTGTTTTAAACTATTTCATATTTGAATCTGATATACTTAGGCGAGATATTTTTATGTACGTTCACGACAAATTACAATAAAAATCTTTTTTGGGTGGTTAGATCATCAATGAAGTCTGAATCCAGGGGGAACTAAAGAGACTGTCAGACTCTTAAAGATTAAAACTCCACCACTGGCGTTCCTTCAATACTTTTAGGTTCTAGGCCCACTATAACCTATTTTAATAGTCCTTTAATCCCCTATTTTTACGCTCTATGTTACAAAACGTAACTACAGTTATTAAAAAAATAACTAAAGAAATTAAATTATAAATGAATGTCAAAGTAAAATTTAGTGTTTTGTATAGCTTTTTTTTTATTTTTATTTCAACAAACTAAGTATCGAAAATTATCATTTGCCATCCCTATACATAAATATCTTACGTTCAAAATTCAGCCTACCGCTCCAGTTATCACCAAATCTAATGTCAATTGAAAAACTTATATCGAGCGTTACTTTAAAATATCGTTCTGCGAATTTCTAACTCGAGTTCGGTTGAATAATTCGAGTTAATTCAGCTACAATATATCAGTGAGATATGTTGCTAAACTTAAATCAATTTGAACGAGAAATCGCTTAGTGTGAATCGACGTTCAACTTGTTTTTTTTTTCGTTTATTTTAAAAAGAATATTGTTGGAATTTTATTTATTATTTTCTTTTTAATAAAAAATCAAAACAAAAAAGATGTATAGACCAATTATTGTTCTATTGGTAACGAGATTCCTTCTTTCTCCGTAAAAAAAAATAAGGTTTTGAATGCGTTAAAAACTGCATTCTTATATTCTTTAATTTAGACTGCCCGAATTCACGAATGAAATTTCATATAATTATGTACAATAATAAACCATTTGATATTCGAGGTGGAATATAAAAGAAAAAACTACGAAATTGAAAAAAAAACTAAACCTGTCAACTAAAACCTTTAATAAATGGACATCACACTACACTACCAACATTTACATAATAAAACATTTGAACGTCGTAATTAGTAACAGCACAACAAATATATGTGTCATGTACCACAACAGTAATATGTAAAACATGTCACAAATTACATTTACATGAGGAGAGAACATAAATAATTCCAGTTTGATTAACTGAAGGAAAATAAACGCATTGCAGCCATTGAGCTATTATTACTACGTATAGAGACGACACCACGTATCGTCACTATGTTCCATCCAGGATGAGTGCATGCGCACAAGTTCATTCAGTTGTTTGACAGCTCTGTGGCGTGCTCTAGGCGCGCGCACTCATCCTGAATGAGACCCAGTGGTGATTCGTGGTGTCGGCTCTATACGTAGTAATAATAGCTCAATGATTGCAGCGACATCGACACGGCATTGTTAAACAGTCCAATGGTAAATACTAACACTGCTACAAATAAGAAAATCCAATATAATTTTACCTATCTTTGTTAGATGTTCCCGTACAATGAATGGCCAGCTTATACTGGTTATGAATAGCTTGAATGGTCAACGTGCGTGCGTTTAAGGTCTTTTTACTCAAAATAATGCAATGAGATTATTTACAAGAGTTCTTTGTTTTACTAGCGAGTGATGTCTGACTTTTTTTTTTAAGCTACTTTTTCTCAACTTCTTTCTATTGGCTTGATTATTTTGGGTTGAAAATTTTAGTCGAATTTTCTACTCGTACTAATTGGATGTCCATAATCCAGTTAATACACACTTTTCGGTTCCAAATATTCGTTAAATATCTTAGACTTTGAAAGAACGATATACTTCAGATACCTGTCTTGGTTTTTCTTTTAGTATATAATTTATGCTGAAAATATTTCCAAGATTATGCAGCTCCGCAGTTATGTATTTTAATGAATATAATCAACATTAAAACTCCCATAAATATACCAGATAGCATAAACTTACCAACCCGACCAGTTATAAACTCTAAAAAAACACTTAAATACTCGACGTACAAACCACATAACCACCCTCTTTCCTGTGAAACTTTAAAAAAGTAATTAATGAACTCCGTTAACGCTGCTTATAAGAACTAATGTAACTTGAGCTCTGGTAGTGGAAAGGGGAACTAAAATGTAACACGGACAAATTTAGTTTAGTGACAACTAGCGCCATTGTTGGGGTTCATCTTATAGTGGTGGGAAAGGGAAGTCGCGGCGTCCGTTTACGGGGCATGATTTAAATACACGGCGCCATGTTTTATCTGGCATCTGCGACGTGACAGAACAACTAAGCACGCTCGTTTTGACGTTAATCGTGAGTCGGGGTGCGTACAAATTTTTAAAAAGAGAATTTCTTTTTTTTTGACGGCCATGTTTAAGGGTGACGTAATAGTATCGATGTTGTTTTGGTTTTTATAGGGTTTTTTTGGTCGATTCAGCTTTGAACAGTCGTCCATACGACAAAAATAACTTGCCTACATTCGTAAAAATTAACGCGATTGATATCTGAATTGTGTTTAAGAACTGTCAGTGTCATCAATGACATTGACAGATATTGATGTTCTCGCGTTTAATTTTCGAATATACTAGTCTTGAAAGAAAATTATAACGCAAAAACCCTTCCCAAACCAAACCCTAACCCTAATGGTTTATTTCGCTCGATATTAAAACGTTTAGCGCAACGCTGTTACATAAATTCTATCGAAAATTTGACTCCATTTTTTAGCAAAAACACAATTATAATCGCAGTAAGTATTATGTTAATGGAAAAGGTTTAAGAACTTTGTTAGGACTATGAACCTCGACCTTGAAGGTCAAGGACTAGTGCTTAAAAAAGCTCTATAGTCAGAATTCTTATACATTATACATTTCACTTTGGCATTTTTTTTAAATTAAATGTACTCAATTTGTGCGAAATTATTTTTTTAGGTTTGGCTTAAATACTTGATTTTTATTGTTCAGTTGCCTTTTGGATTATCCTTCGGTTCTGTTTATAGAAGTCGTTCATGTACTTAATTGTTTTTTTTCATATATTTTTTTTAATAAAAAAAGTACCACAAAGTTATAAAATTCCTGAGCGACTCCAAAGAGCGGTTACCAGACAAAAAAAAAACACACTGGCTGAACATAAACAAAGACGACAAAATTCGATATTTAAAAATATGGAAAACGAAAATACCGTAACGATTTTTTCTAACGTCTATTATCACGTCTTGCCACGGTAACAGTCCATTAATCCAACAAGGGTTTGGAGTAAATTAAAAACGTTTTGGACTGCTAATGGCCTAAGTTGGGCCACGTCCGGCCACAGGAAGTAGTATTATGATCGAGTTTTAGATCTAATTTAAATGGCCTGTGGTTTTGTTTGAATATTGTGCTTACCGACTTTAATATTAGGTATTTATTTGAATGTTTTATCAAATGGCGGTGTGTGTGCGGCAGATAAGTCCAAACGTATGTCGTAATCAGGTTTTGGTGACCTTTTTGCCATTTCTAAAAAGCACCAAAAGTCATTATTGCATACCCATGCACGGATTTTAATGGATTCAACCTAGGTATTTTCGTAAAAGGTTACCATGAATAACCCCTAATATTAATTCGTATACTTTTTTTGTAACTCGTATTTCGATACAAAATTGATTGTTAGGCAAAAAACTCACTGGCTATAAAAAACCTCGATTATAACATTTCATTCAAAAATATTAAGGGGAGGTCTACTGGTACCCAATTAAAATCAGAACAAAGCGGCGCGGCCTTGCACCGATGAAAGTGAGCACGAATTTACGAAAATTCATCTACATTTAGATTAGAATTACTTTCGAGATAGAACGGGAGTCGGATTTTCGGGATCATTTTTCCCTACTCAAGTATTTACTTTATTATGTTTACGAGGGGCATGATCATATTGCGCAGATGGGAAACCGACATCTGAATTTAGGCTTACTCATGTAAAGAATATAACTATAAACTTCACAGAATGCGAGTGCCAAGACTTTCATGATGTTTATTTTTATTGGAAGGCTTCACGCACTCGTTTCGATGTTAAATTTCTGCTGTACACACAAACAATTCAAACCAACAGCTTGTTTAATAATGTAGCACAAAGCTAACTGTCTAGCGTTATGTTTGTAAAACAAATAAAAATTGTGTAATTACAACGTAAAGGTCGCAAAGAAAAACTAATATAACGCTTCAGAGTAAATGAACATTTTGAGCTGAAATAAAAACTAAACCACATTTTCCATTTACAACTCCCGAGCTAATATCAAGGCTCGGTAAACATTCCATTTTGCTTACCCCTCCGTTCCGACGTGGGTTGTTCGTCAACTTAATTTTACAACTCCGGAACACGTGAGCGTGATATTGTTAAATTCTGTATTATTTATTGCTAAGTTGCGCCTTATGGGGTGCTAGATGTCGGCAGCGGTCGGCTCACGCATTACTTGATAACACGATCAAGATTCGGCGTAGCGAGACGGTACTTCTCGTTATTTATAATTTGAACGCTTTTTTATTTAAAGTGATTGTGTTATGACAATTGTGAGTTATAAACGTTCAGTATTTAAATCGAACAAATTCGTTACAAGGCTTCAATTTATTTACGTTTAATTTTAGATATTCATACTTTGGTCGACAACAGAGGTTATGTAATCGAAACTATATTTACACATACCGAAATAAATTACGTAATCCTTTAATAAAACTTTGTAATAGGATCATAAAATTATAAAATAAAATGTAAAATTATTTAAACGAATAACTTACAAGACGTGTTTCATAAAAATAAAACATGTCGGTTCATATTATTGTAATGAGTTCAACGACTTCGTTCTTTATGTCAAACAAAAGGCATTTAAACCGATCCTAGGATCTTGGTTGCCTATGACGCTACAATGGCTATCCCGCAAACTCTCATACATAAAAATCATTAAACTGACGTCACCCCTAAAAACATACCACTGCAAACAATGGAAGAAAAAAGGTCATGAAATATTAACAAAGAAAACCGTTAGGGCGCCATATTGAGACAGGTCTAGTCCCAAGAAATACTTAAATAGACACCTGATCGTGAGAAAGTAATAGGAAAGGGAATCTTAGGGGTCACACAATAGGTGAATAGTAAATTCCCTAGTAAAGTCAACGGTTCTCCCTTCTGTCATGGATATGGGACTTTTTACACTATTGTCATAAAACTAATTTGTGTGTGATGCGTAATGTTTTTTCTTTAATCTCGTGAGAATCTTAGATTAACGGTCAAGTCTCAGTATGCGATTCTATTATTCAAATTAAGAATGCATGTTTTTTTTTTATTTCGAATTTAAATGTGACGGTTATATTATTTTTATTTAAATTGTTTTAAGATGGTAACAATAGTGGTCACTGGCCATCTTAAATTAATATGCTACTACATGCTTAAATTATGCAAATCTGTGTTTTAACAAGTGACTAAAATATTGTATTAAACAAGACGGTTGGCAGAGACATAGATACATTTTTAAATTATTCTGAAGAGTACAAACAATTAAGATTAATTTTTAATGACCTCTTAAGATGTATTTTGTTCATAAATGCTGATTTTACGTAACACAAGATTTCTGGCAAAATATTCCTGGCAAATCGCATTTATATTACATACCTTGCTCCACAAGTAAAGGTAACGTAAAAGAGAATTTTAAATACAAAATTACAAGCGGAACTCCTTCGCATATTACTGTATAATTTGGTTAGCGTATACTCCAGCCTACCTCCCTCACATGCTTCATATATACAGCTTAGTTCAGAAGTAATTGTGTTACGACCCGTTGCCGACGCAAATACGCAGATCGTATTAATCCATTCGTTCGTATCGAGGATCTAACTTTAGTTGGACTAAATATTGATTCGCAGCTACTGCAAGTTAGCCATAAACTTAGTTTAACGTATTAAGGGGTATTTTTTTTGTTGGTAAAATTACCAGATGAGTCCAACCTGGTTCCTTCGACTGCTCTATGCGTTTCAGAACTACGCTAATGACAGTCTCATGACACCAGTAAGTTTTTTTTTTGCGGCCGAGAAATTTTGCATAGCCGCCACCTTGCAAACGTCATCACCTAAATGGCTTATTAGACGATTCGCACGAATTTAACTCGCACGAAACGTGCGAATCGACTCCTTTAAAACATATTATTTTTTCTGTAGTCGATTCGCACGAATTTCATTTATTGGCGTGCGAATCGACACCCTCACAAATATGTAGTAGGCTATTCGCACACATATTGTTTTTTTATGAAATGCAGTTAAGATAAAGTACACTGGAGCACAGAAGTAGTTAGGTCAAATATGTTTTACTCGTAATAGATAGAAAATAAAAACACAATCTATAAACAACAATATCTGTATTAAAACTAAGTACTAAACATCTTCTAAGCTCGTGGTTTGAGGATTAAAAATGAGCAAATATCGATCACAAAATAATAAATAATAAGTGTCACTAACTACTAATCCACTAACTGCGTAATAAAAAATAAAAGTACCAAAAGTTTACTTTTTTAATAAGGTACGTATATATGTATATAATTAACAATTTTTTCTTATATTTATTATTGACGAACATTTGGTACAACATTCGGTTTTGGTTTTATTTCAGTGATGGCTGAATACGACTGTACTTTAATTTTTTTAAACCTTAAAATGAAATGTGTGCGAATAGTCTACTACATATTTGTGAGGGTGTCGATTCGCACGCCATTAAATGAAATTCGTGCGAATCGACTACAGAAAAAATAATGTGTTTTAAAGGAGTCGATTCGCACGTTTCGTGCGAGTTAAATTCGTGCGAATCGTCCAATAAGCCACCTAAATATCAGGAAGATTAAAAAATTAATTTTTTTTTTAAACTGCAATTTTTCATGACATTTTACTCTACCGCAACATTGAGCGATCAAGACACTTCATCTCACCTCTATCGATTATCAGTCAATTGGCTCTGGAACGTAAAGGGCTAGTGAAGGATACCGTTAATTTTAGTCTATACGAGTCTGACAGTCCCGGATCCCGCCCTGCCCTGGAGGAGGACTGTTTCGATGATTTTACAAATAAGCTTTTTTTTTTAAAGAAAAAGGTTTTAAAAAAAGAAACTCATATGTCGAGAACCGACGTATTTAACGTAGTGTGGAAGTTAGCAAGCTCACATGACAGATAGGTACAAGTACCACTAATCAACGGTTTAATAACTTATAAAATAATAATACAGGAATAATTAACTTAAAATTATGTTAACTACCGAGGTTTTTGTTACGTTGTTAAATCGTGTGTATATTAATATAAAGTAATTAAAGGCCCAGGCACATAATTAATTTTAAATTCGGCATGTAATGATTTAAATAACCTATTTTAATTAATGACTAGCTCTTGTCTCAGCTATTCATGTCCAAAATTATTACTAGTTAACAGTAAGAAGGGCAAATTCGCACTAGTGTTATTTTTGTACCCTTTCTGGAGTGTTAAATTAGTCATCAAACATTTCCACAAGCCCTAAGAGGAGGTCGCGGGATTTATTTCCTCACCGTGACCCCGGAACATAAAGGGCTGATGAAGGGCACCGTGGGTTTTGGTCGGTACAGGTCTGGCAGTACCTCTCACCCTGCCCGGGGTGGGAGGTCTCATTTGATGATTTTACCACGTAAAGAAAGCCCTAAGAGGAGCATAAGTGACTGTCAGAGTCTGACTATAAATCCACCTAGTTCCTTTCGTTGTCATTTGAACTCGGAGGCCACGGTGTCATTTTAAGAAAGTCCTGGGTCACTAGGACTATAGTCTATGCGAAAGTACTTGGCCCACCGAGCACTGCTCTCAAAACGGTGAAGGAAAACATCGTGAGGAAACTGGTTTTCTTGCCTTCCTAGAACCATAATTTCGAAGGCAAGTGCGACATCTTCATTTACCAATTCACACTTGGCCTGCGTGGTGGATTACGGCCCACCCTCTCTCACACACAGAGGAGGCCTGTGTCCCAACAGTGGGAACATTATAGGCTGTTGAGGATGATAAGCTATTAAACATCACGCTACGATCAAAAGGGAGCCGAGCAGCGGGGAAGAAACCATGAGGAACAACTAGTAATAATAAAATATATTAATAGTAAATAAGGAAAACCACAGGACAATTTTTTTACTCCCGTATCAATGAAAACTGCCCAAAATATTCCCATTCATTTATTTATGACTAAAAAGAATTCTCATACAAAATACGATGTATTTCATCAAAGATATATTCAGAGACGATGTGCTAAAAGCTCCTGTAATTAACAAAATGCCATCTTCGATGTAGGCGGGTAACATGATTTTCTTAGCAGGCGCTTAATGTAAAAGGCATGGCGATATTCTGGGAACTAATTAGTTTTAAACTTGCTGGTTTCCGTTCTTAAATAACAGGTACAAATACTGAGATTTTAATACATGTATTATATTTATATTCTCTTGTAAGGCACACTTTAAAAGGGGGAAACACCTTTGGCCTCAGCCGAGAAACCATTTTGTTAAAATAAAAATACCTATGGGATTTTACATTAGTTACTCGTAGGCAACGACGATATAGTACTAGACTCCGCATGCACGATCTAACGAACAAAAACTATTCTGTCAACTCGCTGAGGTACTACGTAAGAGAGGGGGACGGAGTACTGGGTTGTGATTGGCTAACTCAAGGTCTGTTCTGTCTCAGTGTAAGTTTACGGCTCACAGGAGTGGTCGAAATAAGACGAATATAAGACTTTTTTGCCTAATGTGTTGACTGACATCGGTCGCCTGTTATTAGGAGTCTAGTAATATATCGTCGTTGCTCGTAGGTAACTGTAACAATGTAGTAACTGAAACAATAGGTAATAAATTCTTATATTCTTTTCACTTACATTTCTTTGACAAAAAATCTACAGGCTGCTCTTAACCAAATCGCTTCCGCCTCATCGCGACCATTAAGACCGCCATAGACAAGCTCTTACGAGCAAATGAACGTAATTAATTTGATTAATCCAGAAAGGCGTCTCCGAGGCATAGCTGCGATGAGTAATGAGGGATATTCGCCTTTTTCTTCTCCCTGCTATGATCTATGGCTAGCAGCATTCTGTTCTCGCGATTTGGGGAAAGATGCTTGGACGGTAGGTAGAGAGTTACCGACTTTCGGTGCTGTAACTTAAGAGTACGAATGAAGAAAGATGGTGTTTGTGTCTTTATTCAGTAAATATAGTTTTATTATTACATAAGCAAATAATATAATAATACATTATAATTACACTTTGGCACTGTTTACTAGACTCCGCGGTAGTGGAGCGAAAGTTGGTCAAATTTTCCACATAGTATTCTTTTAGAATGCTGATGCAAAATGAAATATGTAATTGAAATGCATGTTTGCCAGTTTTAAAAGGTTTTGAGACATTATTTCTCCGAAATAGAAGCTTTGTACTAGTTCCAGCTATAACTCTTTATTAGGAAACACTGTTTTTTCCCAGTTACGAAATTAAAACATTTTAGGTAACGAATTTTCCTCGAAAAATAACAACATGAAAATATAGCGGGCAACCGAAAAATGCTTGGTCGTGCGTATTTTTCATCACGTAAAAATATTTTGTACCATGCCTTGTTTTTCAGAATTTCAGCTAAACCTTACATGTAATGGGATTACTGACTTACCAATTAAATAAAAGCGGGCTCATTATGAACGATAAAAGGCACCCTGTATATTACATTTAATCAAAATAAAAATATAAACTGGTCTGGAGAGGATTACACGTACAATAAAAAATAAGTCTTTTTACTTATATTTTAGGGCACCTTTTTAATACCGTTTAATGATATTACCTGAGTATACTAAGGGACAATAGATTTGCCTCAAAGGTACAGGTAGTTACGAACACAAAGTTATGTTTGCTGCCGGAAAACTGGATTGGCAAACAAATTAAAGGGTAAAACGTGTTTCTTAGATGTAAATGTAAGATGGTTATAGTAAAAGCTTCTTGGAATGTTGTTTCGTTTGTCGTGGGAATTACTGTTAGCGTATTACTTCATAAGTAACATTTTTTTATGTCTTTTGTATCACTTTACCTAAGTGGCATAAGAAAGTGGTGTAACAAATATGTCATTGTATTTGTCTACAAGTAGAAATATTAGCATAATTATTTCTCACGTGTTACTTCTTGGTTTACCATAAAAAAATCACAACACTCGTAATGGAACAAAACGCCTTACTGCTTCGAACATTAGGTTACAATTACGTTATTAATTGCAACAACAATATTATCAGGCGTTACCTACATAATTATGTGAGAACAATATTACTGTGTGCATAGATTTAATTAGTGTTACAATAACAACATATAACATACCTACAGACGATACTGTGTCAGCCTACAATATTCCCACTGCTGGGACTCTCTTAGTAACTATTAAGTAATTTGTGCATTTACACGTCTAGAAAACGATGCAAAAACACGCGAGCCCAGAGCGGCTTAGTAACGTCTTATGTCATCGAATTGTTGATTCTAGGACGGCCCGACTTTCTCACAATGCGAGTAGTTTTGTAAGCAGTGGTGTTGATCTGCGCGGGTTCGAACTTACGACCTACAACTTTTAAGTCAAGGCCGTTGCCACCACTCCTCACTGAAGCACAACCGCTGAGGTCCATTCACTGCACCTTTTTAAGCTAAGCGAGCGAGTGAAAAGATTTTAGTAGGCCGAACTTTTATGCCAGCATTAAAAGAGTTACGCATGAAAAGCAGTTAAATAAGTGGGCAGTTACTGGCGGGAAGCAACGCCGTGGGGAGAAACAAGTTTCAGAATGTAAACAACAATTCTTTTGATAGATCGCGCATCAAAGAGAAAAGTTTTAAAAGAAAATATAGCTTGCTTTGTGACATGTTGATTTTATTCGAGAAAGGTTTCTTTTTTTTTTTATAAAAATGTGGTTAATGTAATGGGGGTTTCTGGTTTGTTTTATGTACGTTTTTAATGTGGTATTGTATAGGATATTTATCATCAACAAAGGAGTACTAAGGTAAATATGCTCGACTTATAAATTCAGATTAAGAAAGTGATGATTTTATGGAAGGTATGATGACACCATATATTCAGACGTCATGGAACGTAAAGGGCTATTGAAGAATTATCGTGGATTTTATTAGGTACTAATCTCACAGTCCTCTACGCCTTGGGTGGGAGGACTCATTTGATTTTACAATGATAAAGAAAGATGTTGGTAGTTCCAATAATATGATATTTACAAAATCACATTTTCAATTTTAACATTGATGCTTTTAAAATGTCCTCCTAATTTTGCATAGGATTCTCCGAACGGCATAACTTTCAGAGCAACTGCACACTAACTAACTAGCCTTTAGCGGAATCCAACTTTTTGAAAGTCAGTACGCGAGGGGATATCCACTTTATTTGCGATGTGCAGGACGGAACGGACAACTACACCTATTTATGTTTCAATATTTTAACCTTTGTATGTTTGTGGAGTTTGTCGCGTTTGTTTGGTCAATGTGATGAGATTTTGTTGGTAAGGGTCAGTAAACACCGAGACAAGACGCGACGCGACGCGTGAAAATCAGTCAGTTGGAGTTAATGGTTAATGGAAAAAATAATGGACAAGTATTTTCTGTTCTGTGAAATCATAATATTTATCTATATTTTTGAAAATCAAATGCTGTTCGTTAGTCTCGATAAAACTCGCAAAGGGCTGGACCAATTTGGCTACTTTTGGTTTTGAATTATTTAAAACCAGAGAAGGTTTAAAAAGTGAGTATTATTATAATAGATTCTGATTCGGTACGAAGTACCGGGTCAGCTAGTGTGCGAATATTTGTTGATAATCATATTGACAGACTTATTCGATTTTTTGGAACACAGGCCTATTCAAGTCCTTTTACACTTAAACAGAGTTTTATATAAATAATACACTCAGTTATAAAAAAAAATCCAACCAATCTAGTACGACAACTAAAAATCCGGTCCACAAATTCAATTACGAGTTTCCGAGACAAACAAAGGAACGTCAATTCGCTTGTGGTCGGTCCGCGCTACAGCATCCTCGGCTTTACTTCAACGTGATAGTTCAGATACTTATTAGAACTACTACTGTGTCTACGGTAAGGGTGAGGACATGTTGATGTCGAGGAGCGGGTACTATTTTATTTATTTATTTTACTATTTATGTACACACAAAATACAACAAAGGATAATTACGAAATAGAACTCAGTACAAGGGTGCTGCTTATTTCTATAGAAATTTCTGCCAGCAGACCCGCGAAAGGAGAAATGAAAAAGAAATGTAGACTATAGTGTGTGAGAGGAGGAATAAAAACCGTCAAAAGTGGATGCTAACCTAATCTAACCTAACTTATAACATACATAATAATAACTAAGTATTAATACTTATACATACACTTATAAAAATCAAACAAAATCTATCTACCTAATACTATCAGTTTTTATTTTATTTTTTATGCTTCTTTTGCCGTTAGAACCTTCTTCTTTTCATAATTTTAAGTGGACCGTCTGCTTGCCATATGGACTAGCTATAGCTTGCCGTAATATTGACCCACAGACACGCCTATTGGAGCAGGTAATGTTTTTTTTAAAGTGCAATTCGTTGTTAATGGTCACAGCTGAAATTCTCGAAGGCAGAGACCTGTACCTTCAGTTTACTCTTATTACTTCGGAATAAGAGCTATAATATATAAAAAATAACCTCAATGCCTACGACTGTGTTTCCGAACGTAAACAACCCAAATATTTTCAAAATTCGAATGAACAGGCTTCTTGGTAAGCTCAATCGTGGAGGTGTTCCACGAAGGGCACGCGCTGACAATGGCACCTGGACTACTGACCTTATCTCTTCCACATAAGGTTCCTGTCGAAACTTTTCGCAAGTCCCAGGTGACCTATGTGGAATACCTTTCATCTTGGACTCTCTCTGTCACCTTTGACCTTGACAACAGTCAAGAGCAAACTCATGACAATTAAAAAATAAATAGCGTTTCTAAGGAAAACTTGGTCACAAACCAACGAGTTCACAAAATTCTTCATCAAAAGTTAGTTAAAATCCGTAAAATTAACAATATTTCGCTAAGATGATCCTCTGACCCTACTTCACACAGCTCGTTTGCATAATAGTAATAAACCTAGTCATTTTCCTCCTTTAAAACTGTTATTTTCGCGTCTCTTCGTTGACAAAGACACATAATCGTATATAAACAAAGATACAAAAATTCACTGCTGTTTTTCTATGTTTATATATTCAGCCACCATGCTTTTTTGGGTTGTATAGTTCTTCCGACCTAGATGAAGCGGAGGGGACTTTCAGACCCTATTGTTATTGACTAAAAGTCCACCTCACTTCTTCAATTGCCCTTGGCACTTCAGGGTCACGGTTACTATTATAGATAATCAAACATACTCCTTTCTCCTCATCCACGTTCATAAACACATACAAACAAAGAAACATTTTACATAACAACAAACGTAGGCCTAACGAACACCCTCAGCCCTCAATCGTCAAATATATATATATAATATAAGTTTCTCCAAACATTTCCTATCCGCTATTTGTACAGCGCTATGTCGCAACCGAAACGCTCTGGATTTGCCATTCAGATTTCTGTTAGCCGTTCGGCCCGATTTGATTAATGGATCTAGCAAATATCAGGGCACAGTTCGTTATGACTCTCGGATATCCGCAAAACAAGTCGGCTGAGAGACTTTTAGATTTCTGAACGTTATTCGAACGGAAACACGGGAACTGCTGGATGATTTTGTGAAATTTCAGCTTGTGTGCTTGGAGAGCTTTTACCGCGAGCTAACGGTGTTTTGTATGGATTCGGATTTCTGCGCCTATAGGGTTGTGTTTTCGGATGAGATTTTATACTAAAACTAGATAGCATTAATTGTCGGTATATGTATAAAGCGCTTTATTAAATAACGCTTCCCGTTACCCCCATTTTTGTCTTAAATACATTTAAGGTATATTTTTGATCTTTGTAAAGCAGTGTTTCAGTCAAATTCAATAATCTTGTTTTTGGTTATTTTTTGAGAAAACAATAGATATTTTTCGAATACTATTTACACAATCCAGCAATTTATTTGATCTTGTTCCTACAACGATAATTCTATGCAATAAACAGATACTTTAATTGCTTCCTGCTCTAAAGCCCTTACAATTTCTACAAGAAACCGGCCGTTAACTTATCTGTCTCAACTTAAAACAAATACCACTTGATTAAATCACTAACACTAACAATATAATACGATTAAATCAAGTCGGTCACGAAAGATATACCAGTTGATTAGGCAATATATCTTTACAATTTATGCGGGTTATAAAACGTCGCGCCGTTTGAGTTCCGTGACGTTTATTCGAGACCACCAATTGAAACTTTGATGACGTCATAGGCCTTGGTGTCGGTTTTTTTTTAATATTAATGTTATGCGTATCGGTTAAAGTTGCCAGTAAATACAACATGTGTTCAGAAAGCAGGTGGTATTATATAATGTACCGGTTGTGTTATATTGATGGTGTCCGATATAAATAATGTAGTTTCGTTCGTATTCAAACTATTAAACTGCTGTGTTACACAAATACGGTTTCACAGAAAAATACCAAACCGAGATAAAAGAAAAGTAAGACAAAGGATTATCCGAAAAACAACTACACGATTTTCCTACAATATTACCAAGTCTCACGAACCACCAAAAGTTGAAAAAAGTTTCAAAAACTCACCAAAGTAATCCAAATCCGTTCATGAAAATCAGTCTTCTTCAGAGAAACTATTATTAAAATAATTAATTTAGAAACACACAACCGTTAACAGCTAAATTTTAAAACTAAAAACGCAAACTCACTAAACTAAAATACTTTTGGACACAATGACTAGAATTCAACCGTTGGCGGAGACACAACCGCTCGCGTCGACTGCCGAATCATAACTGAATGTGGGGGTCAAGTTTTCGAAAAAAAAAAGTTGTGCTGCAGGCAAAGGCACCCATACGTTACGGACGAGATCATTACAACAAAAAAGAACCCTAAATATTATCGGTCGACAATGGCAGTTCTCAAAGTTGCCAGTGCATTTTATTTTAGTAATAAAACTGCTTTTGTGACTGAATTTTAATTTTTACAATAGAATTTCAAACGATAATAAAAAATACGTTTCTTTAGGGAAAACACTACTATATAATAAACACAATAATTTCCAATAATTATAATCGATACCAATTCGAACACTTTAATATCGAAAAATAATTAAATTTTTCACGTTGTTGTTTTGCGAATGATTTCAACAACTTCCCAAGGTAATCCGGTTCCGTTCATTGTACTCGGATTTATTACATGGCTGATATTAAAATTATTATATTAGAAGAGAAAAAAACATAGGTACCTAAATAACTCGTTTGCGGGATAACAATTTATAAGAATATCTCTTTCGATTTTTCAAGCAATTAAAGATTTATGGTCTTTTTAACGTTATCACACTTTTTTGGGTATAATTGATAGGTTTTCGGATTTTTAAGGACATAGTAGTTTGTTAATAAGGACATCGAGGTTTCAAAGTTGCGTGAAGTTGTGTAATTTATGCGTTAATCATTAGTGAGACTGATGTATGATGTAATCGGTAGGAAAGATATTTTTCTAAGCGAATTACACATCTTGAATATTTTAATTTTATTGTGATGAAATAGTAATCTGGCCGATTGAAATGATCTAGTTCAGAATGATTGATTTATTAATTTGCTATTATTACGAGCGCTGTACGTTTAATATCCTTACACGTGGTAATATTTGTACTCTCACCTTATAAATTATACATGTCTGTACTCCAAAAATAACCCTAATTTCCAACAAAAAAAAGGTAACAATACTAATTTCACACACAGCTCTCATCGAGTTAACAAACAAATACGTAACAAAGGCTTAATAAACGAATCATTAATTCAAGACAAGCGACGCCGGAACGCCGGTCCTAGTTAATAATAAAACTTTGACATTCGCAGGCAGTTGGATTCAAGTTTTGCAGCTGCCGTCCCTACCTATACACACACGGTATGCATGTGTGCAAGGCACGCGTATCCTTTCCATGTGTGCGTGTATAATTCGTAGGGGTGCAACGTTAATAATATTGATTATTTTCACCCGGCACATAAATTGATTTTTTATAGACTAACGTAACGTAACTTCTTTTTTTTGTTTACAATTTTGGCAACGGTTGTGTGTGAAATTAGGTATGTGTAACAAATAATTACGTAGAGAACAGTAGAAGTTAATTTTATCGGTTTTTGTTGCGTTGTTCGTAATGTTATTGCTATTGTTTTAACGCTCGTAAGACTGTAATTGGGAGCCTTTTCCTTTTGAAAGTAAAGATGGTGGTAATAACAGTATCTTATGCTTTAAGTTTACTTATCGAGTTTTACTTTGCTTAGTACGATAATATCGTGGTTCTTTTGAATCTTCTTCGTCTTATTGAACAAGGTATATCCTCTTGTTTTGCTTGTATACATACAAGTAAAACTACTACATAAACCCGCTTGAAAGGTATCCTGTATTTTAGTCCAAGATATAATCTACCTACATGCCAAATGTCATCAAAATTCATTAAGCCGAAAATTGAAGCCGAGAAATTATTAAACGTTGATATTATTATTGACAGCGTATCTCACAAATTCCCGAAGGACGACATATCGGGACAAAAATAATCCTATATGTTATTTCGGGCTATTAATCTACCTGTATAACCAATTTTATCCAAACGGGTTCAGTAGGTTTTGTGTGAGAGATCACCTAACAGATATACATCCATACACTCACAACACTCAAGAACTATGTAGCTCTCTAAAGGTAAAAGAATTTTCAAAATCGGTTCAGTAGTTCCGCAAATTGTTTCCTAGAAACAAACTCCCATTACAATTTACTTATTATGGAAAATGTTAATAAATAAATAAATAAATAAATATTCCACAACTGTCACACAACGCCATCTAGTACCAAGCTAAGCAAAGCTTGTGATATGGGTACTAGACAACTGATAAACATAATTATATATTTCTAAATACATACATATTATAGATATATTACACCCAGACACAGAACAAATGATCATGCTCATCACACAACATTTGTCCTGGGTGGGAATCGAACCCACGACCCCCGGCATAGTAGGAGTCAGGGTCACTAACCACTAGACCAACAGGCCAGTCAAATAAATATATTATGTGTTAGAATACTATTAGTGCAGCGTCCATTATTTTCATCCAGTATATTTAAAAAAGAAAACTGAAATAGTCACAACAGAGTTGGAAAAGTTGTTTTCTTTCGTGTTCCAAGACTGACACTCATAATTATGCTCGCGAAGAAGTTTTTATACCGTCGTATCATAATGACGTTGACTCACCCCATTTTCCGGAAACTTGACTCACTGTTTCAATGGATTTGAAGAAAAACCTTGTGATTATGGTATGAATGTTTAGATTACTGGGTCAGTATTTTTATATTGTGAGTCAACTACGTAAATGTGTTTGGAAAATCTTTTTTCCCTTTTGATTTCATGACTGTTGACATTGTTTTTAAGATGGGTTTGTTCTTGACTTAAGGTCAGAGCTGACAGAGTCGACGATGGAGCGAAGTTACCCAGAAGAAGCACTTCACTCTTTGAAAAGATTAGGGTTGTATGCGTTCGGAAACACAGACGTATGTGGGTATTAGACGTTATCATAGGTTACTTTTGTGGGGTCTAAATTTTTCGATCTTTTGTAATGAGAAAAGTTATCTTACTACTTCTAAAATGCCGAAAATATGTTAATGGATTTTCACACTTTCACGCAAACAAATTTTGTGATCTAACCTGTTCCTACGATCGCTTTTTGCATTACAGGGCGACAGTCTCGCGAGGTCCATAACCTGGATTAACACTAAGGACATCTTTTGCAATGGGTTTTTATAAGATTTTTTTTAACCGCTAGTAAAGCCACGATTAACAGCTAGACTAAAATATAAATGTATTTTACTAAAATGTTACATTACAACTCACTTAATACTGCAGAACTGCTGACTTTAATTGCTACTCAAAGTAATAAATTCATCTCATACAAAGTACAGTCTCTAACAAACGTCTTTACTTATTACCTCGTCAACAGAAATAAATAAATTTAACGAGAAGTCCCTCCATCTTTTACGACTAACCAGATGACAGCTGACAGTTTAAACTTCTTATTTCACTCCCAGATAGGCAAAGATGTATGTACGAGATTACATACATCCTCAAAAAAATTACAAGTAACAATGCAGGACTTTTAATTAGATACTTTTTGAGGCTGTCGATTCAAAATCGACTTTATTGAAGTGTGTTTTAAGTTTGTATTCGGTTAACGATTAACAAATTGCCAACAATGTTGTCTACATATGCAAGTATCGTTCGTGGCATATAAAATTAACGCATTCATAGTATGTTGAGGCAGGCCGGATGGTAGTAGGTGTATGTATGGAAGGGTCAACAGTCTGGTGAATGACCTCCGATGACAGACGTGGATGTTTCATTGATTGGAAAGGTCAATCAAGTAGGTGGGTTTGCGATTAATGATTTTGCAAGTATGAGCCTGAGTGTAGTGACGGCTTTTTGATATCGATCAACTACACAGAAAAAGGAAAAGTTAGAATTTATTGGTTGACCGCGCTTATCTCAGAACCTGCTAGTCCGAATTTAAAAATTCTTTGTCTATTGGATAGTCTATTTATCGAGGAAGGATATAGTCTATATGACATGACGCTACGACTAATAGGAGTTGAGCAGCAGGTGAAACCACGTGGAACAGTCTTTGATACAGTACAAAGGAATAATTTTATGGCTACTGGACCAAGTTTTCCCTGTGACAGATTTTCATACGATATTTCAAACCCTATTTTAACGGGTTGAGGGTTGAATATTTGGAAAACCGTTAATAGCATATGCCTTAGTCTTAATAGCTGTCTGTATGCCAAAAAGCTCGATACGTCCTGTAGTTTAATTTGTGTTTTGATAACAATTAACGGTTATATGAATATTAAAGATAAGTAAATAGATGGGAAGTATCCCCTACTTTTTTTACATTCCGATCTTTGCACTTGATAAAAATTTTACCCAAAGACGAAATTCTATAGGTACCTGCATCATTAAGGGGTCCGTAGATGACGTATTGTCAACCTTGAAGGTAAAGTTGAAAGGCCCGTATGCCCTTAACATTACCCCGGCACCTTTCATACCGGAACACTACAAAATGCTTGGCAACAGTTATACTTATTGTTGTAGTGTGGCCAGGCGAAATATTTTGCCAAGGGAGCATTATGATAAATCATTTAGTTATTTGCTTACTTCAAACAATTACTGATTATTTAGATATTGTTTATTAATTTACATCGTTACATTTATCCATTCCTGACGTGAAATCTGGGCTTTTTGATCCATTATTTGAAACAATACTATTTGGTAGTAATATAAGGTTAATCTGCTTACCCTCTTTGCGGATAGCAGCAGCCATGTTTTCATTTGACATAGTGATAAAAATCTGTATTCTGTACAACCATTATCAGTTCAGCAGCATCGAAATAATCGCGACAAACCACCGATCCAGTCGCGCTACTGAATCGATAAAAAACGCGACGCTATCGCGATCATATTGCCTTTGTAGGGCGTTGCCATTGATACAAATACAATAGGGCAGCCATTTTGTCAATTGACCTTGTGCAGCGATGCAGCTGCGAGTGCTGCGACTACGGCGACGCGTACGCTACTGTGTCGCTGGTCGTTGCAAAAAGTCGCGACATGTGCCAGACACTGATTACTCAAGCGCCAAGCGAGTCGGAGTCGGCATCTTAATTCTGTAAGGTGAAATATGTAGGTATGCTGTCGCAATTTGTAATGTAAGAAACTATTTGAAACTAATGTCATATTATCATGTTTGTGTTTCGAAAGTTAGTTGATTGCGGATAAATGAGTATTGGCGAACTATCACGTTTATTTGCGACCTAACACCTTGATGTGTACATACTAGATCATTAGTCGATACTAGATCATGGTCAAATTTGTTTAAGTTAGTCCAAAAGATAGTCAGCCAAAACTAAAAACTAAGTCTGGACGAGCTGGCAGTCCTCCGCACCGCACTACAGTCAACTGCAAGCCACTATAACTTCCCAAGAAAGATTAAGCACCTAAGTCCGACATAGGTACTAAATTCTAGAAAGAACCTCCCAAGCCGCTCCCACCTCCGGGGGGTGTTATCGAACCCCCACTGCAAGGTCAACGACCGGGTAAATGACCTGGCCATATGACTCCATGTCTTTTTTTCAAGACATGTGATTCATACATGCTATATAAATTTTATATATACAAAATGTTGATCCAATGAATAAGCGGTTTGCGTTCTCAGGGTTGGCAAAAAAACCTAATTCGGGGAAGGCTAAAATAAAATGTCTAGATTTTTAACGTGTTATTAATAAAGGATTTAGACCGATCACGCGATAAAAGGAGGTCGATACCGAAAGAGATTTAAAATTTTATTGGTCCAGCAAAAAAGGGATTATGTTATTTAAAGCTTTTTCGACGATATTTTGATAAGCAGTAAGGTCACACTGAGCCTGCAACTCAGATACAACATCAAACTCTTCAAGATATCGAATGACGAGTTCTTAAATTCAATTAACACTTTAAATCTAAATGTGATGATTGATGGCAGTTGAAATAGACCTCTAACAAGCCATGTTACAAGAAGTGTTGGCAGATCGACAGTCACATGGATAAATAACCCCATAAAGATAGCTGTATACCTCGATGAGACTCGGATCAGGGTAGCATGACAGAAAAGTGAGGAGAGATAAGGTTGTCGACGATGATGATGAATTTTTACGGACCAGTGGAGTTCCAATAGTGTGGTAGCCCTATGAGGGTCGACTGGGTGTCAAGTTCGAGGAGGCAAGCTAAAGTTTTTTGCCCCAAAAAGGATAAGGTTTGACATTTGCATGCAGTTTCTTGTTTCATAAATCTGTAATGCATTAGTTTTAATAGTTATGATTGATCGGTATTTATTTTAATCTGTAGTTTAAAATTTATCAAATTTCTTGCTCGTATTTGCTGATTCATTGGGTATAAAATTGCCGTTTATTAGTCAAACTACCGGTTGCATGTTGGCGAAGTTTTAGCTCATAATTTATTTATTAAATTCGATAACTCGAACTATGAGTCACAACTCACAAAACAACGCAGTCTAAAATGCAGGGTTTGGCTAACGAAATTTTGCACTTAACTTTTCAAAAATTGGATTAAATCCAATCAAGGGGTCAATTCCCGATCTCTGTATAATACAATTTTTCCTTTAATGTCGTCCAGCTGTATTGCCTAAATGGTTCTCTCGACATTGATTATATTAAGACAACCTAGGGGGCGAATCCAGGGGGTGAATATGTCGCATAGTTAATAGGATCCACTGCCAAATTAACTATGCGCAATATCTTTCTGGCTACATATCAGCTGAACCCTTTTAGGGGGTCGAAGATGGGGATTAGAACTTGATACTCTACGGTTTAATCTTGATAATTATGTTACTATGAAGTATGTGTTTTTGCTGTTAGAAAATGACAGCCTTATAATGCTTATGGTTTCACCTTCTGATCATGTGCAGAGCGCAATGTGACTGAATATACTGTATTATTTGTGTAGTCGTTTTACTTAATACTGCACAACGAAGGCCTTCTACCATTTGTCAATTTACTTTATTTTTAGACGTGGTAAAATCATCGAGTACTGCCACCCGGAATCTGTCAGACTCGTACTAACTAAAATCTACGCTGTTCCTTCAACAACCCTTTACGTTCGAGGGTCAAGGTTACCAGATGAGTGAGTCCTGCAGACAACGGCTTATGATGTTGGGCCTCCAACCTTGTCAATCTTGTTTTATGTCTTGCAAAAAGGCAAAACAAACAGGGTACATTTAATGATAATTCTTTAAAACCAAACTTGATTTATTGCACCTAATTTTGAGTTACCGAGTATTTTCCTTGTTAAAAACCTAAATATAAATTGCGTCACAGAAGTGTGAGTTGAATCAAAGACTTCAATATTAGTTTGGTGATGACAACAGAAACTACGTGAGGTGGTTAAAACTACATTACTTATTGGTTTAATATGTAAAGTACTGACTAAAACACAGACTTGAACACCTAAAAAACTGCAAGCTCGAAGAGGCAGTTTGTCTACGTCTAGAAATGTTCCAGGCTGTAAACTAGTCGTTCCTAGATTTCGGTCTAACCTACCTAGGTATCTTTGAGCGCGAAATTCGAAGATTTTCCAATGTTAGAAGGAAATAGAGTCTGAGACGAAGCTGGCGGTACAGTTAGCAGCGGAAATTTATGTCTATCGAATATTTCGATGGTGAAAAATTGTGTCGCAAATTTTTGAAGCCTGGCAGGAAATCAAGTGTAAATAGACGAAAATTTTGATACAATTTTTATGTTCGGTTGATACTAAACTACATATTTGTAAGATTATTGAATTAGATAAGCTTTTAGGATTTAGGAATAGATTAAACTGGCTGATAAATCAAGATGACTTTATTTTTTGCATTCCAAAATTGAATAAAGCCTAATCAATGCCTTTAAAACTGCAATCGCCTAAAACAGTTAACTAATGGATCGTAAGGTTAAAATCCGGGCACGTTAAACTACTTACAGTAATCCTTGAACTAATCCCTGGGTAAGCACAGGTTAACAATAGTATTAGTTGTTAGATTCAGGCAATGAGTTACTGAGTTTAGTTAATCTTTGAGTGGGAGTGAATTATTTCTATGTATGTAGAGGACGGAGTGGACTTGATGAATAAAAGTCAGTATTCACCACTAGGAGATTATATTTCCATAGGTTTTAAAATATTACATTCGCTAATTCAGAACAGGTACAACTTGCGTGGTTACAGTTTGATACTTCTATCTAACGCGCTACGAAACACGAGACATGTGCACTCTTTCGAATCCCGAGGCGAACAGAGCGATTGCAATAGGCAAAATGTGCACGGAAGACGATAAACTTCCGGTTCAGCTTTCTAGAAAATTCTGGAATGTTCGAAACTGTTGCCAACAGCAATCCCCCTGGTGTCGAGTGGAAAAAACTACAACATTCATTCATAATATAACAATGGTTCATTGATAAAAAGGCGCCTCTGGTGTCGAGCAGCGCAAACAGTCGTTCACTATGTGCTAAAGTCCTTATCTTCTAACGCCATCTTGAGGCGAGTGGGGCGAACAAGGTGACATTTATTGTTGACTGTTTCCGCCACGCGCCAACAGAGGACGCTACGTGGTATATCAGTCACAATGTATTTAGCGCATCGCAGTTCCGAATAATTTAATATTTCCAAAAAAAAATGACTATTTTTCTGAGTAGTAAGCCTAGTTTGCCGAAGATTAATAATTTCAATATTATCATTCAGTGTGAAGTAACTTACTTAGTAAGTCTTATTTCTTATAATCGCAGATATGAAATAGGTAACTAACCACGATTCAAAAAATAATTTTCTGGCGAACACACTTTTTTTAAACCAGTCTTTCTTTCACCAATAAATAAAAAATAGAACGTCAAAGTGCATTTGAATTCATTCTTTTCGTCGTACGAAGTAGAATGTCTTCTCCGTGTGGTCGACTGTACCCGAGTGCATTGAAGATCAATCTTAAAGACACCCTGAGCGATGTGACTCTCTTAATGCTGGTAATAGGAAACTCTTAGCCTTTGTATTAATGGAGTTAGGTAGTTCATGGCAAGGTGATTAACTTTATTAGAATACTAGCGGCCCGTCCCGGCTTCGCACGGGTGGAGGACCCGGTCTAAAATTTGAGATTTAAACTATCCTATCTCTCAAGTTGGATCGAACTGCACATGGTGTGCGAATTTTATTATGATCGGTTAAGTGGTTTAGGAGTCCATCGAGGACAAACATTGTGACACGAGATTTATATACAGGGTGAATTTTTCAACTGGGCGTGGATGGCTACTTTCGAAACTATGAGGAATATAGAAAAACGTTGAAAGGAGTCTCGAGGCCGATTTTGACGAAAACTAAAACTGCATCATTGGATTTTAGAAAAATCTAAAATCCTGGCCAGGAATTGAACCCGCTGATTTTGGAAAAAAAATCACACCCTGTATTATTACACCGTTCGATATTGTTACTAATAAGGGTCAAATTCTGGGAAGTAATCATATACGGCAAACTTAAGGAAACGGCTGATTTTTATGAAATTGCTATTTTTCCATGTTACTTTACATCTACTGAGCCATAATTTATTCGAAATCATAAAATTTCATTGTTTTCAATGTCTCACTGGATTTGACGTTTCAACAATCCCACTGTACTTAGCAATACGACATTATTGAGTTGAACTAAAAATAGCATTATTTTAAAGAAGAAACGGTAACTTATGTTTCAAATACAGTCTTTGCCTTGAAGATAAATCAGTTTTTTTGTAATTATACGTTTTCCTTAAGTTTGCCGTATATGATTACTTCCCAGAATTTGATCCTTATTAGCAACACTATCGAACGGTATAATAATACAGGCTGTGATTTTTTTTCCAAAATCAGCGGGTTCGATTCATGACCAGGATTTTTGATTTTTCTAAAATCCAATGATGCAGTTTTAGTTTTCGTCAAAATCGGCTTCGAGACTCCTTTCAACGTTTTTCGATATTCCTCATAGTTTCGAAAGTAGCCATCCACGCCCAGTTGAAAAATTCACCCTGTATATTAAGATAGCAGTTGTGATGAGAGAAATTTTTGACATCTTTACTAATATTATTATTGATGCGAAAGTTTGGAAGTTTGGATGGAGTGATATTATATTGATCGATGGATCTTTGTTACTCATTCACGACTGACCGGATCTTGATAATCTTTGGAAAATTTTCTTACTTCTTATTTCCTGCTAACATAATAATTGCTAAACTTTGTTAGGACGGATAGATGGATGTTTGTTTGTTACTCTTTCACGCAAAAACGACTGAACGGATTTATATGAAATTTGCTACACAGATAATTTATAACCTGTATTAACACATAGGATACATATAGGTTGTTTTTACCCCGATTTCATGTTTCAGTGGGATAACTTTCGCCGGCAGTACGCTAAAAAAATAATTGTGTTTTTTACAAAATAGTTACATGTATTATGACAGCACGGTCAGGGCAGTGGCTGAGCGATTAGACTGCTGCGCTGTCGCGGATTTGATTCTCGCACGGAGCAAATATTTTTTATGATCTACAAGTAGTAGTTTTGGGTCTGGGCTTTATACGTGTTAAGGGCACCCACGATACAGGAGAAATTCATAGTGTGGGGCAAAAAAAAATCTTTCATGAAGCAAAATACATAAAAGACACAACAAATAAGACAATCTAGATTCTAGATCAAGTAGTCAACCTCGACACTTGCAAGCGACACCGGGTGATGCAACGTATCGTGTTACTGATACAGATATATTGTGGTGTGTAACTCTAGGAGGAGCGGAAGGACTGGTGCAGTTTCATGATTTCGTGATCAATCAGACATTGGTCATTGGATTTTTTTTTCTTTGGGACAAACCCACCACACTATTCCCAAAACACTGCAACTCCTGTGAGCCAGAATCAACAGTGGCAACAGAAAAGCGCCGAGACAATGAAGCTCGATGTGTCCCGGAGAATGAATTTACCTGTCTTGGATCCTGCAACGAAATTAATAAGAAAAGAATAGTAGAGGAGTAGGAAAAATATGTTTCCACTTGGTCGTTGGATGAAAGTATTGTCTGAAATACGGAAAGGACTTTGAATAACGGTACGGTTGGCACACTGCGCGATCGACTGTTGCCCAGTGTATCGCTGGTTCGATCGCTGCTCGGAAATTTTATCCAGTTTTGCTCAGTGGGTTTTATTTTATGAGCTTTTTCAGTTTTAATTTCAATGGGATTTTTTTTGAGGTATAAGGTAAGTTGGTAACAATCAAAGAAACCATGTAAGGTGATTGATTGCATAGAGGGGCGTAATTAAAATTGTTTTGTGTTTTTAATTGCGACTTTCAGATAGGTATTAATTTCATTAAAATAAACAGTTGATCACAAATGAAGTTCTTATATACGTACTACCTATCTACATAAAAAATTTGCTACATGCAAACACGATTCGATTCAATGCACCAAACATTAAAAGCAATCGAATAAGTAAATACAAATCGATTTATGTGGACGTCAAAATGTAATTTATTCCGTCACAATTATACGAGTTGGTTGGCAATTGAATTTGAATACGAACACGGATGGGCTGTCTGGATGGTCTAGTAGTTATGTTCACAACTGCCAATTATGAGGTCCTGCTTTCAGTTCTCAGGTCGAGTAGTGTTGAGATTCGGCTTCCTAGTTGGTAAGGCTTTTTGGAGTACTTTTTCAGAATGTTGGTTCAGTCAGATGAGTCATATTTTAAGTTACTCGATCAGGAATCTCTGTGTTCCTCAGATCGGTTATTGGGTTTTTCACAATTTGGATTCAGCCCCTGAATCTGAACATGTGGTCAGCTCGACTCTGTTATAGGATCAGTCCTAACTGACGAAGTAATAATAATATTCAACAACTATCACACAACGCCATCTAGTCCCAAGCTAAGCAGAGCTTGTGTTATGGGTACTAGACAACTGATAGACATACTTACTTATATATTTCTAGAAACATAAATATTATAGATAAATTACACCCAGACACAGAAAAAATTATCCTGCTCATCACACAAACATTTCTCCTGGGTGGGAATCGAACCCACGACCTCCGACATAGCAGTCAGGATCACTAACCACTAGACCAACAGGCCTGTCAAGTGAGGGTACAATGGTCACGTTTCTGTCTGAAGAATTCTACATTGGGCACCTGGTACCTGTAAAAATTTTTGACAGGACTCGTATGTGGAACAATTAAGGTGTCATTACTGCGGGTGCCCATCGTGGATTATTTCCTCTGTCTAACCCCTTTTAGAATAAGTCGTGATGTTATGTTATGTCAGAGGTACAGACAATCGATGTTTGCGATATAAATTGTTATATCGATAACGATTGTGCGTGTAGTTTATGATTCGGTTATAACGGTATATTGTATTGTACATTGTTGAACAAGATGTTGCTTTAATACAACCGGTGAGTTTCCGTTCAAGGAAATTAAAAATGCTTGTGTTTTGAAAAAGAGAATTGTTGTTTCTGGTAGTGAAAAGTAAGATAAATTTACCCGACTGCAGTAAAATAGAAGGGTAATGTTTTTAGTTTATGCATACTCAAGCCCGTGGTGTTGCCCGCGTGAATATCCGTTATTATGTTATGGGAACGTTATACCAGGATAAAAAGTTTCCTACGTATTTATCCAGGTTATAGACTGTCTGCATTCCAAATTTCATTCAATTTTGTTCAGTAGTTTTCGTGTGAATGAGTAACAAACATCTATCTGTCATCTCCGTAAATGAAACTTTTAAAACCACAACGTTCTTTTTACAAAGTTTGTTTTTAGCCAGAATAAAGACCATGTTTTTGACCTGGCCAAAATCATACCCTTGATAACATTTTGAAATTACAACGCTCAAATATAATTTTCCTCCTTTGTTGCCCAAAATACTGTAACATTACCACAAGAAACCCTGTAGGTATAATTATAGGTACAACCAACCGCAACCAGTAATAGCATTTTATTAAAAAAATATACAGCGAATTATTGCCGAACAAAGGCGCTGTCAAACTCAAAATCGTAACATTAACGCGAGTCTGACTGTACCTATCTCTACCTGTTTGTATTGCGTGATCCCCTAACAAAGGAAAAGCCGAAATAACAAAGAAATCGCATAAATTTCACTTGATTGACAAAACAATTACTTAAATTAAAAACGATGTTCACGCGAGCCCGCATTGAATATAAATTAAATTGGTAGCACACGAATAATTACGACCTTAAACAATCTTCTTAATCTATATTAAAACGAATTCTTGGATATTGGAACGCAGTATAATGGAATTTGTGGGTTATATCGATTACTAAAACGATGAATCTAATTTTAATTTACTTTGTATCAGCAACTCATAGAAGCTGTACTGGCTTCTACACTTAATATTTCATTGACCATTTTCTTTATAGTCTAATAGTAATGCATAACAAGAGTCACGCATGATTACTTTTAGTCTTGTACTTGGTAATTTACATGAATCACTCCCAAAACGCCATAACAACAGACAAAGAAAAGACAAAGGGGTCCCAAGCTTCCCCATCTAGTTTAAAAGTTCCAAAGTAATACTTATCTAATGAAAGCAAGCCTTCCCAGACAGAATCCTTAAACACTCGACAGACTCCAGAAAGTTCTATCAAGTTTTATTTGCGTTATTCAACCAGAAATCGAATCCGAATCCCCCGTTGCAACGCCGGTATGTAAACAGGGAAACGCAGCGATCGATATGGCGGGGTAAACACGGCGGTTACCATGGCGACGCGCCGGGAGTTTCGTCACTTCCGCCCCTTCACCCCCTCGAATCACCCCTTCACCCCCCGCTGGGGGCGCTGTCCGCGGCAGGCTTTGTGCCGTACCACAGGGACGTATAGCAAGTTAAATTGGCTCTGTCCTTGAATTAATGGTTATTTCAATGCAAGTCTGGACCTGTGCGTATAACGAGATTTGACTATCAAAGGCTCGTGGAAAATTCTGACATGCAGTCGGATTGGGGTTTTGCTTTTGTTTTGAGTTAGGACTTATATCCCCCTTTTGTTTATTGCCGAACTGCAGCAATAGAGGACTTTAATTTGGAGATCTGCTTGAACAATCTGAAATTGCAATGAAGGTTTGGCTTCCCAGAATTGTACCGTCTTTCAAAAATAAACAAAATAACAGTTTTTGCAAAATGCAAATAAGTGCAACAAAGTCAACAACATCTGGCCTGCAGAAACACAAAAACCACATGTAATTATTTTAAAATATTCAAACATCCAGTACTATTGTTTCATTGAAGACTTGTTTTACTGCAATACATTGTTCTACATGTCGAACATTTTCAATGCTTCGGCGAAATTTAAATTGTTTATTATCAACTGTCGGCCAATTATTTAAGCTGAGATAATTAGTCCTTTGTCATGGCATCGGCATTTGAACAAAATGGGAATGATGGCTTGATAAGTAGAGGGGGCGCCAAACGGTTTATTTATATTTTAGTCATGAGACAAAACGGAACATTGTGTATTTTATGATGACATTTTTTTATTCGTAACATGTATAAAGTAAAAAACAAGAAATGCAGTTTAATATTCATAACTATTGACAATTTTTTATAGGATTTGGAAATAGTCAAAGAAATGTAAAAGTGCAGCCTTCAACTGCATTAATTATGCTAAAAAAATATTTAAAAATTAGGGTCATTAAAGTGTATTTAGAAGGCTCCATGAATATTGTAATAATTATTAAGAAAATGACGATAAACCCCGGCATTATAACACCATTATTTGCTTGAAAAAAAAAGTGATTGTAAATTAATATCGCGTAGGATATTCATTTACCATCACTTTTTTGAAATGCAAGAGGTATCTTACAAAATGTTGCTACAAATATTCCGACATCTACACAAAACACCACCAAATTATACATAGGAAATTGGACCACATTGTCAATGATAATTATGTTAATGACAAAAATGTTACGAAAAATGGTCCCCAAGAGAAATGCCCCCCAGAATACGTGGAGCCACGGGGTTGGTGACCGCAAAACAGCCCTTACCGGCCGGTAACACTGTTGCTTGTCTACAGCTTGATTTAATGTGGCACAGACATACGTAAGTACATAAATTCTCGAGGGGTATACCGTAGATCCTGAACGGTGGATCGTAAATTAAACGTGCGCTTTCCAAGTGCCAATTTTAATTGTGAAACTGAATGGTATAAGTGGATTATATAAATAATCTATATTTAATATTTTAAAACTGATCTCATCTCAGGAACTACTGGTCCGAATTGTTTTTTTTTTCTGTTATTTAAATGTCCATTACGGACTAGCAAGCGCAGCGTAGGACGTCCACCAACAAGGTGGACAGACGACCTTACGAAGGTCGCCGGAAGACGCTTGATGCAGGCCGCTTCCAGCCGGTATATGTGGAGATCAAAAGGGGAGGCCTATGTTCAGCAGTGGACGTCCTATAGCTGAGATGATGATGATGATGATTTAGTCCATTTTTCGAGGAAGGCTATAGGCTATATAAAATCATGCTACGACGAACAGAAGCCGAGCAGCGAGTGAAACCGCGAGAAAGAGCTAGTATCAAATAGTTTTCATATTCGTGCAATAGTCCGGTTATTGAGGTAGGTTATGTACCTAATTTCAATAAAAAATGTGTGGTATGGTATTACAAAATAAATTATAATATGAAAACAGGTATTGTAATGAATGCATTATTAATGAATATTAAAACAGCTAAGTATATTTAGCTTTTGTTTGAAACGGTTATGTTTTATTTGATTCTAAGTATTTTGTTAAAGTTTTCAACTGGAAGTAAATATTACTAGAATACCTAATCTGTTTATTTAGGAACTAGGTTTTCCCACACCTTCGTACGCGCGAAATTAAGTATTATTTATGTTAATATGTTTTACACATATTAAAATAGAGCTTATTTATTTAGTAACATGCCACTTTATTATGTTTATTTTTATTTTAAGAAACACATCGGTGAAATCAGCATTCGATTACAAGCAGCAATTTAGCTGGTTGCTTTATTTTTTCTCTATTAAAAAACCCTATTTTTTATTTGTCTCATCGTATAAAACATATTTTTAGAAGATAGGATGATAGATGACGAATCAGCGATAAGATAATGGTTCTACATTGTGGCGTTGACTGTACTAGTTAAATTAATCAGATCTTGCATAATACAAGTCGTATAGACTCAAATTCACTTTTTTTTTCAAAGATTTTTACCATACACAACTACAAAACATTCAACCATTTTCCTAACACAACAAGGTCTAATTTTACTTAAACTCCAAAAATTAAATATCAAGCCTTAGAGCACTTCCCTAATAGAAATAAAGTCTGCTTTAGCATACTAATACAATGCGGATCATCCGAGCCCGTGAGCCTGAAAACATCCGTAAGAAACTTTTGGGCCATAAACATAAGTTATAGTTGTAAGAAAATTACGTGAGATGCATATAAAGCGTATGTTAGATTTATTATCAACCCTGGGAATAATACATTTTTCAAGATAATACATAATTGTGTATGTTGGCAGGTATACGTTGTATCTTATTCCCCAGTTACTGGGTTGTGGAGGTCACATATACACATACAAAATTTAAGTTTTTCGTTCATACTGTCATACCGAATTAAAGTTATCGCCTAATCCAGGTTGTAGAAGGTTACTTACCTGAAACAAAGTAAAAAAACAAATTAGTCATAAGTACATACAGTTATTTGAAACATATAAACAGCATATATGTATACTAAACATCTATTGCATCCATCAATATCATCATAAACGCGAAAAATTAAGTCTCTACCCAATAGGTATTACAACCTGAATATTAAGTGAGAATTTACGATGCTAGTATCTAATCACCACGCGATCATGTTATACTTAAGGACCCCGGGCTTGCGAACGGCGGGAAATGGCAAGCTCACAGTCCGATAAAGACTAAGCCCAAATCGACGGCATGTTGAAGAGGTGAGAGGAATATCTAAGGATTGTAACATCGTAGCAGGTAAAATGGTTTTTTTTTTTTTTTATCGTGGTAAAATCATCAAATGAGACCTCCCACCCCGGGCAGGGCGAGAGGTACTGTCAGACTTGTACTGACTAAAATCCACGGTGTCCTTCAATAGCCCTTTATGTTCCGGGGTCACGGTGATGGTATAAGACCCGCGACCCAGCAGGTAAAATGGTAGGCAGAAAATTCATAGGGCATTTGCCCTATGCAATTTCTGCTTAACGTTAGTCCATCAACGCCCTGGATAGAGCAGAAGGGACTGACAGACCCGTACTGACTAAAAATCCACCGTATTAATTGCCCTTTACATTCAAGGGTCACGGTTAACTGTGTCGACAGTCCCGCAACTTCTGCCTACCCTCTGAGGAGAAGGCAGTACTTGATGGTATGTAATAATCTATAGAGCCATTTCACCTACAAAAACACTGGAAATCGGGATTTGGTCACATTAGCCTCAACTCAGTAACAAGAACAATGCCGTTGACATTCCCAAAGCCTATTTCTCATACAAATTCGAGAACCTTCCCTCTTGAGAAACCCTTAATCATAACATAACACAAGCCATGTTATTTCAGTTCAATACGAATTCGGGCCGAAATTCAAACAAACCGTGGGCCAACGGTAACCCTCCGAAACAAAGGATTTCTGTACAATAAACCCTCCGTTGGGACCTTTATTTCTGTTGCAAGGGGTCCTATGGACCCATCAGATAAAAGTGTCGGGTTAAAAAGCTTTATAATTTTGAATATAAAGTTGTCGGTTTGGCTATAATAGATTTTGTTTTGTGTTGCATAGATTAGTTTATTGTTTACAGTGTTATCTGAGTGGTTTTATCGTTTCCATAATGTGTTTAATTTGGTTTTTAATTATTATTTAACATTACGTCTGTAATCTCAATATAATTAAACAGACGTGATGTTATTATAATTAAGTCCTAAGCCCAAAAACATTGCGTCGTCGGCATCGCGGCGACGGCGCGTCACACACACAATGACGGACCAAGGGCCGAAGCTTGCCGGGGTCGCGAGACCACCGAATTACCATCTCCCCGGAACGTAAAGAGCTATTGAAGGACACCGTGGATTTTAATCAGTTTGACAGTCCCTCTTGCCCTGCCCTGCGTGGGAGGACTCATTTGACGATTTTACCATGCTAAACAAAAAAGAAACCAAAACCATGGCTGGATTATATGTTAAGTATTAATGTTAATAAAATAAATTGATAAATAAAATAATTTCCTTTAGTTTTCCAAATTTTTTTTTTGGCACTACTCTTGCTATGTGACTTCAAGTTATAAAGGAGAGTAGATATAAACAACTGTAGCGCGTAGACACAGTTAGTCTTAGGCACATTAGATTAAGTTCACTGGAGTCAGACAGTCGTCCAATAAACTTCAAACCAAGAACACGCGTATCATTTTGCCGCCCCTTATGTCAACAATCACAGACTCACATTACCGGCAAAGTGGTGACCCCGACGTGAACTATTTCATCCTTATTCTTTGTTGCAAAAATAAAAATCGCATTTACAATGCTTATCCGAGAATCTAAATTCATATACCCAGTTTAATAACCCGGTAATTTCCGTTTGCTCAAAAGGTTGATACAAAAAAAAAACACTGTCAATAATCATGTCACAAATTGTAAAAGGTCTCTGCTTTTACCGTCGTTACAGCAACAAACTCGCGAACAGTTACAGTAACAAGTCTGTTGCGTTGCGCGCTCGTCATTCTAAGTTCGCTCAGTGATAATTGGATGAAATCTCTTAGACGCTGAGGGATTTCTTTCCTGTTTGTGACGTAAACATTGCTATGATTTGTTGTTGGTTTGGATTATTGAACGATTTTCTTGTTATTCGTTGAATAATTGGTTTTGGATTTTGATGAGTTTCTTCTGAGATTTGCGATTGTTTTTTTTTTCATGATTTGCTGATACTTTTCCCATAGCGAGGAGACCTGTGTCTTGACCTGTTGGGTTGCCAACTTTTCAAGAAATAAAGTATATTCAGTTCTATGAAGAATATTAAACAGTATTTTAGAAAAATCATACCTATAGGTAGTTTGGCACGGTAAGCGAATTGCCTGAGTGACTGGACTGCTGCGCGACTTGTCGCGGGTAAGTTTCAGCTAACCATGTACTCATACAGCACAGAGGCCTTAGCACAAGTTTTAAGTATTTCACCTAGAGCGTAAAAATTTAAGTAGGTATTTAGGGCGTTTATTGTATGAAAAAACTACTGGTACTACTGGTACTGGCGTAGGAAAGAGGAACTATTTTTCTTAAAGTTCAAGTTTACTTTAATTCAAAGTTCAAGTTCGATACGTAAAAGTTAAACTAGACGCTCGCAGGAAACGGAAGTTAGTAGATTTTTTATGTTAAATTTTATTTTTATTTAAGGTGGTACAAGACGGGCAGTCTTCCTGCGACTTTAATCAAAGAATCTGAGGTCTAGTTTAACTTTTACGTATCGAACTTGAACTATGAATTAAAAAGAGCGTCAGCAAAATGACGGGGCCCCCTCATAGAGGACCAAAGCCTGCCGGGGTCGCGGGTCTTATACCATCACCGTGACCCCGGAACATAAAGGGCTATTGAAGGACACTGTGGATTTTAGTCAAGTACAAGTCTGACAGTAAGGGGTGGGAGGACTCATTTGATGATTTTACCACGCAAAAAAAAAGGTGGCACAAGACTAAAGCTCTTGGAAAAACTGGTCCTTTGTTTTGTGGGACTAGAGAAAAAAAAAGTGTAACCTATGTCTGCGAAGTTTCACCACCCTGTATAGTGACTAAAGGGAAGTCCATGTCCATTTAATAATTCATCTAAGCATTACAGTTTTATTACTTAATACAAAGGGCACTGTTGGAAGGTCAAACTGAGCTAATGTATACCATATTCATGTAATTAGCAAAAAATGTATGAACATACAAAATATATTTCCCTAGAGCTTGTTAACTTTAATTTAAACGAAACGAGTTTACACAAAATAATTCAGCCTTGTACCTACAAATCGTCGTTAAAAATCGAGTAATTTAAAATTTTATTGTTAGTTAATTAGCCCTACGCCTTAGTTAATTTAGTTAGCAAATTAAGCTAGTGAGTGAATAAAACATTTTCAAAGAAACTAGTTTTGTCCAGTCTGTAGGTCAAATATTATCCCAAGGGGATTTATGGCATACACGTTAGTCATGAAACTGGGCAATCTACCGTAATATTATCAAGAGAAAAGTTTTGTATTTTTGTTTTTAATGAATTTACTTATAAAATACGGCTACTAGACCTCATGGAGAGAAATATTTTGTCAGAGGGTAACATAGGCTATATTTTATTTTCACACTAGCCTCTGCCTGAAACTGAAACCGAAAAATATTTATCTTGCTTGGTACTAAACTTTCGTCAATGCAATATGTTTGCTTTCATTAAAAATCGTTAAACCTTTCGGATGTAAAGGTGTGGCAAACAAACTTACATATTTACATATTTATAAATGGCGAAATTTTTTTTTTTTTTTTATTTTGGTTTGTGTCTGTCATCTTGTATTTATGTGTTTTTCCAAATAAATAATATCACACACATGTTACTTAATTAGATTTAAAGTGCAAAACTTAGTGTAAGATCCTAAACACCAAACGTTTTCCAAAAAAAAACTAACTATACCGACCGAACCTTCTACCTGCTTAAGAGGAGGGGCGGCCTCAAAGATCACCACAACACCATTAAGAGGTCCCCCGAGGACCGTAACTCAATGAAACAGGTAGGGCCTCTGAAAGCCTCTTGACCAATGGCATTGTGGAAAACAAAACACTCGCGCTAAGTATTTAGGAGACGGGGTTAGTAATGGGTCCAGAATATAGAAGCAATGATGGATCATGGGAATGTCTTAAAAGAGCACCGCGTCCTTAATTTCCTTCATCGACCAGTACAGTACTAATCCGCGGAACAACCTGATTCTTTATAAAATTACCCTATTACCACAAAATACGGTTGCAATTGCAGCCTTTTTGAGGACCAAGGTCCGCAATAACGGGAAGTGTCTCAAAATTGAGTTGCAAAAGTCCAACCGGAACGACAACCAAACAAGAAAAGTGAGTGTTTAAAAACGTGGGAAAAGTCAAAAGTGGCATTCCGTCTGTTCCTATCATGAATAGCAAAATTGGCTTTTACTTGAAGTCTAAAGCACAGTTCCAAGTCATTAATATCGACATTGGATATATTTTTTGCAAAATTAAACCATAGCAATTATTATCAAGACAAAGTATAATATGCAACCAAAAATCTCTTCCAGCCAGAGAAACCTCCTTCCTAATTCCCATTTATAGGGCTAAAACTGACGCGTCGACGACAACGCAAATTCGTCAAAACTCAGTCAACAAGACACAAGACAGCGAACGGTAGACTTTATGCAAATGTGCGCACACACTACGCGAATCTTAATTATGGATGATAATTAATTACATTAGCAGTTTAAACTCTGTTCATTTACATTGTACGGTACGTGTGACAAATCCTGAACTATTGTGTTACGAGTTTGACAGCGTTCCGTTGCGTCACGGCGGAATTGTGTTAAATTATTCAGATTGCCGCTGAGAATATAGTTGTTGGTGTAATTAGATGAACTGAAAGTAGTTTTTGGATCATGAATGTTGGAGTGGGATCGTCAGTGTAAAAATTTTATTAAACAAGTTTTGCCCGCGAAAATTACCACACAAGAACTGACATAAAATAAAATCTCTATCTCAAATTTTATTCGAATCTGTGTAATGATTGAATATTTTAAATTATGTTGACACGACCAAAGTCTCAAGCTACACAAATAAACACTTGAGACCTGTGACTTAAAAAAAAAACATCTGTTTTGTATCAAAGTGAAGTAGGTAAAAAATAAAAGCACTCCCGCGCAAAACGACAAAGGTTGCGTAGGAGTACTTGAATATAAGTGGATACAAGCAAGCTACTGTTGATTTGAAGTGTTGTTTTTTTTTTTTTTGAAAAAAGAACTGTTCCCAAAAGACAAGTTTTAATAAACCTTTTTTTTTTAGTTTTGTGGTTGTTTCAAGTACCCTTGATCTTTTTTGAACGAAAAAAGCTGTCGCCTTAAATATATTTTAACCATAATCTTACGCTTCAGTGAATTTTTGTATCGTTATTTTTTTTTTCAGAAAATCTACCCTTTATGTCCGTATTAGTGGGAGGGCTTTCATTATTTATTTCTTTATTCGGCCGCTTATTTCTTTTTTATATCACTAAAGAAAATTAAGTTACTTATATCTAAATGAAGACAAGCAGTCTCTACAAAAAAAATTCATCTCCGTCCAAGTAAAGTGAACAATATTTTAATTCTAAAAGGGTAAATGTAATTGTATATTGTAACGAGCTTTATATAATATAATGTATGGACTGACAGTGGATTATGGAATCGTGTATTATGTAACGTTTAGGAAAATGTTCATAAAAAGTAAATAACATCATGATAAGGATAACATACAGTATACCTACATAAATATTTTTGTTTGCTTTCTTTTATTTAAAATTGTGATTTCAGTCTTGAAAATACATGTATCATACCCTAAAGATAAATAAGTAACAAAATCAAGCTTGAAAATTAATCGCGTAGGTATACAAGATTTTGGTTTTTAGCTTAAGAGTTCAAAATGTACTAGATTCGATTTTGTCAACGGATAATATTTTTAAGAACTTCAAAAGACGATGCTAACTTTCAGAATATGATTGTGTCCGTTACGAAACAAGACATTTGCACAAGGACCAAAAGTACCCCAAATAGCTCAACCAATTAGAGGCAACTGGATTAAAATTCAGTTGTAATTTGCGACATTCCCTTACTAACAAAACAAATAAAAAAAAAAACGAACGAAAATACATAGTCTTTCTCTCAAATAATAAATTTAAGAGAAACTTCAAGCGCAGTAAGCATTGAATTTCGAAAATTCATTTAAAATTGCATTTCAAACCGTACGTCATCCCCAGTAACCGAAGCATTGCATTGCCGCGGTTTTCTATAACGTGTCCGACTGTCCGTTGCGACCACATCCGAATTCGAAAAGAGAATTAAACATATTTGTAAAACAATTTAAATCCGAATTTTCGTTTAATTCCCTAACTATGTTGAGCTCGGCTTCACGTCGAATTGGATGCAACTGATTAGCAGTATTTAGGTACACGGAGGGACTGTCTAGCTGACCACAACCCAGCTACCCTTTGGTAAGACTGTTTGTCAGACTTTCCAGTCACTGACCATCTTAAACAACTATCAAAGGTCCTACAAATGGCCCAAAGACGTAACTTTTTCGTGGTGAAATCTTTAAAGGAGTCCTGCTACCCACGGCAGAGCGGGAGGGACTGTCAGACTTGTACTGACTAAAATCCAAGTCCTTCAATAACTCTTTACGTTCCAGGGCCACGATTACGTGACCGCGAAAGGTCAACAGCTTAACGCGGCTTGCGAGCCACGAAGAAGTATTGGTTGAAGTTTTGCATTTCAAAACATAAAATTCAATTCCGATTCTCAGAATTGACCCCTCTTCGATCTTCTCATGAAATGAAAAGATTTGGACAGGACTGGAAATCCGGTTATCAGTGTTCGTAGAATTCTCGGCGGATCAAAAGTGACATTCTGTATTTGGGGCTGCCATAAAAATGTGTAAATATTTTCCTGGTATTCATATAATTCAATTTTCCGTCGGCTACAGTAGGCGTAGAAATTATTCTGTTTTATTTTTCCTCGTTAATCTCTTTAATACGATCGTTTCCTTAGCATCATTCATCATTTTCCTGTCTTTTTCTTAATTTATTTGAAGGTCGGTGAAGTTTATCTTCTTTATTCATACTTCTACATTATTCATCATCTTAATAATTAACTCCTTTTAGCTAATTTATCTTTTACACAATCCATCTATCGCCTTTCTTGGTCTGACTCTACTCTACTCAGATACAGATATGTACTTAGACTCTTCAATTTGCGCACTATACATATTAGGGGACAAAAGAACAACTTAGGCAACGATACGATGAGCGATCTTTTCGAGATAACTTTTACATGTATTTCAAGACGGAGATACAATACTGTTTCATGTTTTTTTTATTATTTTCAGACAAGTTTGGTTTTGGCGAGTCTAGGTCAAAAGTAAGAAAAATAAAGTGTACGTTGCAAAGAGGTTATATCCTGAAGAAACCTGTTCACACTAACTTTGAAGAGATTCGGCTTGTCTGCGTTCGGGAACACAGACGCAAGTGAGTTCCAGTTTTCCTGTGCGCTTTATAAGGTTGATTATGTAGTGACTATTCAAATTAAAAAATCCTACCATTTTCAGCATCATATATCCTAAATCCAGTTTCTAAATAAAACGAGAACCTTGTTTATTGCAATGAAAACAGAAGTTTAAGATCAAGCTCACTTTGACTCAGACAACGCAATAGAAAGTTCTAGAAATGCTCAAAGATGCTCACGTTACTCGAAGACAAAGGAGACTCGAGTTCCAACGCTCTTTCAAGTGCTTCGACGGAGGGAACGATATCTTAGCGATGCTTTACACTTATCCGGGACAATTCAGCAGTATTTATTAAAAACCAAAGCTGATTTGAAGGTACCACTTAAATGTATGTACACTAGCGGCCCGTTCCGGCTTCGCACGGGTGGAAGTCCTTTAAAACCCGGTCATGATGGTTACAAACACAACAAAAAAAGAATTATCCGAATCGGTTCAGCGGTTTTCGAGTTATGAGCTTAGAGATATTATAGAAGATTTGGCATCCATAAGTAAGTTCAGAGGGAGTGACAACCTACGAAAGTCGGACAGTAGAGACTGGATGAGGAAATCTTAAGACAGGGCTCAGTGGCGCACATTGGCAGAGGCCTATGTCCAGAAGTGGACGAATACAGGTTGACGATGAATTAAGTTCTTGATAATTGGTAACCTCCAGTCATTCTTATATAGATTCATCCAGTACTAACTGGATTATGGAAGTCAAAAGGCAGTCACTTCATGTGAAGTCCTAGTCTATAGCTGTATCAGGTTAGACTGAATATCGACTTTAAAATAGTTGGTAAAAGTCTCAATTTTTCATAAAGAAAGAAGTCATGAGTTAGGCCGAGCAGTTTTATTCCGAACAGATACTTGGTTTACCGCACGGATATGACTTAGAAATGTAACATTCTTAAACATGAACAGTAGTCTTCGAACAGAATTGATCAGTTCAATAAAACGTATCTTAAACATTGAGCTATTATTACTACGTATAGAGACGACACCACGTATCACCACTGTGTCCCACCCAGGATGAGACAACACGCACAAGTTCATTCAGTTGTTAAACAGCTCTGTGGCGTACTCCAGGCGCGCGCACTCATCCTGGATGAGACACAGTGGTGATGCGTGGTGTCGTCTCTATACGAAGTAGGTAATAATAGCTCAATGATCTTAAAATCGATTCATTAACCAAAGTTTATTGTCTTATTTGTCTCAAGTCTAGACGAGATTATAAGACAAGATACTAAACGACGGTCCTTTTCAGTTTTACGAGAAGTACTAAATGAATTTCAGACAGACTATGTTTTCAGTCTGATTGAAATCTGTTGAATAAATGATAAAGTTTTACGTTAAAGGTCACAAGTCTGTCTATACATTTTATTAATTACTTTATGTGCGTGCGTCTGTGACAGCGCTTAAGTAAATTACTCTAATTATATTATTTACTATATTACTGTGTTGAAATATACCTACCTTCGCTAAAACATTAAATTGAACTTTATTGCTTAAGTATTACAGTAGTATTATTTATAAATAGTTACTTTTCAGAGGGAGGATGGATGTTTACGTTTTACCGGCCAAGAAGGCTGTTTCAAGGATGCACAACATAAGTAACCCTGGAAGGTATCGCGGAAGGCCTTTGCCCAGCAGTGGGCCAACATAGGCTAATTAATAAATATTAACGGTTGGAGAGGAGAGTATTCAAAGACATGGTAAATCGGGTGGAAAATTCTATCAAAGAAAATTCAGTGAATGATACTGACGACTGACAAAGAAAAGTGGAAAAAGAAATCGTAATGCGGTTACTTTAAGTAACATTCTACAAAGGATTAATAATAGTTATTCTCCCTAGGTTAGACTTCTCAGACAGACATTAAAATTGCACAAAATCCAAGAAAAATACTAACAACAGATGCAGTATCCAAAACTATTTAATAAAACGGAACAACACACAGAATATGTCTTCATACAAACTCAAACGATTCCAACTTTTATTGTGTAAAACAAGAGTATTAAATTCATATTACGGAAACTTTGTTGTTCCCGTAAAGGTAAACGACTTCGCACCCCTAGGTAATGTACGGTGAATAATATCTCCATGTTAGCTGTCAATTTATTTGTAGCTCGGTAAATATATTTATTTCATTGGACCGGTCACGTAATTAACGGATATTGTATAACAGGGAAACGCGAATTACGTATATCCCCAACACTGTTATTTCTCTGTATCTTAGAGTAAACCTACTGATGATTCCCCGTTCACGACCTCAGGCAATGCGACTTGGAATCGCGAGGCGTTTTCCGTCTCGTGGGGTTGCGGACGGTAATCTGTAGTTCGCAGTCTGATCAAGAACCAAGCAGGGTATTGAAGGAGCTGTTTCATAACATGACTGATTTTCCTACATAAAGCAGCAATCCGAATTGCGTGTGTGACATTTGTTGCCGCCGCATTGCAGTGAAGGTGCGATCAAACTTTGGAATTTGTATTGCGAACTGGCTACGCCAAAGACTGCGACAGACATATTTCAGTATTTTACCTATCATTTCAAATTTTAAAGATATGGTCTTCTCAGCATCTTGAGGCATAGGCGGATGACCTTGTTTAGTTCTTTTAGAAATCTCGCTATTTCCTCTACATTCACTGTCGCAAAACGCATGATTCGTGGCCAAGCAGAAAGTACTACAAGATGTATTTTTAGATATTTATCTAAGGAATCAGGATCATATCCGGTTTACCAGTTATCGTACTTATTTCGGGAGCGTCTGACGGCATTATGGATGGATGATGATAATGTTAGGTGACAGGATGAAATTGAGTTCATGCATTAATTGATGAGAGTGTGGAGATGAAGTTTCGAGGGATCGTTTTTGCCTTGTCTCCTTGGATATCCTGGAACGGTGTTAGGGATGTACGTTAGTCTTATTTCCTGTAATACCGAGTAATAAGTAGTATTTTTGGCATAAGTTTATATGCAGTGTGTTGTTTTTTTTATTTCTCGACAGTTTTTCGTTTGACTACTATTTTGCCTGATGGTAAGCGAAGAAAGAAAGAAAAGAAAATTGTGTGAAATTTTTAAGGCCAAAAGAACCTCAGATCAGCATAGTGCCAAGTGGCAGCACAAAGTGATGTGATTGATTGTTGTACTATAAATTGAATGAAAAAGATGACGTATCCATTTCAGAAAAACAGACGAATAATTTGAATCTTCTTGCCCAGAAGCGTTTGAATTCAATACGAAGCAATTAAGAAAGTATTAAAAGGCTAAAGGACCGTCTGATCAGGTAACCTTGGAACATAAAGGGCAATTGAAGAAACACGGTAGATTTTAGTCAGTTCGAGTCTGGGAGTGAACTAAATAAAATATAAAAAAAAAAATCTATACTAAAACTCGAAACATTTTTTTTACGTCGTAAAATCATCAAATGATTCCTCTCACCCCGGGCAGGGCGGGAGGGACTGTCAGACATGTACTGACTAAATTCCACGGTGTCCTTCAATAGCCTTTTATGTTCCGGGGTCACGGTGATAGAATGAGTCCCGCGACCCCGGCAGGCTTTGGCCCTCTGATGGGGGCCCCGTCATTATGCTGACGCTCTTTGAGGCGCGCGTGGACGCTCCGTCGACCCGGGAAAACTCGAAATATAGATTGAAAGTCAACATGAGTTTCGAGTAACGAAAACTCTCGAAAGAGCCCCAAAACGAAAAGTGTATGGAAATGAAAAAATGTCAGAATTCCCCGCGTGACGTCACAAATCGGGGCTCTGAAATCTGGCTTGCATAGGAAGCCAGGCTTTCAACTATATTTGAATAACTCTCCGAAGCCGCGACTCGGGGTAAATATTGCATTTTTGACATACGAAGTCAGTATGAACGGGTTGTTTTTAGGTTTGGTTTTGAATTGGGCGATTCCTATTTATGTTTGTTCTGGGAGAATGTTTTTCGTTTACTTTTCAGAATAGTTTCTCTCGTATTGAGGCATAGACGATGGAGTTGATTGCTTTTATTATTGGAATTGTTTTTGATACCAAAACACACCAACTATAAGAGTTGAACGAAACGAAAACTTGGTACTAAAAAATTGGGGTAGCATTCTGCCCATTCGGTTAATTTAACAAACTATTTGACCTTGTTAACCGAGACCTAGTTCCGATACTAAACAATACTTTGCATACGATGTTGCAACATAAACATAAAGCAAGAATAGAAACAATTATTTTTTTATTACACAATGCAAAGACCTTGGGTTTGTAACTTACGATATATTGGTTGTAAAAAAAGTACAAAACTAGCGGTTCCCAGCTGTTACTTAGAACCGTTGCAGAGAAATTTCAACTTGAACTTATTGACTTATGTAACCTTTGTAATATCAAAATCGCTTGGCGGTACAGTCGCGTATGCATAGGATATTAAATATGTAATTGAAAAATATGTGCATATTAGTGGACTGCTTTGGTTTCATAGAAGAAATTTATGGGTAAAAATGGTTCTTTAAAATCAAATATCATCATCAGTTGTCCTATTTAAACATTTTTGTTCAAACCTTGCCGCACACTATTTCTACTGTGTCGTGGGTGCGTTTACAAACATATAAACTCACATACACAAACGCTCAGACCCGGAACAACTACTTGTAGATCATACAAATAATATGTTCCGTGCGGGAATCGAACCCGTGACACGCAGCGTTTTATGTCGTCTTAGATAAACTTTATTTTTAGCAGTAAATACTTAAATACAACAACCTACTAGTAATATGTACAGGAAAAATAAAAATTAAAAAATAAAATAAAAGAGAAAACATTCACAGATAAATGCTAAATTCAAACAAGTTTTTATTGTTATTCATATCGTAATTGAATACCTGTTATTTTTAACACATCCTAATGAACCTTATGACCTGTGTGCAAGTTCAATAATCATGTGATCATCGCAAAAACTCGTAACTTTCAAAACATTTTTGTTTACCCAATAAAGGCAATCAATAAAATAAAATATGAGGGCAATCTGCGGTGAACAACACATGAGTGTCAAATAAACCAAAAACGTCTTTATATCGTTGCAGTAAGAATCAATTTCGTAACGTTTTGTAACGAAGAAGGTTGTGTAAATACGACCTGCATTATTATATATAAGTTAGCTCTAGTTATGACTACGGGCGAGTGATCTACTGTTGTGATGTGAACGAGGAACGGGTGAAAGGCGTTTGAGCTGGCACTGGGCGTATGAATGGGGAGATAGAGCGCTGGTTACGTACTAGTGTCTTGAGGTGGAAAGCGCTTTGAGCTTTCGTTTGGTTACGTGGTGGACGCCTATGCTTGGCAGTGTGTAAAATAAGACTGCTAATGATGTTGATAGCTACCCGATTTGACAGTAAAAAATAAAAAACTTTTTTCAAAAAAAAATCGGTGGCTTTGTTTTATTATTTCGATGTCTTTTTGCCACCGACTTCCGAAAGAAAAGTTATTTTGTAGGTTATTTTGCCCTTTTTTGTGGTTGTTTTTGAAGGCGGTTAATTTTTTTTTGAAAAAAGTTTTTTATTTTACTCTTTTTAGTTTTAATATTCAACCCAAATTCTTGGCAAATACATCATTTTCTTACATGTGCACTAGAATTTTGTAATCCGTAGCACCGGTATTAACATCGCCCATGTTGTGTACATAAAAGAAAGTTCCAATAAAATTCCCTATCTCAAAAAATGCTGAACAGAGTTCGATGAAACTTGCAGTATTCCCTAAGGTGAACGATCTTTAATACAACAAAAAAACTATTTTCAAAATCGGTCCACAATTGGCGAAGTAATCGCGTAACAAACGCGCAAAAAGTAAAGATCATCATGTCATCCAAGTAGGCGAAATTAATAAAAATGCTCACAAAATAAAAAGTACTGAACCAAATTTGATGAAATTTTTATGGGACCACACTGCAAGTATCCTGCATCGAACAAAAAAAGAATCACACTAATCGGACTAGAAACCTCGGAGTAATCGACGTACATACATAAAAAAAAAAACATACCGACCGAATTGAGAACCTCCTCCTTTTTTTGAAGTCGGTTAATGAAAGAAAAGTCAGCTATACTGTTCCCGTTGACAACGATGCGGTAGTATTTTTTGACGTCCTTTGAATGTTTTTTTTTTCCATTTTTATTATTTGTACATTATATTCTATTACTTTTATATTAAGTTGGTGTTGATAGCGTTTGTAACATTCGTATCATTTTTTAAATAGTAAAACCAATATAATTACTACAACAATTTAAGGGGTTCGATAAACATTTCTGTTTACTTATTTTGATAAGAAAAGTGATTGTCTCACTAGTAATGTTATATGTTAGCGTCCAAAAGCACCTTTGAACGGATGCAAGTTTGCAACTAAAGTTGTGTTGACGTTTGTAAACAAAATTTTTGTATTGCAATGGCACAACTGTCTAGCGCGCTCTACAGCTGCTTCATACCCTGACTAACCGCAAAAGGAGTACAACATAAAGTGTACTGGTTGTTCTAATAAATCATGCTTTATTGTCATTGTAACCTCTTGGGACGGTAAGTGATAATTACGTAAGAAAGGCGAAAGGGGAGTAGCAATGACTGGCAAGATCCGGAGATTAAGACAGATAATTACAATTGAAGATGGTAACAGTGAGATGGAGCGAGACGAAGGCTTTATTTCAAAAAGCTCCTTGGTTTATTCCTCATCATCATCAGCCTATAATGTTCCCAGTGCTGGGACACAAGCCTCCTCTCGTTAGAGGGAGTGGGCCATAAACCACCACGCGGGCCCAGTGCAGATTGGTAGATGTCACATGTCTTCGAATTTTTAGTTCTAGGACATGTCGGTTTCCTCACGATGTTTTCCTTCACCGTTTTGAGAGCAGTGGTGATGAAATAAATTACACAAAGTAATGCGCCTGGCGGGGTTCGAACTCACGACCTATAAACTCGTAAATCGGGACCGATACCACTGGGCCACCACTGCTCTTGGTTCATTAATCTGGCTAAATGACTTCGATTCAAACCACACCACATCATTTTTCCGACGTTGACCTGCGAGATGCCACAAAAAAAAATTCATTAGTCTGGTATTGCATTTTGACACGCTTAAGATATATAATTCCTATAATGTTCCCACTGCTGGTTGACAGTCCTCTCTGTGAGACATAAGGGGCTGTTATCCACCACAGGGTTCAGTACCAGTAGGGTTCTTCGATTTTTCGTTCTAGGACATGGCCGTCTTCCTTCACCTTTTCGAGAGCAATTGAGATGAAATAAATTACACAAACTAATGCCCCCCCTGGATAGGTTTGAAACCACAAGAAGCAACATATGGTTCTTAAAGTCAAGAGTGAATAGGTTACTTCTAGGCAAGCGTGATCCTATATTGGACCATAGATCCCCTATAGTGGACCATAGCCTTGCCGGGGTTGCGGGACATACGTATCGACTCCGGTACACAAAGGGCTACCGAAGGACACCGTGGATTGTAGTCAGTTATGTCTGACAGTTCCTCCCGCCCTGCCCGGGGAGGGAGGACTCATTTGATGATTTTACCAAGTAAAAAAAAAGGCAAGCGTGATTCACCGTCGACCACATCATCGCGCTAAATTAAAAAAAGACACGTACTAAGCTAAACCAACAGAAAATCAGAATAAATCGTCCTAAATGTCGTTACTATTACAAAAGCTAGAACTCTAGTTGACAGAACGCCAGCTCATTATTGCGGCATAAGCAGGGCGGGTCTGCGCCTGCGACTCATGGTCCTTGCGTAACTGGTGACGTCACGTTTAGAAACTGTCAATTAAAAATGTTAGGCTGTTTTATATGCTTTGTTATCTGGACTTACTCTGAGATTTCGATCTTGTGTGGTTTCGAGTTGAAGTAAAAGATGGATGGATTGTGTAAGGGATGATATGAATGAAAAAGGAGTAAATGATTCGGTGACGTTTGATAGGGGTGAATGGAAGAAAAAAACGTGTTGCACCGACCCCAAGTAAAATGGGATAAGGGCAGGAAGATGATGATGATGATGGTTTCGAGTTGAAGTAGCGGTAAGCTTATTTGTGTTGATGGATGATTAACTGGTCATAAACATATTTTGAAACAATAAGAATATAGTTTTTTTTTGTTTTAATGATGTTTTTCTAGGAATATATCCTGTTTCGTGGGTGCTGTTATTAACATTTAAACTCACATGACACAACCAGGCAGACCCCGTACTAGTTCTACTTTTAAATCATACCTGCGGTTTTTCGTCTTTTGCCTTCCTCATCCGAATCAACCATTTTATTTTCTTAGTTTTGAGGGATTTACATAATCAACTTAATACGTTGATGACTTGATTTAAAATGGTTTTTTTTTTTAATTTAATTTAAAAGCTTCTTCAGTGCATAAAATATTTAACACTCGTACTTTTCCAATATCTCTCAACAATCGTAAATACCTAGATTCATGTCTTTATTTTACTGGAAAAATAACAAACTTCTTTCTCTTATTTATTTAGAAGGGTCATTCTAAAGTAACAATAAATCACTACGTCAGAACAATGCGAAGCCACTCGTGGTCAACATATTGTGTGTTTACTCTAAGAAAAATTCAAGATACGTTTGCAGAATCTCCCTTTATTGGTTTCTTTTTTCTTATTTTTTACGTTATCACCCCATCTTAATTTTTTTTTTTATAAAAATCTATACAATATCACAGACGAAGTCAAAAAATTTTACCTATATAAAAATACATTATTATTTTTGCATATACGTTACAAGGTGTACTTAAAAGAACATAAGGTACTTTTCATCCCGAAAATCGACGCTAATAGATGGCGCTTCGAGTCGCCGAACTTTTTTTTAACGAACTCAAAATTAATGTGAGCAAAGCCGCGGACAAAAGCTTTAATATTGACTATGTATTCGTAAAAGTTATGTACACAAAATAATTATGTATTTACAAGGTTAGTGCGAACTTTTAGTACCTACAGCTTTAATAGTCGTCTTGAGAGAGATTCCACTATTACATTTCAGACGTTACTTTATGATTTTAGATCAAATTCATATCGTAAGAGCGAGTTCAGACGGCGCGATTTATGTTCGTACGATCTCCCAATATAATTAGATATTATGCATTTTGACGGCAATCTCAAGTTTGCCTACAACCTATTAAGCGACAACAATTAAGGTGGACACGGCAATGTCCGTCACTTGAAAATTATGATTAGAAAAAAATACATTGTAGATCATGGGTGATAATGCTGATAAAATGATGGTTATTATCTTGACAATAGTATCTACTATTTTCGATGATTGTTTAATTAAGCGCGTGTCAGTATTAGAAAATCATGGAAAACATAACAATTCACAACATGGCGCCGTTACAAGTTCACACTAATCGTGATAGTAAAACGTCATATCCCGAAAATTCAAGAACACATTCCCAGAACCGATTTCGCCCGCGAGCAAGCGTAAACCGCGTCGTGAGCACACGCTCTTATCTTAAATCAAATATTCATATCTCAAGCAAACTGAATTTGGTATAAATCTTAACGTGACTTAGGCAGTTTTGTATGTTTAATACGCGTTCGTAGACAGCTCAGGGGATTTATTTTTAATAAGCTGACTTGTCTTCGTTTATTACAGAGTTATGTTAGTGTTATCGTTGGGCCATTGGGAGGGTTATAGATTGAGTTTTGAAGGTGGATTTTGATGGTTAAGTTTTAGCTGTAGAGAATTTTCAGTTTTGTTTAGTCTGAAAAAGCTGTCAGCAGTTTAACAGGGCCCCCATATGGGCCAAACGCCTGCCAGAGTCGCGGGACTTTCTTAACAAGTAACTATTACCTGTATTATTAACCATTAGCATTATTAACCTGGAACGTAAAAAGAAATTGAAGGAACACGGTGGATTTTAGTCGGTTCGAGTCTTCCAATCCTTGCCGCTTCACCCAGATCTCAATGGATGATATTATTACCAAGATAAAAACGTCTGGGTCGCGGGACTTATACCATCACCGTGACCCCGGAACATAAAGGGCTATTGAAGGACACCGTGGCTTTAGTCAGTACAAGTCTGTCAGTCCCTCCCGCCCTGCCCGGGGTGGGAGGCCTAAATTGATGATTTTAACACGATAAAAAAGGTAAAAACGTCTATTTCTATCATACACATACACGGACTTTGTGGCTAATACTGTGCTACTGGACATTTCCTAAAGAAAAATGTCAAACACTTAGCTCGTAGAAGTTGAACCCAGGATCTCATGAACAGTAGTCACGCATGTCACCACTATACCAACGAAGAAAGTCAATTATAACTACTTTTATTGTAAAATAAAATTAAAAACTAAAAGACCAAAAATTATTCTGAAGTTATATTATTTAATTGAAAGCAGCAATCTCAATGAAAACAAACGTGTAAATAAGAAAACTAATTCCATAAAGTACTTCAGACTATTAAAGTAAATTGCCAGATTAAATAATTATCAGAATTTCTCTGATTTTCTGTATAACATAGGCCTATTCATTGTAAATAAGGAGGGCTTTTTCATATCAAAATAATATAAATATCAGGCTTAAAATTGCCAATGTTGCCATTATTAATAATTAAAAATAAACAACAAAGAGATCCAATCGAAAGCATAACTCTGTCACAAGTACTACGTATTTATTTTTCAACTGAATTCGAAAATTATAAAGTTACAACTGTCTCAATTAGCGAGGAAAACCGAAAATACGCTCTGCAACTCTGATTTTAGAGTTGAAATTCTGAGAACTGTAGACTCATTCATTAGTTAGTACAATCAGGGCCTAAGCAAACATCAGACCGGTGAATTTTGTTTGAATAATTATTATTTCTGTTTGAATTATCCTAAACAACGCGAGTCCCGAATGGAAAATTCTTGTTCTGTATATGAAATCTAATTAAGTACGTAGACTACGTAGTAAACCCGTACTTTCGCGAGAATCAGGATTTACGAGATAAGCTTTTGATGTGACACGGAATAAATGAATCTATCAGTGTAGTCTTTAAGTATAAAATTCGATGTGTTGCTGTTTAAATAATAATTGCTGTTCACGCATGCTTGAGGATGCGCGAGCGCTCAACATTCATACTTAAGCTAGCTGTTCCACGTGGTTTCACCTGTTGTTCAGTTCCTAATGATCGTAGTGTGATGTTGATAAAGCTTAGCCTTCCTCGACTATCCAACATACCTGAAGAGACAGTCCCGCGACCCCTGCAAGCTCTGGCCCTGTAACTCTTTGAGACGCGCCTGGAATATGTGGCGCGTGGCATGGTACATGATCGGACGTCGAGTCACCCATTACTCGCCGTCCGCATGCAAATTTCCAGAGCCTCAGTTAAATTCTGTTACACTGGAAGCCGAACCAACATAATTTGGACGGTCTTGTTATATCGTTTGCGTTTCTGACGTCAATTGAATATTTCCAACTCGGCAATATCCACTTTTATCATAGTAGTGAAAAATAAAATGCTGACTAGATGAGACGTGTGACTTTTGTTTGTACTACGAGTGTCCTACATTCGACTTAGGTACTATATTGACACTATTGCTTTCTGCTTGTAAGCAATAAATTATACATACATACAGGTGATAACCTCCTTTTTTGAAGTCGGTTCGAAACAGAGGGCGTCGAAAACATTAACTGGTTAAAAACACATAAAAATATGTCTTGTTTCAGTATTCCTTACACTCCTTAAAATAAAGCTTACTTTCGCGGAGACCATACTATCTTTCAACTTCGTATAAATTTTTGAACTTGAATGAAGAAATTTTTTGGCAACATAAAGACGAAGTGAACAGTGTGGGGCCCTATTTTCAGTTTTTGTGGCGTAAAGTTAACGTGAACCTTTATTTGACTGAAAAAATAAGTTTCTTGTTCGTACGTCGTTAGAGGCGGTATTTAATTTTAAACAGATCTATAAAAAAAGTTAGGGGGCTTCTCTAAAATCGCTTGCTGCGCTCAGGATTCAAAAAACACTATAGCCTTAAAAAGAGTTGTTTGCTCTCTCGGTAAACGATCTACTATTTCCATACAAATTACGTCGTACATACTCAAAGTACAAGTACAAAGTACGGTTAAATACGTAGATTTCGTATTAAAGCCTCCAATGGTAACAAATTAAATACGTACGTTGATTGTAAAACAGAAACATGTATTTATTTGTAAGTAAATAAGGGAATAAGTGCGTATATAAAATGTTAGGTAAAGCGGAATGTTGTGTTTTGTAAGCCAAGCCTGGTGGAATAATCTGGAATCTCAGTTGTCACTAGCTACGAGAATTTAGATCTAAAGTGGTATACTTCAAAAACTGAGAGATTTATATCATTACATATGAGAAAATATATTCCGCAGTCCTCATGGGACTAGTGATAAGGTTTTCAGTATGTAAGCTTTTTTTGCGTGGTAAAATCATCAAATGAGTCCTCCCACCCCGGGCAGGGCGGCAGGGACTGTCAGACTTGTACTGACTAAAATCCACGGTGTCCTTCAATAACCGTTTATGTTCCGGGGTCACGGTGAAGGAAATAAGTCCCGCGACCCCGGTAGGCTTTGGCCCTCTGGGGGCCCCGTCATTTTGCTGACGATCTTTGAGGCGCGCGTGAAACACGACGCGCCGTCGACCCGGGAATGGTCCATGGTCGGACAGCGAGTTGCCCTTTACTCGCTGTCCGCGCCTAAGGTGGCCGGAGATCATCTGCCTTCAGTTAAGCTAAAGTAAGTAATTGTAAATATAAATAAGAGTTCCTATTTTTTGACATTGACACTTTAAATAAATTAAAGAACCAGGCGGAAAACCGTGACTTTAAATGTTATGACTAGTTTAAAATTCACCCGTCCTCATACCCTTTCCTGAATACATACGCATGAGGGCGGGAGGGTGTTTCTGCATCCTGCATCCAAACCTGGATTCCTACCAACCAGGCCACCGAGGTCCCATACAAGCGTCATACAAGCGTCAAAAAATGATGGGCAGATTTGTATGGTTGTCCATATTACCATACACGTAGTGGATGTCTTTTTAGGTAGGTCTTGTCATAAGATCCATGAAAATAATTGTTTTTTTAATGAACCGGGTATTAGTACAGTCAAGTTTCCATTCATTTCCAACATCTTAAGGCGCTCCCTCACCGGGAGCATTCGCGTGTAATGTGACATTACAGATTTGTCTTAGTATAACATTACAGAACCTTCCTGACTGACGAGGATTCGCGTAAAATTAGTACCTACAGATTTGATACAAGGTGCGCATTGTGATGCTCGATTGTCTTCCTTCACTGATGAAATGTTCGAATCTGTAACGTTACATTACAGGTGAATGTTCGCGCTGATCCCAGCGCCTTGACGGTTACTTTCCATATAATGCAAGAGTATTCAAACTACTTACTAATGTGATTTGTATCGAAATATTACTAATACTTAAAAAAAAAAGAAATATTCTTGGAAGGTACTTACGTTTCGATATCGTTGGAGCGATATCTAATTCATGTTTGGCGGCCAGCGCGCCGTCTTTCTCGTAACTTCAGTTCTGAAACAATCCAAGAATTAAATATTAATATTATCGTCTAAGAACATTTTGTAATGACAAAAGGAAATTTTGTATTGTAAGAAGTATTTGTCAGCGTTTGGAAGTGACGGTTTAAAGAGGCTTTTGTCATATTTTAATAGAATGTCTAGCTATTTCTTTACTGTTTTCAAGAAACATATGTTCGTCTGCTGCTGAGTAATGGCGGCTGGCGCAGCGGCTGAACGGTCGACTGCTGTGCTGCGTGTTGCGGGTTCGTTACTGTATGAACTACAACAACGCGACGTTGTTTTGGCATAAAATTCGTTGCTCAGTTGTTACGAAACGACGCAACGCAACACACTAGTGGTTGCACTTTCAGTCTTTAACATAATATAAGGACACGCCTGTAATTTCAGAAAAATAAACATATTTGTACATAGTATACCACATTTTATCTGACCATAACCCACGAAATACCGTTTACAGCATTCTTCAAAATCAAAGACCCAAAAAAAACGGTCGAATCTCGACTATTACCACACATCCTTATAAAACGTTTCCTCTAAACGACAAAAGAGCAACCAAAAACATGCGCATGATCATTATAAAGGCCGAATAAGTTCGTTATGCGTTATCCTACGTCTTTAACGTTGGGACACGTTTCAACCGTTGCCTTTATTTCTATAGACGTACCGACCTTGAATATACAAAAAATATATAATAATATAATCGAGCTCAGGTAGCAACAAACGTGATTTGGAGATCTCCAGACGATTTCTACGATATTTTGGGTTGATTTTTTAGTCCGCTTTCTTTATTTCTTTCTATTTATCTTATCTCTGGACTCTTTTGTTCGAAATGTAGGTATTCGATGTTTTGTCTAAGTATAGAAATGAATTGGTTCTGAAAGCAAGATAAGCAATAGAAAGGCCAAACTGTGTTGCCAAAAGATTAAGCTCAAAGTATGGCCAGCGGGTCTTAAACGGCCACTTGGCGATATTTCTAATGATTCAAATTGTGAATTTCCAGCAAACTTTGTTGACTATTCATCTTTTATTTTTTTCATTCACGAAGATTCCTTAGATTTTTGTTCTAGGTGGCCGTTTTAGCCCTGTTGATGGTTCACTACCAACAAAGCGAAATCTAGATAAAAAAGTATTATTTTTTTTATCGCTCCAGTTATGATGGCCTGTAAAATTTTATAGAAACCCAATGATGCAGTCATCAATACAATCATCATCAGACTGTCGTCAAGACTGTATTTTTACTCTTTCATTTCAACAATTATATTTCTGTGACTACAAAAGTGACTGGCAATTAGTTATGGAATTATAATTTCGTTCAACTAGACACCGACAAGACAGGTTAACAAATGCTAATACTAACAAAACCTAGACTAGTCTGAGCTAGTATTAACAATAAAAAAACATATGACTAATACTTAGCATGTGATTGTCCTCGTTCGGGGCAAAGGCCTGGCATTTCAATGTCATGCTCATACATGTTCTAGAAACACTAAAACATCGAGATTTCGTGATAAAATTTCCAAATTCAATGAAATATTTTATTTGAAATCTCCGATATTGAATTCGTATACAGATTTTGAAGTTCATTGTCACTAGTCCAAGGTTATCGCGGACCTGCCGACACGCTTTCATTAAATTGACGGACAAAACGATTTTGTCATTACGTTGTATAATGCTAAGAATTTTATTATAGGTAGTTTTATTAAACCTTGGTAGATAAATGAATTTAGGTCACAGATTTTTGGAACGCTTTCTGTGTCGTCGGCAATTTTGGATTATTAATATTTTTCATATTTTAGAAAAGTAGGTACAGGAAAGTCGTGTTTTAATTCAGAAATAATAATTAAACTATACAACGCAACATAAAATTTCCAAACAATACAACCAAAAAGTTTATTTATAAACACTGCAGTTCGAAGGGTTCGAAATTGCGTACAGCGCCATCTAACCAATAACCCCGGAACTTTGATAACACCAATATTCACACAAGATGGCGCTACCTCACGAAAGGCGTTCAATAAATCGCAGTGCAAAGGCGAATTTAAGAATGGCATTATGCCGTTATGCGATTTCTAATCTATTGTGAATGGACCTAGAACGTAGACTTACGTAAGGTTACTCATGTGAGGCAATCCGCTTAAGACCGAAGATTAAACTAGGTATTCATTCAATGCGGTTAGGAACATTCTTTACAATGGAGAATGTAGGTAGTGGAAGAATTCAACAATAGAATTTGTAGACGTTATACATGGGCACTTACATGTGCATTCTATTTTTAGAAGATTTATTTATAAAACGATTTATAAGAAGTTTAAACGAAAGTACAGGGCAGGGGGGTATTACAACGTCTTAAAACCAGCCTGATTCCGGCGAGTGAAAGCGACAGAGCTATACAAGTCGTCTAGCGCCATCTCGTTCACTCACTGGAACAAGCCTGGTTTTAAGAAGTTGTAATACCCCCCCAGGATATAGTCGTAAGAATTTAGTACCTACCTACCGTCGATCACTCATTCTTACAGCATAAAAGCGCTGTCAACGTGTAATTGACAACATTATCGAGCTATTGACTGTATAACTTAAATTCAGATGATGTTTCAAAGGGACAGTAAAATCAACTTTCATAATAGTATGCCGAATTCTAAACGCAGGTCAACCTACCCAAATCTGTCAAATTTTACCAATCGAACGTTCACCTTCCACTATTGTAATAAGGTTGAAAATCTATTAAAGGAATTTAACAGATTGAGTTAGGTTAACGGAAGTAAAGAATTCTAAAGGCTCCTCGAACCTCGAACTGAAATTCTAATTAACACCCTGAATATGATCGCGGGACTTATTGCCTCACCGTGACCCCGGAACATAAAGGGCTATTGAAGGACACCGTGGATTTTAGTCAGAACAAGTCTGACAGTCCCTCTCGCCCTGCCCGGGGTGGGAGGACTCATTCGATGATTTTACCACAAAAAAAAAACTCCCTGAATATTAAAGTTATTTTATCTAAAACCTAAAGATGTACATATATCTGAATCAATGTCAACATCATCATCATCAGCCTATAATGTTCCCACTGCTGGGACACAGGCCTCCTCTCTGAGAGAGGGAATGGGCCATAATCCACCACGCGGGCCCAGTGCGGATTGGTAGATATTGGTAATGTCAACATGGACCTCAACAATGTCCTCACTGAGGTACAAACACTCCCATCACAAGCTTTGTAATTTCACACTCTATCAACTCAAGTACTGGCGATTAAAGGCTTGGACACACCGAGCATTTAAAAAAAAAAAAAAAAATTATTATTTTTTTTCGAAAATGTTTCAGCCTATCTGCTGTAGTCATAAGAATATGAACAGATGATGCGTCTTAAATGATGGAAAAATTTACGCTAATTTGTAAATCAGAACTTGGCATGACATGACACAAAAATCAGTAGGTAGGACGAATTGCAGCGTAATTTTAATAATAAAATTTTAATCTTGAACTAAATTTCTTTGCTTTAATAATACACATCCTAGACCTTCGGCAGGATACTGTTCATTGATTCACGTTTCCCAACATTTTACTTGCTCAAAAGTCCTTTACAAAGTAAAATCTTCAAGTAGCGATAAACCGTTGATCACGGTTGTCAACGTAAAGTTGATTCTGACACGTTCGCCTTCAAGAACAGACGTAATCCTTTCACTTAAGGCCTTTATAATTTGAGTGAACAACGGATGCATCATCTGTGTACTCTATGGAACAACAAAAGGTTTTAACAATAAAAGTTATTTATAGGTTAGTAGATTTTGTCAGTGGATTTGCTCACGTTGATGTCTTAAATGGATATACCACCTGGATAAAATTTATCTCATGTTTGGAGGCAGTTTATGACGGGGGCCATAGCCTGCCGGGATCGCGGGAGTCACGAATTCCCGTGACCCTGGAACGTACAAAGCTATTGAAGGACACCGTGGATTTAAGTCACTACGACAGTCCCTAGCTCTGACCTAGGGAGGGCCTCCGCTTTGTCCTGAGGACTCATTTGATGATTTTACCACGCAAAAAGAATCCATTGCAATTCTGTTTACATACTGTTCAACTCAAATTATTTATTTTTACAAAGTCAGGCGAATTACGTCGTCAGTATTGAAATCTGTGACGCTGTTAAGGCGCAAAAAAATAACAGACAGACTAACAAACAAATAGATAGATGTATAGCATTACATTCGCATTAAGTATCAAGTATGTATGAATGATTTGCAAGAAGGCCGTATGTAAATGTAGGCAAGGCAACGTGTTAGGAAATAGCAGTAAATGCAGTGAAGGGGAAATGAATACAATATGCGCGCTCTCTTTTGTTTTTGACGTTCTAATAGTACAAGGTAACAGCGTTAGACTTACAATAGCCATGCCCTTCAATTTGACAATTCAACATTATCCATTGCGTTATTAATGTGAAGAAAAGATATATTTTTCAAACATACGAAGCAATGAATCAGGAATTACTTTTAAAATTTGAATTAGGATGCCTATGGTCGGGTTTTCTAGATTTGTATTCCGCATTATTGAATTCATTATTTAAAAGTGAGTTAGTTAGTATATCAGTCCGGAACGTGAAGAAAGAAATAATTCGTTGCTTTTCTTCATGACGTTTGCCCTAGTTACAAGCAAAAGAACCACTTAATTCACCATCACGTCTTTACCCAAGTCAATGACCGATAAAATCCTAAACTCAACTCTTCCGATTTCAAAGACACACAAAACTTACTAACAAACAATCACTATTCTGCAAACGATTTTAGTGCATAATCCTTTAGTAATAAGTACAAGTTTAGTGTGCCCGCGACTTTATGTCGCATCGTAGGCGTTGACATGGGTACGATTTTATTTACTCGTAGTGATGCCCCTTTTCATTACGGAACCCGTATGCTAAATGCTTGGACCCTAATTAAGGAGACCAGAATTGGAATATGGGCTGAATGTTATTATTGAATTATTTTATTTCTGGGTAAGCTGTTAAGATTTTAAATAAAGAACGTTGGTATATTAGTTTGTGGGTGTTGTATTTCTTTGGGACTTTGGGTAAATGTTACTACACTAAAAAAGCTTTAATAAAACGGAATAAACGCAATTTTGCGAATTATCCGTAACTAGCTGTCGCCAGCGGCTGCGCCCGCTACTACTAGAAATTATCCTACGGGAAGAAAAAATCGGGATTATAATTCAGCTCGAGATTAAAACTTTGACGTATATATTATTAGTAAGATTCTTACACTTACTACTAAACTAAATACCTAATTTATTTCTGAACGACTGTTTTCACGTAACAACTTTACTAGCGATGTGTAGAGATTGATAGATGTTGATAGCTAGTGCGGCGCTGGTAATTGGTGCCAGGGAAGATGGAATAAAAGTATGGGAGGTAGTAGATGCACGTGTATATTGTACCAATGTCGCAGATGGAAGGGGAGAAACAGTGTTGCCACTACATGTACAAAGATTTACACTAATTCGATGTTGGTGTTGCAAGATAACAAATAAAATCTCCAACAAGCGACCATTGACCTTATCAGCCGTTAATACTACCTACTCGTAAGCATAATAAACAAAAATCATTTTTAATCAATCAAATTCGATACAGAAATTGTTGCCATACGTATTATAATAAGTACTAAGTAAAAAACTTCATATATGAGCTTTATCTTTAGCAGCCAGTCTGTAAGGCCATAGATAAATAGAGTACACAATGAAAGGGACAGTCTACTGTCCATAACATGTACTGTCAACAAAATAAATTGTAACTTGGTTAAACTTGTTGTTGTTAATGAAGTTGATGTTACCGTTCATTTCGCTGGTTGTTTTCGATGGAAACTGTTTGGTTGTACTTTGATTTTTAATAGACCGTAGCGAAGATATTCTAAAGTGTGTTTTTTAATCTCGTAGACTAAACTGACATTACGAGTGTTGTTAGTTTATTGCAATTCTTAAATAGTGATGTGGCACAACCGAAACTTAGCGTTAATAAAATCAAGTATCGTTTTTTTACAATAAGTTACCTGAAATAATGTGTTTATCCTAAAATAATGTGTAGGTACTTATTTAAAACGTAATAATACAAAATTAATAATGTAAATTATTTATTTTTCACACTACTTGCTCGTAAATGTTATATTATACGTCAGGCAAACCTACTGTAAAGCATGACATTATTCCCCCTCGCTCGAGCCGGGAATAATATATGTACTGAATTTCATTATTCCCGTGGGAATAATGTGATTTGAATTTGGAAACTCAAAGAAAACTGTATGAAAACTTTCACCAAGGAGTCGTATCAGTAATGGCGGCCGCTGGCCGCAACAGCTGATCGCTTACAGTGGTGCCAACTTCACGTTCGAAGGTTGTCGTACCACATCAAATTTCAAAATTCGAATTTATTTCCTCGTAGTAGGTGTGAAAAGCAGAGTACGCTCTTCGGGAGTAAAGCTGCCTTGTCTTGGGCTGACTTGAATCCCTCGCTACACTAAGGATTCTTAACTTAATTCCCTCGTTTCACTCGGGAATTAACACTTGAACCTCCTCGCTGCGCTACGGAGGTTCACCCCAGAATCCTTAGTGTAGTTTCGGGATTCAATACGCCCGTGACGTAAGGCAATGCTTTACTCCCTTGGTGCGTAATCTACTATTAAATTACATAACTTAATTACAGGTATTCGCGTTAATCTGATTCAGATAATAACTCCATGTCTGAAGAATATTCTAAATCATCTGAATCGCCACCTACTTCTATGATAAACCTATCAGTAATGTCGTCGGTTATATGGCCCAGATGACACATTTCATCTTCAATTTTAATTACATGGTCTATACAGTCTTTCCACTGCTGCGGGATCACTTGACGAAGTCCTTCTTCTAAAAGGCTTCGTACTTCATTCATTTTGAATGTTTTATTATTTTTAGCGACATGCCCCTTTACTTGAGCCCAGACCAACTTTAATCGGGTTTAGCTCGCAGTGGTAAGGGGGCAGTCGCAAAATAGTGACCCCGTTCAGCAGCCATCTCGTCGACGACATTTCTTTCATGGGCTTTTTTGTGCTTTCGGGCAATTTCATTTAATTCGGGCTTTACCATTGTCTCGTCATACGAAACATTTTTCGATTTTAGCCAACCTTGGATTTGCCCTTTTCGCCAACTAGAAGTAGATAACGAATCCAGTTTCCTGGTGTGATATGGAGCATTATCTATTAAAAGTACTGCGTTTTCTTTTTATTTCGGAAAAATATTTTAACCAGTTTTCGTATATAGGTATCAGAAGTCATCTCGTTGTGGTAATCATCTAGCCCTATAATTTTTATAATGATGACACCCACACGACGGTCTTCTGAAAACTATACTTTTTTTATCCTTTATACTGTTTTTTGTTTAATATAAAGGCAAAGAAACATGGTCGGATTACGCATGGCGTTGTGCAACCGTGTGTACGTACGTGAATTTTAAATATAAAGCTTTGAATGAAAATTAAATTCGTCTTTTATAGATAAAAAGTTACGATTCAACAAACCGTTATCGTAGGTACAACACTGCACAAAACAGCTGGCAATATTATTTGTAAATTTGACATTTGCATGTGTCAATTTAGTCTACGAGATTATGAGACAGACTATAGAGTAAAATCCCGAACGTAGCGAGGCATTGTATAGTAGAGTCCTGAGCGCAGAGGTTGTTTAAATAAATACAGTTTCCTCATATTTCTACGATTTATGTGAACGACTAGGCTGAGGTAAAAGGGTAAAGAATGATAGTTACATTGTTATTGGTCCAGCAGTCACAAACGTAACTGATGAGCGTCAGGTCCTGGGTTCGATTCCTAGGTCGGGTAAAGCGCCTAAACTATCGAGGATTGTAGGAAGGAAGATAAAACAAAAACGGTTGTAGATTTTTCTACTAGAATATCACTTTGCCTCCTTCACACCAGAAAACTCTAAGGTGTGCAATAAATAACGTAATAATAAAAACGCAAAACCGAAATTAAATAAAAACGAAAACGTAAGCGAATAAAGTTGAAACGCGAAAGGCCGACGTAATTATCCCGTACCCAGAAAATGGCGGACGAATCGAAATAAATTTTAAATTAACCGACGACAAAAGGTGGGCTAATTAATTTTGAAAAGTGCTGCCGTGTATGTATTGTCCTAATTAAGTTATTGTTGCATTATTATATTAAAATTTTTCGTCGGAATTGAGTACGTGAAATGTGAAATGAGTTCATTTGCATCCTATTTTTTGATGAAGTAAAGAACAAAATTTACAGAGAGCCTCCTAATTCTCCTAAAGCGGCATCTCTTCATCATTTCTTAGTATTGGTGACACTTGGATCCCGACTTGCTAAACAAGACACGTAATCTAATCCCAAGGTCGCAGTCCAACTACGTGGTACTTAAGTACTTAACTTAAACTCTCAAACAAGCAACCGAAAACATTCCCAATTGCAAAACTTCATTAAACAAAAACAACGTAATCCCCAACTAAACTTCTAAATTAATTCCAATAAGAGTTCGAAAATCGGATCAATTTGGAACAATGAAAAGATACCTAATATTATTATGATGAAAAGTAAAACAGAAAGTACACAAGCTGATCTGGTCGTATCATGTAATCGTATTACAAAAGCCAAATTAATGATAAAAGCCGCCAACTTTCCGACATCCATTAAATCTCCAGTTGAAGTTCCAAATAAGTTTTCGGTCGAAAAGGGAATTATGACGAAGTAGGACGACTTTTGAATCAACGATAACGTTATGGGAAAACAAAACGTTGGATATAGAATTTGTAGGAAAAAAGATTTTGGTAAAGTTCCGCGAGACTCCCAGCCAGTTCGTGAAAGGTCAATCAAATCTAATTAAAAAAAGTAATCATCAAATCTTGCATGAGCTGCTGTGAATTTATGCCAAAAATAACAACTGACAGCAAACTACACGTGATTTTAAATTAAATAAGTAACGTAGGAGAAGATAATAAATCACTGTGGGTGAGTTTTGAAAGTATTTTCGACGATTAATCATTGACTTTGGATTAGTGAACTATCAACCCACACACACGTTTGAAACTGATACAGTTTTTTTTAAATTTCTTAGAACTACCATGTAAAGATTCGGTTCTTTCCGAGCCATTATAGAAAACTGGAAGCTTTAAGGGATATATGGGCTTAACCAGACTTAGCTGAATTGACATCGCATTGAAACAGATAAGACAGGACAAAGAAAATGCAACATCGTCATGAGTAGTACTCATGAAAGTGCTATAGTTATGATTACCGCGAAGTTGCATTAGGATGTGACTAACATTGATGATATCAGGATGTTCTAATCTCATCTTAGGAATCAGGTCTAAGACACTCTTATCAAGATCATCTTTATTTCATAGATTCCTTTTAACGCTCCATTTCTCTGGAGTATCAATAAAAGGATAGATACCAATCGAGAAAATATTTATTTATTCATTGATGCAAAGTGGCCGATTGGAGAAACCCCAATGCAAACATAGTGATATTTTCGTCAGCCTTGAGATCTGAACAAAGGTTTTTTATGGGTTTATGAGGGTCGTTATTTATTTTACCAATATATTGGTAAATAGAAAAGAGTTTAAGGACGTTAGCGAAGGTATTTATTTTTGCTTGAAATATGTATCATTCAAAAAATGGATTCTCATAGAGTGCCTTAAAGAATATAACATTCTCACTCTAAACGTTTTATAACAGTTATGGTATTAAATATAGAAATTAAAGCATATATGGACGTTATCGATACTGATACACAGAATATGCAAAAAGAAAATGCCTGACCCAATCTATCAGACTTCAAACAACAGCTAGACCGAGCGCCTATTATTACACATTCAGTAAAACAATTAATTACATTACAGACAGTAGATAAGAAATAGACACAACAGTCGCAGAAAATAGAATATTCATTCGCATTAAAACTGCATATTTGTTTATTCAAATTCCTCCTTATATCAGACCAGTTAATTTACTGGACCATGGCACTTTCGCTTCATGCGAACACTCGAACAGGCCCTTCCTTTACATCATTTGGTTTTACATAATTTCGCACGATCACGGACATAAGGCTATGCATAGACTTGATAGTAGAAGTTACTCGTTTGAATTGTGATGCAACGTATGCAATGGTTCGCACGCAATGATGGGAGAATTGGATAAAGGTGTGTTTGTTTGTGTGAACTCTACTTAGCGTAAGATAGCATCTGTTAGGTATATATATTTTTGGAATTGAAAGTGCCTTCTCAAATGATTTTGAGGACTTTGTTATCTGGGCGAGACAGTTTAATTGCGAATTCAACAATAAAGTCTGGCGCCGATTTGTCATCTCAGCATCCTGTTTTTAGTGTCATGTTGAATGTTAGACAAACATTTACAAGAAATTCGCGTCAAGGCGATTTAGATCTGCCCGTCTCGTATACTGTGCCTCTCGATGAGTGGTAGGCCTAATATTAAGTGAGCTTCTTTCGTCACTAGCATTCACTGCGGTGAGATCTGTAATTTCTGTTTTGGTATGATGCAAACAAGTGTGACTCAAGATTGTATCTAATTCTAAAAGTGTTTCAAGATTTCTATTTAGTAGCAGCTTCTAAATTATAAACATTTTTGCTACATCTTCTACACTATTTAAACAAAAACGACCTAATTATATTTATTCTTAGAAATCATATTTCGTTCTCAGTAACAACTCGGCAAAACGCAACAATTTTCCTCGTTCACGACAAAATCCTTTAAGTACGTTCGATCTTTACTAATACCGAGTTGGAATCCCGACCATAATCGAGGTTCTTATTAAAAGATATTCCGAAGTCATTAGTCAAAGTTGGGGAGAGAGTATCATGGAGGCATTTGTGGGCATCCATCTATAAATATAATTGGCCAGGCTTGTTAGTTTCAGGGAACTTGGGCTTTGAAGTCTGCAGAGGTCTGTACGCACAATCGCACGCCGTAATGATAAACGTTGGGTCCTTGACGGGTGAATAGACAGTCGAGAGCATGTGTAGGAGTTTTTATGTAAGATTTTTCCTATGTGATCCGAGAGTTTTCCGGTCGTATTGTTAGTATTTCTCTTTGCGAGGTTTTAGTATCAAAGTCAAAGGACTTGCGCACTTATGGCTAAGTACAACAACTTGTTTCTTTTGTGATTTTAACTTGCAGTCGCTAAAGTGAAACCTTAAATATTTAATTTATCTTCTCGATACATGTATATAACATTACACTTGTTTCCTAAAAGGTTGATTGGTACCTTATAGTCCTATCGCCAATAATTTTGAAGGCCTTTAGGCATTATTTATCAAACTGGATCAAAAGTATATTCCGAGCTAAAAAATAACACTTTGCCTGACCTTAAATAATCTAAATCGAATTCAAGACTAAAACTCGGTAGCTTAGCGTGGGTCTAAGGCACAAGACCAACAAGATAGGCATAGCTATATAACCAAAATAGCCAACCATCAAAAATAATACTCAGGCTTTTTCTCTCTTCCCACAGTTACCAAATAAATAAAGAAACTCGCACAACATTTACCCGCGAAACATTATGTTAAACCAACATACAAAGTGCCCATCAAGATATTGATCCCTTATAAAGAATACAGTTATAACAGCCCAAGCCTAAATAAACAAGTCAAACATACGTTACACACAGCAACACGTATTCAACATAGAAATACATAATAAATGTATTATATTTACATATGAACTAGGACTGGGAGCATATTTTTGTGAGTAGCCCGCCGGTTTTATGTTTACGCTTCGTTTTCTGCAAGATGGGCTTGAAGATGTGGATATATTATGTGAATGAAGTGAGACTTGTTATGCGTAAAATTTCACTCATTTAACGCGGGTCAAAGGATAGCTCCTTGAAGAACACCGTAATTTTAATGTCTATTAAAGACAGATTGATGCCACAGAATGTTCATCGTCCGCTTTATGTATTTTATACCAATGCCGCTTATCCATTATCTATGTGGTATGTCCTTATTGATAAGAAATGCAATGTAATTAATAAATTAAAATTAATTTATCTAAATCCATGTTCAGCAGTATTGGTCATTTGGGAACTGCAGAACTCATTCAAATAGGAGAAACGATTCGTTTTCAATTAAATGCAACACAAAGCGAGCAAATACACTGCACCGTATCAAAAGGATTAAGCAGAATTTTCAGGCAACGACAAATCGAAATGCTTGGTGTGGCTTCAGAGCATCCAACGCTTTCAGTATAACCAGATTTACAGGATTCTGGACGCGACAGAACGATTGGAATTCCCTGTAAACAGAATGTGTGAAAAACGCCATTCGATTCTATCGAACGCCTATATGAGGTCCGTAGCTATTGTACTAGTTTTTTTACTGTTTACACTGTAGTAAATGTTCGATGGATTTTATTAAGCGCTTTTCTATTTGATGTGGTGGAAAAAACTGTATGTTAAAATGGAATTTTTAGGTATTTGTTAAGTGTTGATGAACAAAAGCTTTTTGGAAATCATCGATGCAAAACCTATTATAATAGCTGTGAGTTTATCTATGAAGGGAAATGGCGATATACTATCGAGTGTCGAAGTGTTTTATTTATAAGTTGGACTGCAAATGGTACGCATCAAGTGTGAGAAATGGGTCAAAACATTGGTTGAAGACGGTGAGTCACTTTTAACTGAGTTTGGACTGGAATGGTCCGTAGCATTTCATACTAGTCATACTAATATTACAATTACGTAAAATGGTGAAGCAAAGACAAAGCTTGGCACCGCACCGTAGTCTTGTAGAAATACCCATTGTTTCTAGTTCACCAAGTGAATGTTTTAGATCATTTACAAGCCAATTGATGCCTTAGTTGGAAACAAAGCTGAATAATCTATTTTTTTTAAACTACCTATTATTATCGGTATAGGATTTGTAAGCACCGATTACTTAAACGCACTCTCTGTGCTTTTAAAGTTGTGGTTCGGCCATATTGTGGACTAGTTTATGGAAATCAGAGGAAGGTCAATTATTTTTTTTATACGCATTAACGCATGCGATGCGCATCGTAAAGAACCATGAAGCGTTAACAAGGAATAGAGAATTTCGGCTTGCAAGTGTGGATTGCAATGGCCTAGTTGGTTAAGGCGTCTGGAGTACCTATCCAGAAGACGCGGGTTCGAATCCCACTTGCAATCTAAAATTTTTCTTTCCTCAAAAAATCATCTTCAGAGGAAGGTCGTTTATAAATATAGGTGTTTATATGTACGAGTAAGTAATGTAAACGTCAAGTAAATATTTCGATTCTAAAATTAAAAATACAAATTTTCTACATATTGTTTACTCAAAGTTTTGATCTCAATGTATTTACTTCTATGGAACACAATATTTACTCATTGTATTTTTTGAATATGATTCGTATATGTATTTACGTCACTCATTCGTGTCAGACTCTCAGATACAGACTGATTTTTCAGAATCTTAGACGATACTGTAGTATAAGGGGACTAATCTAATCTAAATCTCAAAAAAAGTAGACTAAGGGGGGTAATCGTGTCAGAAAACGAAGAACTACCCGTCTCAGCCAAGCAGCAGAGCCACATACCGTAAATATCTGAATGTGCCAGTTAATCCGAAAACTAAAACAATATTCCCACAGCCTAGATAACAGTTCCAGCACACAAAGTAGACACTAAATAGTGAAGTCATTCACTCCACGATCGGCCACACGCATCGAACAGATGGCGTAACAGTTGATAACAGCATGCGGGCTTCATTTGACGTTTACGTTCACTGACAGCTGTTAATGCTGGGTTCAGATGGATCGCAAAAACAGTATCGTCGCCTCAAAGTAAACGTTGAGATAAAAATTAACAGAAGCAGCTGTGTTGAAAAGCTCAATTAGTGGAAATGCTTGACGAGCAGTGCAGGTAGTGGCATCGGTAAGTACCACTTCAGTTTATAAAACTATAATGACTGAGGTTAAATAAACAGCTGTACATAATTATAAGTACAATGGCTCCTTAAGAGTTCTTACAGAAAACACCTAAAGTTTACATTTAATTATAACAGGAAAGCAGAATTTTTAAACGTTATGATAAAATTAATAAATAAAAGCAATTTATCGAAATATTTCGTTTCAGTTTTGTGAATGATGAACTGTTACTAAAGTCAGTGGTTATTTGCACACAAATAAATGCAGACATACTTCGTCCTAAAAGTTCTTTAAACATCTTCTACGACATTCACAGAAAAAGAAAAGTCATATTCCATTTGCTTGAACTACGGAGTAAGTGAAAACATTTTCTATGTCAAATAAATGTTAGTTTCACATGCAGGCAACTGCCATTGTTGCCGCGTCGCCCGTCTATCGCAAGTCTTAGGTGTGTACTTTTTATTGGCATCTTATCTACAAGGGAAATGGAGAAAACAGTTCAGGTGAGGATATTATTGTTACTTTGTGCGATATCAGTAGAGGGACAGGTAAAAACGATTGTTATTTTTACTTGTCTCACAATAAAGACTATGAAAAAACCGCATCCAACTCGGTTCACTCGTATAAGAGCTATGCTACGATACGACTGTACGTGCCGTGTGTCGGACACGGCACGCACAGTACGACAGAAGTACCTAACACCCACATTTTGCTTAAAAGAATAGCTATACCTTGGTAAAGAAATTATACTTATCAGTAATTTATCTGATTGACAAAAACCCGTGGGATTAGCGAGAGAAACCGAGTTTTAGTCGAGTATGTACATTGTTTGTATAATCTACGTAATGCGCTGCGGTTATTGATTGTCCAAATAATAGGGCGATAAATGCCCACTGTTTGTCCATTGTGGGTAAATACATAGATGATTCATTGCAAATTACAGAATTGTGCGTTGTTGGGTCTGCAATGTGTTTGTTTTAGCGCTTTTAGACATTCCCATTTCCCACTTAGTAAATTGATATTGTGAGTGATACGCAGTGGTGAACCAGTGGTATCGGTCCCAACTTACGAGTCGACTTATGGTTGTTTGTGCGAATCCAGGCCCTTTATTAATTTATTTCATCACCACTGCTCTTAAAATGGTGAAAGAAAATCGTGAGGAAACCGACATCGGCATGTCATGGAACTAAAAATTCGAAGACATGTGACATCTACCAACCCGCACTGCACGTGTGGTGGATTATGGCCTGAGCACAGATTACGCCTGAGTCGAGGAAGCCTGTGTCTCAGCAGTGGGAACGTTATAGACTAATGACGAAACTGATATAAAATAAACCATAATTATCATCAGGCAAACAACGACAGTTTGCAAAATTATTTTTGATAGTTTAAATTAGTTTAATGCTAGCTTTGTAACTGAAAGTAAAAGGCATGTCGAATCAATGTATTTTATACAAAGATAAAACGTATCGAAACTAGAGAGTAAAAATAAAAAAAAACAGTAAAAATTATATTCGTAATTCCGTATTGACAATTTTAAAAGCGTCACGTCTTCGTCAATTTTGGTTTATGAAATAAAAGAAAAATACAGTTTACATAACTTTTGATAATCTATCGGATAGATTAACTAACTTTTCAGGCAATTTTTCATTCAATTAGACGGCTAGGTAACTGGTATGGTGTACTTGCATGGGTTTTGGGAGATTTTAGAACTAATTCAAATGGAAACTGTTGGAAGTACTTTACTAGGGGACATATCGACAATATATTTACATTTTTTTTTGAAATTTTCGCAACTTTTCATCAAGGTTTTAATTTAATTTATAACAAAATATAAACGCCATTACATCTTTTATAACGCCGGCGTCAGCTCTGATAAATTATTACAATGGATTTAAATTGAACTTTAATGATTTTCGTAGAAATACACGATTGTTATAAATCTTATACGGTTTTTAATGTTATATTTTGATTAATTAATACCTAATTAAGGTAAGCGTGATTTATAAGCACGTTAAAAAATGGCTACAGTTAAGTATTTTTGACGCTGAACGACCGAACTCCAAAAACACGGAAATAAGGAAAACTTGCGAGTCACCTCATTCAGATATTTTTGACCATTCTGATAACTTTTGTTTATATTTTAAACATTCATTAATGACACTTTCAAAATATCTCATCAGGTTTTTAGAGTTTTACTACCAGGGTCCTACATGATTCTTTCGACAATACAGCAGTAACAGGAGACGTCTGTCTCATAGTCATAATGGAGGACCAAAGTTAGTAGTTAAAGGACATAAAATACATCCAAACAAACATTTAATACATCATAAACGTCAATTAATGCAATATATGTCCCAATTAAAACTTTATAAGCGGTATTTACATAATCCATTCAATCCAACAGCTAAATCTAATCTGACGTAACAGGAAACTTCACCAAAAGTCCTTATTTCAACGACATAAAGCTCAAACTCTAGTGATCCTTGATAGTTAAACAGGCAAAGTTATCTTTGCAGGGACATACGGGTACAAAAGTGCTTATGAAGCCCTAACGAGTAGTGCACATGTGAGACGATACGGGCGCCCTCTATACTGAACAATGCCTTCATTATTCAAACTACTCAAGTAGAACAATAATCCCTATCCTTAAAGTTATAAGTCTCGAAGTTGAATGAATCTAATCCGGAACAAAGGATGGAGTTTTACAAAGAAAATCAACAGATGGCACTGTTATAAAGATGGGCACATCTCGAATGAATGTTCATTATGAAAATAAAGGGTCACGTCACGTCAGGAGGATTGGACCTGTTTATTTTTTTTTCGGAGGGTCTGCGGGTTTCCCGGACACTGAGGAAATGTAAGGGTTCAGTTGAAAAACATTCTGAATTACCATAAATTGTTTACTTCACGCTGCGTTAATTAAATTTAAAATTCTTTGAATTACTTGCGAGCATGTATGCATTATTTGCAGATTGTTGAGTTGTTATTTAAAGGTTTCACTAAAATAATTTCGATCACGAAAATGTAAATAATAATATGAAACATGTTTATTGGGTTCAATAATAATAGCAAAATTAATTAAAAAAACAATTAGGCTAATGCCAGGCAACTATGAACCGTCAAACACAAGACAAAAGGATTATTTCCATATAACTATATTTTTTTCCCCCTAAATAACATAACAAACTTTGTGAAATAACCACAAAATTCATGACAACTATGAAATAATTAGAATATGCGTGTTTGACTTGAAATATTAAATTTACGGTACAGGAAACATGTTAGGTACCTAACTTAACACTATGATAGTAGTGATTAAAAATAGATTTTCTTCTACCCAGCAATCAAAATGGGATATGTGTTCTTATTTTAGAAAAATATGTTCGCCTATAATTACAGTTTAATTGCTGTAATAACATAGATACGGTTTTACACCCTTTGGTATTACTTTACAATGTGTTAAAAAAATGGGCTGATTATAGTTCTTTTGTACAAATCACTATAGTTATATAGGTACACAGTTATTTCAACCAACAATGAAATCTATAATCATGTCGCCGCGCCTTATTGAATTTTAAAACCATTTCGCCAAAAAGAAACATAATTAATATTGGACAGCGCCTTCTTAAACATGATACGTGCCCCAAAAGATCTTTGGAACACTGTACTCTAGATAAGTATGACTTTCTTTTTTCTTTGTAAAGAACAAGTCAATTCCATCCAACTTTTCCTTCAGCCAGTACGTATTTTACACGAACCATTTCAAGAGCTTAGCGCGGAGCCCGTCAAATATGCAACACGTGGTACCAACCTCACATAAATAAGATCGACCAGGAAAACGTTAGGCAACCGTAAGAAACAAAATAACGCCGAATAATATAAAAAAGGCCCAGGTTTTATGTGAATGCCCACATTAATAATTCATCGGTAATCCCCTAAAGTTGGTGGTGGGATCTAAAATGTATTTTACGACACAATCGACCGTGTTTTATACACAAGCCACAGGGGCGGACTGAGGTGCTAACTTGCCAATGACGCCTCCTGTTCAATAATATTTTTACTCCGCTAGTAATATATCGTGTCTTCGTAAGTTATGTTTTTTTTTGTGGCCAGGTATCCTAAAATAAGTATCTAATAAAGCAAACAGAGAATGCTAAAACCGTTAGTTTTTTTATTAACATTGTAAGTACCCACCCCGACAAAGGTATTTCTGATTTGTTAGAAGTTATAGGAGTACATTTTTCCTAACTGACATGAGAATTAATGTGATTACTAATTGTAAAGTCCCGTATTGTCCCACAATTGGGCATAAGCCCTATCTTCTTTCTACCTCTACCTGTCCATCGCTGTCAAGGACGACATGTGTAATACAAAAGACTAAAATGATATATCATTACTCATTATAACATGAATGAAGTTCATAAACTCCTAGATGAAGAAAAATATGAAAGCAACAAAAAACTGTATCGTAATAACAGTGCTACTGCGACCAAAGAGTGACAAGTAAATTAAAGACCACGTAGGTAGGAACCTTGAAGTGCCAGTTATTGGCTAAACAAGAACGATGAGGTAAACCGAGGGCGTCGTATTAGCTATTTTATTTATCTAGGTAACTAGTGTTTACCCGCAATTTCGTTTAAGTTCAGAAATCATAATTCAGAAATGAAAAGTATGCAATGTCTTCTAGGACATAATTTACCATATATATATTTCTCAATGCAATTAGATTACAATAGGTAAAAGTATCTATTGTAATCTAAACAGTAAAATACAAACAAACCTTGTTCAACATTGTCCTCACAAATAATGTTAGTAAGGATTTAGAATTTGAGATCAATATGTATACGGTGTGTTTCGTATGAAGAACTGCCTCGTTTACGGTTCTATAAGGTGTAAAAGTTTTAGTACCTGATCTGAAATGTCACGTGTAGTCGTATATTTTTATTGTGATTTAGGTGTTAAGTCTCGAATCTTCGCATTATCAAAGGATCACGTTTGACAGTGCGAAGATTCGAGATCGTTTTTATTTCGTTCCCAGAATAATAAATAAGGTACGCTTTGGTTCAACGAATACGCAAATAGTTATAAAAGATAACCCAATATGTACGTTTTAAGTTACAGGATAAACAACATTAACAAAATTACCGAACCTTTCACCGTACAATGCTAGTCTGCTTCAAAATCTATTTCTACACTTACTAAAATAGTTGAAACGCCTACGCACATGAAAATACCAACACCAGATTGCCGCACTCCATCCCTGTTCTCACTACACAATGCCCTTAAATGAAATTTAAGTCACCCGCCGAAAGTAGATAAAACTTCAGTTTTTGTCGTAAGCTTCGGCCAACTTTTTTGGGTTGCGAAACTTCAATGAATTTCGGTGTTCGGTTTCCCCAAAGGTTTAAGGAAACAACCGAACATGCCGCATCGACGAAAAAATCTCTAGCAGGTAGGAATGTCTCAAGATAAATTCTCAGATGTCGATCCCAATGCTAATTTTGTACCAGACCTCATAAAGCATTTTTGTTTTATTTTTTGTGTTATAAGAACCACCGAAAAGGGACCAGATGTAAATTTAGAGTAATACGGCGAAATTTGGGGTCTACCATCGCGTTTAACTAAATGCCAACCACCTTAGGCAATGTAAAAACCATCTTGCAGCCAACCGACAAAAAGATTAAACGATAAAGCAAGACGTTGAAGACAAAGGCGAAATTGAAACATTACGAACTGAAAAAGATATAGCACAAATATTTACCAAAAAAGGAAAAATAAATACACCTAAAGCAATACTTTACAAAAAAGGAACCGTATACTGTATCAACGTATGTATACGTCAGGACACAAACTAACAGAAAACGCGTAAAAATAACTCATCTAACGTTTTTATGATTTTGGGGAACAGGGATGGCGTTCATTACAGTTTCGGGGCTAAAGTAAACAGCGGTGTTGGAATTTTTTCATCAAAATTTGACTTATACCATCTGTTTCCTTAGTAATCTTGGCTAGGGCAAATATTTGTGCCGTCGCTGTTACGCCGCTTCATAATTATAGCCAGGACTAGGGATTACGAGTAGGCCACTGAGAAATCACATTATTCCCGCTTTGTGTCATCAACGATACAATTTGCGTGGGACTGAATCAATTAATGTGTGTTTGGTGATGCGCTTTGGGTATTAGTCTACGTCAATTAGGTTTAGAAGATTTAAATAACTAAGTGCTTTGTGGATTTGGGGATTACGAGATGTGATATTTTGCTGTGTTTCTGTTTTTAGAGCTTATTCTGGTCTGAGTTATGTTTGAAATATGTCTGAGAACTGCAAATGTCTTTTGTACAAGTATTTAAAGGAATCCGGAATTAATTTGTCAAGGTTCCCTTGTGCGTAAAAGATTTTTCAATAACTACCAGTCCAAAAGTTTGTTTTCCCGTTATTGCGGGGTTGAGAAAGACAGTCGCTATCGAACCGCGAAACTTCATAACATAAAGACATTTAGAAGTTTGACAGTTTTTAATTGTTTTTGACAGATTTAATTTCCGAGCATAATTCCCTTAGAAAGGTAATTAGCACAACGAAAGCCAGTGATACAGCTAATTTGCTTCCCTAAATACTACGTCCTGAAAAGTAGGTACATTAAATAAGTAGAAAGGAAAACACTAGCCTGACTAAACTAGAATTTACTTTACCCAATATATCTTTGCGGTTCACAATGGCGCTGCTCGTAAAGAAAAACGTCAACAATATGTCAAGTTCAGTATATTTAAATTTAGTTCCGCATTTCGCCGCACACAAAGATATATTGGGCGCTATATTCACTCACTGCAACACTGCTGTGCTTCACAGTACCTGCAAACAAAAACAATACAAATTAGGTCACGCATTTATTAAATTATTAAAGGACATTTATTATGACGGGACACGAATGTCTTCGGCAGGCGAAGGTGGAATAATTTAAAACGAATTTACACACGAAAAATAAAATATTAACATTGATCACGCTTCTTGGAAACATTCATAATAATTGAATTGATAGCGACAGTGATGTCCGATGGTTTTAAATTAGTTTTAAATAATTTTACATCAACATTGATAGTTTTATTTTTTTATTGAATGGCATCTCGCAGGTCAACCTAGAGGAGGTTGTGTGCTGCTTAACCGGGTCAACATTGATAGCAAGAAAATTCCGATTTAAATAAACTAACCGCACACCTTTGATTGTCATGGAGAGGGGAGGAGATTTGTGTTGTAGCAGTAAGGAAATTGTAAGCTAATTATGTCAAAAATACAACCGTTTAATTTCATTCATCACTCTCTAAGGGCGCTTGTACACGGAAAATTACCGTCCGGCAGTCCGATTTCTTAAAATTGTCAATGAATTCTCAATGAAAGTTGATGTAAATTTTACTGCCGGACAGTAGAATTCCGTATAGTGCACAAGCGCTTTAATATAATAGGAAGTAAGCACATAAGCAAAAGTCACAATTCCATCTCGAAAAATAATATCAAGGTTGTTACAAAATTTAACTTTCTTAAGCCCACACTCCAGTCAGAGGATTATAACGAGCTCATACGAAGTTGGAAGCTCAGATTTTTGTAATCCTAGTATTCTAATATGATCCGTTATCTTTGCAGACTGCTATCATACCGCGTAGTATTTTAAAAGGAAATCTCCTCAAAAAGCGAACTAACTTTAGAATATTTTGGTTGAAGGAGGCATTTTTTTGTTCTACTTTGCATAACTTTTAGGATTTATGCCCTACTGTTAGTGAAATTGGGCTCCCTTTAGTTGGACTAAGTGAGATATTACGTTTAACGTTGTTCTGCTTATTAGCCGGCTGAGGAATTTTAATAATTATGTTATCTAAGCCGAGGGTCTGAGACAAATGACAACTGCCTCCAATTTTTTTTTTCATTTATTTATACAACTAATTTTAACAATGCTATGGAAGTTTATATATTTAAGTATGGGACAGTTTATATATTTAAGACATGACTGAAATGACCTAAGACCGATATCCACCCGGGTCGACGGCGCGTCGTGTTCCACGCGCGCCTCAAAGAGCGTCAGCATAATGACGGGGCCCCCTCTCAGAGGGCCAAAACCTGCCGAGGTCGCGGGACTTGTTCCATCACCGTGACCCCGGAACATAAAGAGCTATTAAAGGACACCGTGGATTATAGTTAGTACAAGTATGACAGTCCCTCTCGCCCTGCCCGGGTTGGGTGGACTCATTTGATGATTTTACCACGATAAAAAAAAGACTGATATTCAGAAAGCTTTAAGCTTAATTTAAACTCAAAAGACTTACTAAAAGCTCTACCAAGATTGACGTTCTAAACTAATGGACAAGCAAAAATGAACTTTATAAACTAAAAAGTGTGATGAAATATGTTTCAAATCCTAAAAAAATAATCCAATAAAGCTGAAAGTTCAACAAGAGTGTCAAAAATGAAATATTGAAACGTTCAGTTTGATTTCCATGTTTAGTTTTTGCCTTTGTTCATATCGTTTTAAAAGGGGATTGGTTGAAACCAAATAACATAGTTCGTGCAAATCCCGTCACGTTTTAAAATGATCAAAAAATGGTTTGTTCATAGCAAACATGTTGTATTTTTTAACAGTAGCAACACTTCGCTTTTGAACGACTTTAATGTCCAAATCACGTTTATAACACCAGCTTTTGCATGCAGACTCACCCGCAAGATATTACAGAAATTATCTAATAAGAAAGTACTACTGGTACAGTCAGCATCAAAAGTTGCTGACCACATTCCGATTTTTAAAATCGCCGTAGACTATTATGTATTATTACGGTGTACGGCGATTTTGAAAATCTGAATGTGGTCAGCAACTTTTGATGCTGACTGTACAAAAGTCGCCAACTTAAGTCATGATGAACCAATAATGCTAATTTTTGTCTACATTTGTGGAACAGTTAATATGTTTAAGTAACAAACAATCATCGTCACAGTCATCATGAGCTTATTCCCACTGCCCAATGTCCCAATGAGGTAGTATAGGTACTACCCACCCTCTAAAGTGACGATGAGACATTTAACAAACAACTAAATACTATGGAAGGATCAAGATTAAGATCCCAAGATCATGTTTAATTAAATACCTTTCCACCCAATTCTATATCCAGCTTAAATAAGATTACCCCTTATGACCTACTCCTTAATTGTCAATTGTGAAAACGATAACAATAACAAGGTATATTAGACCTAGGACTTTTGACTTAGAATTGAAGTCCCCATTCTAAAGAGTCCTCTGAATTCTATTCTAGACCTAAGCACAGACATGTACTTAAGTATGTCTACGAAAGTTTGGGAAATATTGCTAGTAAGAACTAGAAATTCTTATCAGGGTTGTCGAAATTGGACAAACGAGTTGTAGAAATATTTAGAAAATTTTCTTTTTTTTTCGTGGTAATATCACCAAATGTTCCCTTTTCAGAGAAACAAAAATTAATTGTGTTTTTTTTAATCTGATTATTTCAGTCGTCAGCAAATAATATCATTATTAAGTAAATACCAAAACAATTTATTCGTAAAACAATCACTCAATAACAAAGTACTTGTTTCATAATGAAACCGAAAATCGAGACTCAGTTCCTTGAAAATGTCTTTTGAATCTTGCCGCTTCTTGCGTGATTATAACTTATTTATGTCTGTAACTGTACTTAGAAAATCTCCAACAGAAAACACAGCAATTAATCAGTATTATTTGAGTTCTTTCCAGTAGATATTTTTGAACTAAGGAATAGGTGAGCCCTAAAAGGAATACGATCAATTTATCTTTATCGACGTCTCCAAGGGAAATAAATTGACTTCGCGACGTAGTTGCTTTCGAGTAGGCTTTAAAAAGGCTTTAGTTTTTATTATATTTCACGAATAAAATGTTGGAATGTTTAAACATTGGAAGGAGAAGGATGGTACCTATTTTATTTTATGAATATATTTATTGAGGAAATAAAAACTGTATTGTAAGCATAAAGTTTTAGTTGCGTAAACGCACGTAATTCAGAGGAAATAGGATATTAGAAGCTATGTTAAGATAGAAAATATAAACTTATACAATACAATATTTTATTTAAGTAATTTTAAATACTGTAGGAATTAGCAAATGTTCTGAATGAAAATTCTAGAATACCAATAAAATTCAAACCCGTAGTACTTGAATTTCGCAGTTCGTATTCGAAAAAAGAAGCAAACAATTTGAAAATCGTGCTAACGAAGCTTGACTTTTATAAAAATCTAAAGGCCGAGACAGACTAGCTACACAGCTACGCCACTACATGGCCCAACATGGCCACACGTGGCGGAACACACGGCCAGCTCCAGAAATACTCAGAGTAAACACGGCAATATGTTCACAAGTAATGAAGCGAACACTTGGCCCGGCCTATAAATAGATAAATAAATAACTACGCGGCCCGTTTGTGTTACTATTGGTGTTTTGAAGTGCTTTTTTGTTTAAGGGATGCATGGTATGTTTACATCGTTAGAACTCGGCCTTTCGCATGTGGCACTGTGATTATTACATGTGTATTCCTTTTACAGAAGCGAGATCAATGGTTGTTTGTGGTAATTGAATTTTTAATAACGCTTGCTTTAGACAGCTTAGTTTAAAAGGAGTAAGGTAATCTCCGGTTTGGAGATTTCAAATTACGAAGCGATTTTTGAACTGGCAATAAGAATCGATGCCGACGAAAACAGGCTCGATTCTTCCTTAAACCTTTAATTTGACCAGTATTTAAATTTCCTACAAGGGTTCCGAATCCTCGGCTCTGTTTGTGACATTGACAGCGGTCAAATGTCGTCTGTCCCCGAGGACATAGAGGGCAGACCCAAATCACTTGATAGCATAGATGTATTGTTTTTAGAGTCGGTGGAAGGTGACTTCGAACTCCAGACGATTGTAAATATTTTTTGGTCCCGAGAGAAAACTTTTGCGAGTTCACCGAATATTTTTGATTTAACGCGCAGTTTGGCTAAGCCTGTGTATTTATTAAAGTTCTCATCTTTTATTCAAGTTTTTATCTACTGATTAAAGTTACAAAACATTCCAAAATAGTATTAAATAGTACGAATAAAAGCTAAACAAAACGAATAAAAGCTAAAGAATGTTTGTTATCTTAAACTTAAATTAACACTCAATAAGAGGAGCTCCATCTATTTAAGTAAACATTCCTGAGCGAAATTCCAGAAAACGTGACATGTTGAACAACTGAGCGCATCTTAAAACGTTAACAGAGGCAGAACAGGCGATCTCCGAAGGCATTGCTCCTGCGGTGGGGAAAAAAAAACAAGTCCAGCCCACGGACCTTTGTTGTGGTGGTCAGTGCTTCGTGCAAAACAAAAATAAGACAAAACGAACGGGACAGAACAGGTCGGGCCGACCGAGACCAGTCTGACGACTTTTGACCACTTTTCTGGTCCCACATCCCGGCAAACTTATCTCTACAGATACTTTCCAACTTCACGAACCTTATTGTGAAAGCAACAAGATCTAATGTTGTTTTACTTTAAGTTTTGGACACTGTTTCAGGTTTACTGAGCTATGATTTAAAAGCATTTCGATTTCTTTAGGAATTTCTGTGGTTACGATTACGACTATGAGTTTTGGAGTGATGTAAGGTTTAGTGCGTTTATTGATCATTTTGATGTGACCACAAAAGCTAGGAATTTGATTTCGTAAAGCTTAACAAAGGTATAATTCACATACATAGCTCGTGACGCAATTAAATTAATTCGTTATTGTATTGAAAGGTTGCGTCGGACAAGATAAACTCTGTCCTACTTAGTAACAAAACTTGGAACTTTAAACAAGAGCAAACTCGGGGGATCTCATTTGAATAGGACGACTAAATTATTTTAACTCCGTTTTGTTTTACAATAAGCAAGTCTTTGCAAGAGTTACGTTCATTATTTACAAAAAAATCTATAATTACTCTCGTCTATAATTGTATACTTGTTGCCTTGATACTAGTTTCATATAATATGCTACAAAAGTATTTGAGTACAAAGTGCCCATTATTGCAAGTCGAGAAAAACTTACAGCTATTAATAAAGAGACATCAACCCGTGGTGCACTAACCAGACATTCTTTCAAGGCCAACAAAACGACCAGAAAACATATGGTTGAAAAAAGAAACCAGTAACATTCATGCGCACACCCGACCACTGTAACTTGACCCCGGCGAACCAGCCAACTTCCTTTATTTCACGTTTTAAAATAAAAGCAGTAAGGAAACGTCAGAAAATATAGAATGAGCTGCGCATAAAAGACAAATATAATCGACATACTGTGAATAATACGTTTCATTTTAATGTAAATTTTTGCGTAAATGTCACAAATCATTAAGAGTACTAAGGGCCGAGGGAGGTCGTTGTAGGCTGGCTAAGTTATCCGTGGCTTTTGTAAGAAGAGACGCAGTGCCGTTAATTTACGTTGGAATGAGAGGTCTAAGGATGTTGGCGGAACAGTCACCCCAAGCAAAGGTCCCTTGTGGTCACTGACCATCGACGAGAATAACGCAAGTACCTGGACTCACGCGCAGCCTGTACTTGTGACGTCACTCGACTCGATTTATGGGAACAAGATTACTTTGACTTAAAAGAATGTAAAAAAGTTTCTTCATTAGCAAGGAATGAAAAATTGAATTAATTTTAACGGAAAAAGTAAGATGGTTTCTCACATAGAAAATAGGAAGGCTGGTTGTGACAGCAGTCCGCCATTTTTCTTTTGAAGCCTCATTTAAAATAGAGTAAGGTTAATTAAGCGTTTCATCAGGAGTACTTTTTACGGCAAGTTTCTGATACTTAGCGAGTATTTTAAATAAAATACGTAGACTATATTAAATTCATTTTTCGTTCATTCATTTTTCAATCGTCCTTGATGTAAGTTACGTCGTAAAAATAAGTAATCTGTGAAGTAGATTTGTAAAGTAGTACTATTGTTACACGAAGTAGTTTTAGACTTTTAAACAAGAATCAAGTTTAAACAAAACCATTAATTATTTGGATTTTAATTAAATTATTATTCACGACATAACTCAGCCAGGTGGTGCATCTTGTTTGAAAAACCAGATTAGCTTGAATTTGCATAATTTTATTTTTGAATAAAACTGCGGCGTTTTGCATGGAAATGATTGGAATTGAAAAACAGATACAATTTAATTTCAATTTAACTTGACATCCGTTGTTTGGGGGTGAAAGCCCGACCATTAGAGATAATTTGAACTGTCAAAATATTTTTTCATATTCTTTATTAAGTTTTCATTTTTTTTTCCTCTTGACGGATTAAAATTGGAAAACCAAAAATTTTTAATGCTATTGATTTCAGTTTGAGTACATTGATATTTTATATAGGATGAATTTTCAAACTAGACGTTCATAATGACGTCAGACTTGACGGTCCGTTCGGAAAAAGCTCGCCAGAACGCTTGCTAAAACGCTCTCATTTGTGTTCCTGTAAGGTACATTCGCAAGAATACTCTTTACTAGTGAATGCTCAAGTTTATCAGGACCTTTACAAACTCGCAATATAACATACACGTTTATATTGAATCTACTGAGCAGGAAAATACGCACCAGTTACTTCGCTACATGCAGTTCGACTGTTCACTGAAGACCTACTTATTCCGATATTGAGTACCTACCTACTTTTATGTCCCGGCGATATATTTTCATATATTATATTGGATATTGTAGTTAATTTGATGAAAACTCGATCTTGAAGCAGTCTGGGAGAGAATTACGATGATGATTATATTGAATTGTATGACAAAGCCAATATACAAGTTGACAGCATCGATAAATTACTAATTAGTCCGACAGTAAGAGCATAGAAAATTGACAAAAAGCATCAAAACTGGAAGTTGTGACATGAGAACCTAGTAAACATGCTACAGGAGTCACCAATTAGTTTCGCTCGTTTTAGTTTTCGTTTGTTTTCAGACATGAAATGACCATCGCGATACGCAGAACATTTTGTAGTTTTTTTTTGAAAATTGTATTTACGGAATATGCAATTATAACAATGGTATGTTTTTCACATTTATATGAGGAATAGTACATTGTTCACCGAGAGGAGAAAGTGACCGATTACCTTCGAGGGTATCGTTTAAAGGACGAGCCGTAGTAGGCGAGGACTTTAAAATACCCGAGATCGGGAATCGCACTTTCTCTCGAGCGATACATAGTGCTTTATACTACACCTACGAGGAAAATAAATTGAATTACTTTCTACGAAAACTGAATCCTCAAACAACACAAAAATTGAAAAAAGCGTCTGCAATTTTCACATGTTCTTTTTTCAAATTGTTTATCCTGCCGCCGCAGGGTCGCACTGCCAGCCCGACACCATCCAACACACAGCTAGTGGCCAGTGTCATTTTGCGAACTTGGAGATAAAAACTCACAGTAAAAACTTTTTACTTTTGATATTTGGGTTACCGGCGCATAGTCTTACCCAAAATTAAAAAAGAAAAACCACGTAAGAAATGGATTTTCATACACTTTTCTCTCCCGCTCTGATGCGTTTTCTCCCCGCATATTTGTTCGATTTGCAATGACGTACTTTCTACCGTAAATTTGATAAAGTATCAAGGTACTTTCCAAGCAGGTGTAGTATAAAGTGTTTTATTGCGTGTTTAATCAAATCAAGAAACTTTCTGGAAATTGATCGAAAGATCGTACTCTGTATGCATGTCGCTGTGTTCTCGCGGGCCACACAAAATGGTTCGGCGGTCCACAGTCCGCCAGTTGGTGACACCTGTGCTACACGATACACACTAAATCTATTTAGTTTGCAATTTACTAATGTTGTTAACATGTTAGAATAGATTCTACAGTCTTATCTAGAAGTTCCTTCTTATCCAACCAAAATCCTGTACATCCGTAACCTCTACTCCACGCCAGACAGTTAACCTGCCAACTGCTACTCCGTAAGTGTTACGCTTCAGTGTGCGAGCGTCACCAGCGAATTTATGGCCCAAGGAAATTAACCCAAAGGTTGGCGTGTCGGGATTTATAATGACGGAAACGACGCATTTTTGAGGGTAGTTCAACACTGTGGAGAAGACGTTTGGTTTGTAATTTGAGGGTTAAGTAAACATAGTTGGGTAGCTTGTTTTTTTTTGAAGGATGCGTGTCATGGCTGGTTGGATTTTTAAAAAGCTGTGTAATTATTTTGGAGTAGTTTTTAAATAAAGGTTCCGTGTGTTTAGTCTTTATAAATGCCGGTGTATGTTCACTTATTATTAAAAGAGTAGAAACAGCGTCCGTTTCTCATTGTGTTTGTTGTTCTATGATAATTTCATATAAATGATTTAAAATGGTAAATTTTAAGTCGTATTTTGAGTAGCGTTTTCTTCTTTAGCCGTTTGCTTTTACAACTGTAAACTAATTATTAATTTCATTTATCTTGACAAAATTTCATATTTATAATACGAGTAAATTGTATTTTGCCAAAGTTCACGATTGGCTGTTCTTGCAAGAATATCTGAGTAAAATAATATTTCACAGCGGATTAAGTCTGGCGCTTAATTCACCCCGGATCTTGTAATCCGGGCTGAAATAAGATAATTATAGAAGGCTGTATTTTCTCTTGATATAATAACTCGACATCCTCGTCATTTACTGCAGTGAAACTAGTTCTTTTAATTACAAAAGGTTCACAACCGGTACTCGAACCTTGGACTGGATCAGATCAGCAGACCTCTGATTATACTCCTGCAAATTATCTTCAATTAAATTTTTCATGTGGAATTTTAATACCACCTGGTGTGGTGTATAAAATATGTTCGCTCAGGTATTTTCGGATAATTGGATCAATAAATGAGAAAAGTGGGTGCCCGAATTAAGAGTAATAAGGTCGTGGGTTCTACCTGAACCATACACATTACTTACTTGTAATTCATTTCATCACTAATTCTCTCAAAACGGTGAAAGAAAACACCGTGGGGCAACCAGCTTGTCCCACAACCATAAAACGAAGACACCTCCAACGCGTACTTGGCCCTATAAGAGTTTTCCCATCAGCAAAGCCCCGATAGTCCCGCTGCCTTCGCCCAAAGTCCTGGGCCAAGGCAGCGGATCTAAGCAGGATACCGTGATCTTGGAACGCAAATGTCCACAAAAAACAGGGTGGATTTCGACTCAATAAGAGTCTGACATTCCCTTTTGCTGAGCGGGTTAGATTTAATGATTTTAACAAAAAAAGAACAATGGCAACTATGGCCCTTATGATCTATACTTGTAATAAGCATAACACACTTTAGTACACACTACTACGTTGGGTGCGAAATTATCACGATGAAGTAGTACATTTATCAGATCGTCAGTACATACGAGTGGAATCCAAACAATGCGAGTTTCTAGTCAATGGATTTAGAATTTGACACAAATCATAAACATTTTATGCCACTTCAGACAGCAGTGGCTTCATTTCAATCCTCTCACGTCAAACAGTCTTACTATAAGAACTTTTCTTCGAACCGGAAGCATAAGATGTATTCGAAGAAATCTTGAAACAAGGGGAATAAATTCTATATTTATTTGTAAGCTATGACATTTTCTCAGTCATTTTAAAACGGTTGCAAGATTTTTCTTCCTTTGATGTCACATGCATACGAACTTTGGCAACGCGGAAAGTAATTTTGAAACCGGTTTTCTCGTTTCTTTGAGACGCTCGATCAGCGGAAATGTAGTCTTTGTTTGTTGTTCATTTGGTGCAGCAAACAAACAGACTCCATGTCAGATTTGTTGCCGGTGGCGAGACAAGTTTGCATACATCAAGCTTTCATATCACAAAAGATTGTTCCAAGAAAGAAAATGGAGTCTATTGTTTCCGTTATTCCCTTTAAAATTTCTTTAAAATATTCAAGATATAATTTTCACGCAGTTTTCTTTTTTTCAAACGACGCTTAAACAACGTAATCCACGAAATATGTACGTAAAGAGCCTGTTTAACTAAAACCTCACCCAAAAAAACAATTAAAGCATTCTCTACCCAACGACGTTTAAGGGCCTGAGAGCTACAAATTTGAATTTCAAAAACTCAAAGTTAAGCCTAGGGTTTTGAATTTTAACGTAATTTACATACACAAATGAGTCATCTGCGTTCGTTACGGTGTCTGCACGGCTCTTCCACGAAAAACGGATACGTACCGAAGTATAAAGTTCACTGCTGGTTTTCTGCCATGCTTCTTTTGAATAAACCAAAAGTGAGAACGCATTGGAAATCAAACTGCCGAAATTGTTGGACGGCTGTCGGGAAGTAAGTTTAATATGCAAGTCGAGTTGAGACCTCTCAATGAAATCGAAAAAAAAACATCAAAATCATGCATTTACATTCATACAAACAGGATGATTCAATGGACGGAAATGGTTATTTGGTACAATGGTTTTCTGGAAATTTATGTGTAGTTAGGACGGAAATACGGGGCTTGGTCATGTCCTAAACGGGGATAAACGGACAGCGTAATGACTTTTTGTCAAACGCGCAAAATTTTATTTTGTACAAAACATGAGGAGTTTAGCATTGGCATGACAAATGAGGAAAAGATTTTAGAACGAGTCACTGAAGACGACAAAGAGAAAATAAAATTAAGAAGACCACGACATAAATGTCTGGAATGAGTCACGGCACGGGTTAAAGACAATCTTCTTTTTCGTACAATAAAATCATCACCAATGTTCTTGAAACAAATAATTGCTGTCCACCTCTTCGCACTTTGACATATATTGCAAACTGATTCTTCTTATTATTGGTCAGCATGCTTAGTCCATTCTACTTTAATTTTTTGGATAATACAGGCTGGTTTTAGATAGATAGAATACTCTTTATGATGCACACCATACAACTTAAGGTACATTACAAATTATAACTCAAACATAGGGTGACAAGGCGGTCTTATCACTAAAAGCGATCTTTTCAAGACAGCCTTTGGATGGATTTGGAAGAAAGAGAGACATACTGGTGTTACAATATTAAAAAAAATCTAGATGGCTTAAACTGTTGCAATATTGAATCCAAAAACCATTCAAAGAAAGAATTTAATTTTATTATATCTGAGCCTACAATTTGAAGATCTAACTTATTTCGTATAACCTTGAGTTTTATGGCCGTACCTCCAAGGAGTCACTTCGAAAGAATTAGATGTTCCAGCCACGAAAATTTCTTATTACGTTCAAATTTACGACGGCTGACTACTAAAATAATAACAAAAATCTCATCAAGATTTCTTTTTCCTGTTTAGGTGGTTTCCGGGAGAGAATTTTCTGGCGTATATTCATCAGTGTTTACTTTACATCTTATAGCCGGGACACACTCACGGAATTTTCCGTGGATTTTCGCGATAATATTCTTTATTTAAATGCTCGTATAAACGTCGATTAACGGAATTTTCCGTTAATGTGGGCCTAACGTTATGCTTATTTTGGTTGCTTGTCAGTTACTGTGGTGTTCTGCAAAGTATTTTAGTTTTATTATGTACCCGTAGTACATGCAAAATATTCCGATACTTTAAATGCCATGAAAAAACTCACTCATTTGTTTGTCTACACTTAAAATTCAGAGGTAATTTCAGAGATCCTCTTTTCTCGTATATCTATCAAGCAAATCTTCAAAGGAACCACTGAATAATTTAAGAGGGTATTTAAAATCATTTTATAAATTCTTGAGCCGCACCACAGGAACCCACAAATCCTAAATCCCAGAGGGTTTTAATAATAAATAGCATCGCGGTCCAATTTGAAAATAATAAGCATTTAATATACAATGATTGGAACTCAGAAATGAATATCCACGTTTTTTATACAACGGAGAAAATTGTTTTCCTTTTATTCACAATGGTCGTTTTGCAAAAATCAAATTACTCTGTTATTGACAGTTTATGATTTTGGAACGCGAAGAAAATGAATATTGCGATTTATAAGGAACCCGTTTCGGGAAAAAATGTATTGTCTTTTTTCATTTTTCCTTGTGTTCTTCCTCTTCCCTCATCCACCTCATCATTTTGCTGCTTTTATTGTACTTGCAGTCACACGGAAAGTTCTCTTCTTCCATGGCCTGTCGGACCTCACGTCATCGTTTACTACTTCTTTTCTCTCTCCATCCATCGACATTCATAGACATGATTTAATTCTTTTTTTCAATAACAATTCTTCTGTTTTAATATATTACACTACAGTAACTAAAATGCGACAAAGGCTTAAAGTTTTATTATCGCATTGTCAAAATGACAGCCCCTTAATTCCAATACCCCGCATTGTATGAATAGTCAGATCCTCGTCGGAACCCTCGATTCTAAATGCGATGTCATTCCTATAATTTTCGTAAATTTTTGAAGATCGATCATTCGAGAAGTTATGTAAAAACATATATTTTATACGAAGACAATCAACGGACTGCTTGCTGTCTGCCTCTTTCGTGATTAATAACCCGACGTATTCCTATGACAGGTTAAAAAAAGTAGTATCACGTCACATCATCCCAGACCCCAAATCAGGTTCTATTCAATAGGTTTTTTGACAAACGAAAGTACCAAAAGGCCTTTATTCCGAGCCTCGTAAAGTTCATTTTATAGTGCTCAATTTGATTATTCCCACGGAATTTAGTCTCTGTTCTTCTGTGATAAGGTTTATATTTATTTGGAGCAGTGAGAGGAAGGAATTTCAATATGGCGAGTGAAGAAAGGATGCGTTCGGGATATAAAAAATACGGTTGAACGCACGTGGGCGGTCGCATTCTATGGGGTATTAGTTAGATACACATCTTCGCGCTATATTCAATGTGGAGTGGGTAGGAATGTTATGAATCCTTCATATGAATCATAAGCGTATATTTCTAGATGAATGCTCCTGTTTTAGTAATGTAAACACAAGGGTTGCCCTTTTCTTTCATTTGTTACTTATTTGGCAAGTCTCAAGTTGTGCGTATTATCGGCATTGAGAATAGCTGAACCAGAAATGTTTTGACCCAACATTTAGATTATTTTTTCCTAGTAGAATGTTCTTAGATGCTGATCTCAAGTTGGTTGGTAAGATTTTAAAGTTGCTGACACATTCCTTCAAAATAGCAAGTTGTCGTGGCAGTGGGCAGGCCACATAGCACAAAGAAATGATGGCCAATAGGTCGTAAGGTTCTCGAATGCAGATCAGGCGAGTAGGTGTGATACAAGGTGGACACAACATCTGAAGTATACCACAGGATACACAGAATCAACCGGTCGCATTGGAAACTAATTGTGGAAGACTACGTGACAACTAAAACTACTTCGGATTTGAAAATAAATTAAGGACGGGTATAAACTATTTAAATTTCTTTTAATTATTTGCTTCGTCGCTCACGACCCATGAATAACGAGCGAAACCACGGGACCCAGCTAGCAATAATTTAAAGCATTGAATTTTCATATTACTCACTGACTTATGTAACAGTTACTACTGTATGAACAAAGACAGCTGATCAATGCATAACCTTAACATAACAAACTTCATTGCGTTATCCATCGCTGTTTTAATAACAATCACTATAAAAATAACGTAAATTAATAACGCAATGTAAATGAATATGAAATTACAATATTTATTGCAGCGCACGTGTTTTTATGCCACAACCTTGCATATACTACGTATTGCTGCACGCCTTTATTAACTTTGTTGTTTTAAATTAAGGTTGAAAATTGCCTGGGTTAACAAAGTAAGAGTATTGTATGAAATTGGAGTTGTCTGGTGACATACGATTCACGTGTCTTGATATTACAGACAGTGGTTTATCGCTGTTATAATATTTTCGAAGAATCGTAATAAGTCAGTGTTTTTAATTTTGTAAATATTTATTTTAACGCAAATTTAATATTTTATTTATTAATTCTGCGAATTAAGAATAGCTCATTTACCGGTATTACAGCTTACATCCCATTTATTTCCCAGAACTAAAACATATTTCTATAATATACCTCCAATAACATTTTAATGTCCGCTTCTGTATCCGGTACAAGTAAAATCACTCCGAAGTAGTCACTATGAAACCACTTTTGTTTAACATTGCAAACACTAATGTCTACAGGCTATAATGGCTATAGAATTAATAGTACCTATTTCTTCTTCCTTGAAGACATAATTCATTGCTACCGAAGAAGGGAGATCTTGTGGGTTCCAGATAAGAGTACCACCTCTTAATCTGTATAGGAAGAGATAACGTCAACATAATTATGAGCCGATAAGCCATCCTGTCTGCCTGCCAAAGCATTAGGTTGCATTTCTTAACAAAGATATACTAATAAATAACGCAGCTGACGTATTTCAAATTGTGAAAAGGAACCAGATCAATTGAATGGTTCTACAAGTATCGCGATAAGCCTTCACATTTCTGGTGGAAACGTAACCCTAGCCGTATATAACGTGACTATATTCCGGGTATCTGGTTGGAAGCCAGGTTTCTATACAAGGTACCACAGTGCACAGCTACGTCCGATAAACAGCACACAACGTCCTGTAGGTTGAAATGGGGGATACCATTCACAAAAAAAAAACAAACATCTGGGTAGTCGATGTGAAAGTTGAAATAAAAGACGATACATTAGCACAAGGCCAAATAAAACGCAAAATTGAAGTAGAGGAAGATATCACAAAAATTATTACTAATCCGTAATAATTTTTCAATTGGTATTTGGGAAGCCCTGTGTCATCTCACTTATGTAAATGGGGAGACCCATGACGAAGACAATGATAAGACTAGTTTTAATAACATAAATGATACAGCTTCTGCGTATCAATAGCTACTTCTTATACGGATAAAACCTACTTACATCCGACTAGTTCATAAGTCACAATTATTTCCGACAACGAGAATAAACACATGACTATAATAGCAGCCGGAACTGAAGCATGTTCAGGCTAAATGAGTCACGGCTATCGAGTTTCCATTGATAAACGCATTGAAATCGTTATGGAGAAAAAGGTAGGTATAAGCATGAGAAAAATAACAAATGTTGCGCGTGTCTTGGAACAATATTTATAAAAGGTGTAATTGGTTAGTTCAATCATTTATGTAGTTGTAAGAATATTTTTGCACTAGAATGAAATATCTTATTTCTGAATTGAGTGTTGTTTCAGTGTCCTGCCCTTTTTTATTAACGTTGTAAAATCAAAGCATCAAATGAGTCCTTCCCAGGGTCGAGCGTAAGGGGCTGCCGGGCTCGCACTGACTAAAATCCACGGTCTACCATCAATAACACTTTACGTTCCAGGGTCACGATTACCTGTTTCGTCAATGCCGCGACATCAGACTTCTGCCATTGGATCAATTTATTTGGGGTCAGCGCTGTTTTTCTTCTGTTATATATATTCTTTATAATTTTGAATATAAAGTTGGCGGTTTGGCTATAATAGATTTTGTTTTGTGTTGCATAGATTAGTTTATTGTTTACAGTGTTTTCTGAGTGGTTTTATCGTTTCCATAATGTGTTTAATTTGGTTTTTAATTATTATTTAACATTACGTCTGTAATCTTAATATAATTAAACAGACGTGATGTTATTATAATTAAGTCCTAAGCCCAAAAACATTGGGTCGTCGGCGTCGCGGCGACGGACGGCGCGTCACACACACAATGACGGGCCAAGGGCCGAAGCTTGCCGGGGTCGCGAGACCACCGAATTACCATCTCCCCGCAACGTAAAGAGCTATTGAAGGAAACCGTGGATTTTAGTCAGTTTGACAGTCCCTCTTGCCCTGCCCTGCGTGGGAGGACCCATTTGACGATTTTACCATGCTAAACAAAAACGAAACCAAAACCATGGCTGGATTATATGTTAAGTATTAATGTTAATAAAACAAATTGATAAAGAAAATAATTTCCTTTAGTTTTCCAAAAATTTTTTTTTTTGGTAAATCTCTTGCTATGTGACTTCATGTTAAAAAAAAAAAAAAATAAATAAATAATAATAATAATTTAATGATGTACCTAGTCCTATATTTATAAGTAACTATAACTACACTATTGTATTAGGTTAAGCCTGTGATGATAGTTGTAAGTGTGTTTAAATAAATAAATAAATAAAGTTATAAAGGAGAGGATAAATAACTGTACCTAGCGCGTAGATACAAAAGTCATAGTTAGTCTTAGGCACATTAGATTAAGTTACTGTTTAAGTTCACTGGAGTCAGACAGTCGTCCAATAAACTTCAAACCAAGAACACGCGTATCATTTTGCCGCTCCTTATGTCAACAATCACACACATTACCGGCAAAGTGGTGACCCCGACGTGAACTGTTTCATCCTAATTCTTTGTTGCAAAAATAAAAATCGCATTTACAATGCTTATCCGAGAATCTAAATTCATATACCCAGTTTAATAACCCGGTAATTTCCGTTTGCTCAAAAGTTCATACAAAAAAAAAACACTGTCAATAATCATGTCACAAATTGTAAAAGGTCTCTGCTTTTACCGTCGTTACAGCAACAAACACTATTTCTTCTGTTATATTTATATTTTAGCAGTCGCTTCCTTTCTAGCTTTATCATACTTTACACAGGCCTAAAGCAGTTCAATCAAAACTGCTACTACTCGGATACCACTACTACTACTACTCATCTGACCTTTTTGGTCTGACATCATTTGTAGACATATTGAACTAAGTAATCGTTAGTCCAATCTAATCTAAGCAAAGGCTCCAAGATCTTAGTTGTCTCTTCTATTTGCACAAATCATGAGTGAGAGTATCACCAAGATGTAATGGAAATCAAATATTAGTTCAGCCTTTGACAGTAGTCAAACACAAATAGTACGAAGCATGTGCATTCTGATTTCCAAGACCCAATTACATTAGGACATCTACATCCCAAGTTGGACGTATCCAGTAAAATATTTGATCTACTACAATCACCTTTGATTCCCCAGCATCCAATAGTACGCCAGATCTTACGTAGATCTAATATCTCGTATGTAGATTGTCAAGGCAATCCTTGCACATGTATTTCATTTCCTGCAATTTTATGTAAATGTTGTGTGCTCTCCATGTCTCCAATTGAGACTCCTGTGTACTGGTGTTTCAAAAGCATCTCTAAAATGGCTGGAAGAATGTGTTTTAAGAGATCTAGGTTATGAAAGAATTGTCAAAGTTTGAGTAGTTGAACCTCAATTATCATGAGCCACCCATTGAATTATTCTTTCCATCAATATGTTTCTATTTTGCAGAAGTATATATTCCGGGACATTCGTCTGGTAGATTCTGATTCTATTACGAATGTTTTTATTATATTCAATCGTGTTTTTGAATGCAAAATTCCAAGGCCGATCTGACAGTTTTTATAACAATTATCTCAACTGAAACGAAATAACTATTTCTTAAACATATACAGGGTGAATTTTTCAACTGGGCGTGGATGGCTACTTTCGAAACTATGAGGAATATCGAAAAACGTTGAAAGGAGTCTCGAGGCCGATTTTGACGAAAACTTAAACTGCATCATTGGATTTTAGAAAAATCAAAAATCCTGGCCAGGAATCGAAGCCGCTGATTTTGGAAAAAAAATCACACCCTGTATTATTACACCGTTCGATAGTGTTGCTAATAAGGATCAAATTCTGGGAAGTAATCATATACGGCAAACTTAAGGAAATGGCAGATTTTTATGAAATTGCTATTTTTCCATGTTACTTTACATCTACTGAGCCATAATTTATTCGAAATTATAAAATTTCATTGTTTTTAATGTCTCACTGGGTTTGACGTTTCAACAATCCCTCTGTACTTAGTAATACGACATTATGGAATTGAACTAAAAATAGCATTATTTTAAAGAAGAAACGGTAACTATGTTTCAAATACAGTCTTTGCCTTGAAGATTAATCAGTTTTTTTTGTAATTATACGTTTTCCTTAAGTTTGCCGTATATGATTACTTCCCAGAATTTGATCCTTATTAGCAACACTATCGAACGGTATAATAATACAGGGTGTGATTTTTTTTCCAAAATCAGCGGGTTCGATTCCTGACCAGGATTTTTGATTTTTCTGAAATCCAATGATGCAGTTTTAGTTTTCGTCAAAATCGGTCTCGAGACTCCTTTCAACGTTTTTCGATATTCCTCATAGTTTCGAAAGTAGCCATCCACGCCCAGTTGAAAAATTCACCCTGTATATTATATCTGTGTAACACTTTATTTTTTTTGTTGGATTTTAGATTCCTTTTGGCTAAAACCACACGGTATTCCTCTTCAACATTTCTGACTGTGTTCGCCTTCTCTACAATCACCCCAGCAGGAATTAAAGTATCCCTAGTTGAACTAGTCCACTATACCCTGACCCATTCATCCACGCACCTGCCAATCAGTTTACAAACGTAACCAATGTTTCTATAACAAGTTTACGCAACCACACACGTGACATGGAGGAAACATAGCACAATGGTGGCTGGTGACGTCATTCGATATGACCGCTTGAAAGTAGACTATTGGTGTATTATAGATACTGTTGATAGTGTTGATAGACTGGTTTTTACTGGTGTGGATAGGACATATAATGGTACTACCATTACTCTTGGAAGTGAGAGAGCTGTCCAACCACTTACACTTTTTACGCTTAAAGCTGATAAAGATTCTACTAGTAAGTTAATAAAACTTGGCTTTCGACGAGATTTTGATTGGTTTAAGTATAAAGTCCCATTGAATGGTGTTGAACTGTTCAACCAAGTTGAGTAAAAGTAATTTTTTTAAGAAACTGTTTTTGAAGAAGGCTATGTTGCCAACAAATTTTAGGAATTGCGTCCGGTTATAGCAAGAGGTTCTCGTAGAATAAGCAGCTATATGAGGTCATAGTAGATAAAAATAGACTGATTCTGCGATACCTTTTTCCTATATTGAAAGGTATTAATGGCAAGTTGATGTAATTGAAGGTAAAATAATGATCATTCGCATGATGATGTTGCAATTAGGAAAATGTGGAGTAGGTCAGCTGATTGTCGTCTAGTTCGCGCAAGTTGCAATAGTGAATATTGCTGTATTGGTAGCTATGTCAGTTGTTTGATTAGCAATAACTTGCTTTGTGTTTATTGGTCTCACACATTAAATTAATACGTGGGATATTAGGCATGTAAAGTGTTGCCTTGTTGCAATGTTGACGGTACTTAAACCTCTTTCTTATCAACATTTTAAGCCAAATTTGGGAAAAGCCCTCGCAGACAGATAAAGGGAGTTATGAGATATATGAGATGAATCTTTAGAACTTACCACGAGAAATCAAGCTAGTTACAGTATTGCATTTGGCTCATTCCATTTCAAACAAAATTCAACAGCCAACACTAAGAGGATATCTAATATTCTGAAGGTAGCTTTCGATACTTTGTCTCACGCAAAAAAAATGGCCGGATGTCATCCAATACGTCGATGACAACGGACGTGGTTAAAATCCTTGAGAACACGGAAACTATGGTATGGGCAAACAAATAAGTACATCATTTACCTCTTATAAATCCTTGGTGCTGCCGATAAGGTTTATACTTATAATTGAGAACCGGGAAATTACCTGTAACAATAGAAGTATTATTAGTAAAACGTATTTTAATTAATGTAGACTCTGTTTCATTATTGATAAATTTTAAATTAGCTTAAATACAATTGATTAGTTCACATCGAGGTTGATTTTTAAAATCATCAAGCAAGTCAGGATCAGTAAATGTTAACTTAAAACTGAAAAGTCTAGACTGTTAGCAAGATAAGAAGAACTTGATTCTTAATACTGATTTCTTATACTCGTATTTTAATCAGATTACAAAAGCCTCCACCTTATTCCGACAAAAACAGAGCAAACATATAAGGCAGACCGCACACGGGCGACCCGCATTTCGTCACAGGAACAAAAACGGTGATCACAAAGATTAACAAGTCACTGAAGGGCCTAAACACACAGTCCTTTTGCGTACCTACCGCCTTGAATGGGGCTTTGAAGACAGCGGTGAAAGATAACACATAAGCTGAAGCGGTGGACAACAGCGGTGCAAAATTTGGCATACACTGATGAAGAGAGTATTTTTCATTATATTATTCACGTGATGAAATTAATGGCAGATTAGCAAGCAAGGGCATGATGGTGTGACTGTTGACAGTTGAGGAAAAATGGTGCTGCGAACTCTCCAATTAACAAGCCCTTAGCCTCAGTCAAGAAGTAATAGTGACATCTATGTGACTTGCACCACTAAAGTAATAGAGATAATATATAAAGATAATATATAAAGAGTTAATAGAGACTCAATGATCTCACAGTTAAACTGCGTAAGCAGTTTTGTGGGGCATGTACTAAGTTTTAAGAACTTTTGAATTTGAAATAAAAAGCATTCATTCATTCATTCACTCAAAAGATCTGGATGACAGTGAAGATGAAAACCTGAATAAAACTTACGTAGGCCCCAAAAACCGTTGCAACATTAAGTAGAACACCCTCGATTTGGCAGATTTTATATCCCATTCCAGAATTGCATCTAAAGCCAGTCAACCAATACCTTTTGCTCCCGCTGCTCTCAAAGCCACACAAGTCCCTAATCCTGTGCTCATACTCTAAGCACACTATGTTTATGTTTTAGTACAAGAATTTCGACCAACCGCTCCGCACCGTGGCTTAGGGAGATATAACACGATGCTGCAGGATTATCGCACGGGAGACCTCTGCCTTATTTTTATAAAGATTTATTTAGGAGTAGTAAGGTCAGTACTTTAGTGGTGTAGAAAGGAATGTTTCTTGTAGGTGGAAATATGTTTAATAATGTTCATGTTTTCTTTTTAATGTTTTGGCAACTGAATGGAAATGAGAAGTTGTTTTATGCTACGCAATATGTTCTGAGGGAATTGCGTAATTTTATTTGGAGGCATTAAAGAATTGTAATAAGTTTACGTTGGCAGCATGTCTGTAATCTTCTTTAGAAGAAATCAAGGTAGGTATTCGGATAAAACAGGCGAAATCGATCAAGTTGCTTTGGCTGTTAGCTCTGCGCCTTATCTCTCTTTGGTGATGTCGGATTGCCATCCTTTGGGATTATGAGAGGGGAGCGCAACTGTGTTTGCTCATACAACGATGCTTTTCATTATTATAAATTATTATTTTTCGTAGCTAATTTAATCTCAGTCGGTCGCGGGACTTACCTCATTACCGTGACCCCGGAACATAAACGGCTTTTGAAGGACACCGTGGATATTAGTCAGTACGAGTCTGACAGTCCCTCCCGCTCTGCCCGGGGTGGGAGACCTCATTTGATGATTTTACCACGTAAAAAAAGAAGCTAATATCAGTCGCAATGACCAAAACCAGTCATGAAAACTAAACTAGTTTTACCGAAGTCTAGGCAGTGACATATTTCATTACCGCCGCTCATTGAAAAGTTTATAGACTATTGAAAATCGTTCACAATATCAACAGATAACGGGGCTAAAGACTTACTTCGACAATATAGACATACTGAGAAATTGTAATAAAACAATAGAACAGAAATTAATAACGATCAAGAAGCTTAGGTTACATCATAAATGTACTGACAGAAGGCCGGGTTTTTGCAACTCCTTAAAATGATTGGAGAATTCTGCTACTAGGCAAGCGTGCTTCACCGTCGACCACATCATTGCTTATTATCAAGTGAGATGATAGTCTAACTCAAGACTATCACAAATTAAAAAAAAAACCAAGATAGTTGTTGAACAACTAGGCAGATTGGCGAGTCTTAAAAAAATGATGTAATTTTGAGTTATTGGGAACCCTAGCGATTCGTCAACTCATGTTGTAATTATGCTAGACTAGCCTGTTTTGCTCAGCTAGCATTAATTTAGAATATCTTCAGAATCAATTCTTTCTTTCTTTTTTCTGAAAGAAATGCACCTTATGTGTTTCTGTTAACTTGAGAAGGTAACAAGCAATATTTCAGGCTGTTGGATCAGGGAAGAAAGGGGAGAACAAACTAAAAAAGACAGTAAGTTTTATTTATAACACTAGTAAGGATTGGGAAAGTAGAATTCTTGACTTGGAGTTATGGTCAAGGAATAAAAAGAGTGAGGAAGAACAAAGAAAATACGGATGGATGAAGAATTAAAAAAAAGAAACGGATATATTTTGGCGGTTGACAATAACGCAAGTAACAAGACAACAAGGAAGTTGATGAAAGAAGTCTGATGAATTCCTAAATGTCAAAGTTGAAGAATTTTGAGGTAATCCAATTGAAAATTCAAGACGTGTGCTTTCTGCACTTGCCTTTAACGTGAAATACTCATACGCCATTATGTGTACCTCCAGGAATATTAATTATTAGCGAAATGATTAATTACTTCACAAGAATTCCTTTACATTCGTATTAAGTAAGGGAAATTGAGATACTTACATAAGTAATAATTTAGGAGCGGAGAAGTCTTTTGAAACTCAACGTCTATTAAGGTTTGTTAAAGTATAGAAGTCATTTTGACAGAATTGTTGAAAGTCTCAATAATTCAACTTAGTATGTGATGATTATCTTTTGATTCACGACTTAAAAATACTTAAAAAAAACTAGTTTTAAAGTAGAAAATTGTTGTCTTTTCAGTAGCAGATAATATGATAAGCCTAAGGGCTAATTTTTGATCAATAGTTAGATAACTTTTATCCGAGGAATAAATATGTCTGTTTGATTCTCTATTCTTATTCCTCAGATAAGAGTTATTTGATTATTGAAAAATTAGCCCTAAGTATTATTATATTGATTATCAGACGTTCAGGCGAATGGATAGCTACCTAAATAACGACTGTACAAATGACTACCGAGACCAACAGCTTAAAGAGCTTACACAGTGAAAACTCATATGATGGTCACCCATTGACAGACCAACGACCAGGTCTTTATAACAACCGGTGTATCTGTTTATATAATTTGACAGGCCAGGACATTTATATAACCACGAGTTCAAGTTTGACAGGCCTGTCGGTCTAGTGGTTAGTGACCCTGACTGCTATGCCGGAGGTCGTGGGTTTGATTCCCACCCAGGGCACATGTTTGTTTGATGAACACGATCATTTGTTCTGTGTCTGGGTGAAATTTATGTATAACATGTATGTATTTAGAAATATATAAGTATGTTTATCAGTTGTCTAGTACCCATAACACAAGCTCTGCTTAGCTTGGGACTAGATGGCGTTGTGTGATAGTTGTGGAATATTATATTATTAGTCAAAATCATCGATACTAACCAACCGAGCGTTCCCATCCCTAATTTTACCATAACAAAGAAGAAGGCTGGTTGTCATCAGCCCATTGTTTGAAGCAGACGTTATTTAAATATTCCGTCGCAGACTGAATCGTCTGGCTCCATACTTTTTTTTTAACTTTTTTTATTTCGAAATCTGACACGCCGTGTTTCTGACGGCCATTTTATTATGTGAATACTTTTATTGGTTACTTGGATGTATTAAGTATTTTTGAGTTCGATAATAGGGTATTTTACTGCATAAATAAATTGAAAATCTATTTGAATGAATATTGACAAACATAAAAAGCTTCCAAATTCGGAAGTGAGGGCTTGTGACGTCATTATGCTTGTAAAAAGCGCTGTATCTTCGTCAATTTTGGTTTACGTGACCAAGGGAAAAATACGGGTCTAATATTTTTTAATAATCTTTATTTTGGAGAAATATTTTTTTTACTAAAATACCCTATTGGTGTACAGTACCTTAAAAAAGCTTTTTACTATTGTTGGGTTTTTAAAAATATGTGGTTAGGTTTTTCGATAATCTTAATATCATAAGAACGTATGTATTTGCCGTAGGAAAGAGGCAATAAGACCGTTATTCGTCAATTTTGTCACCCTTTTTATGAGATCTAGGTACTTTCTACTGAAATTTGTATGATGTGCATAATTAAGTTTAACTGTCTATGTTCCAAAAACATGTCTTTGACTAAAACTGTTTTCTAAAGGCAAGTTCTTGAAGGACAATAGTTAGACCTAAATGTAGACAACATTCAAGCAATTAATTTAGATAGTTAGTAAGTCTTGAACTAGAATAACTTCTATAACTTGATTTTCAAACAAGGCTTTACATTCAAAAGTCACTTAAAATCGCTTCTGCTCTTTGTTCTTACAGAAAATCGAGTCAACAAAAGATTCATTAAAGCATTTATCGATGCTACATTTCACATCACTAATTGCAATAAAAGCAAATAGTAATCGTCGACTGGCGACGAACTCAAGCAATTATACCAAGTTAACCTTTAACATCCCCTCACTCTTAACGCCCTTTATTTAAAGTTGGTTTTCCTCTACCGTGAACGCAACAATAACATTGCAACCCCTACCATTGTTTCTTACACAGATTGTATATTATTATTTTGACAGAAGTTGACACGAGTTTTTTTAAAGAAAATATTAATAACCACGCTTGTATAAAGTTTAATTATGAATTCAATGAAAGCAATGTTTAAAAACACATGTGAAAGACAAAGGTTTTAAACAAAACATGTTGGAAGACTTGAAAATGTTTTTGTTTTACTTAGTCAAGGTCGAGTTCAAAGGGCATAGGACATTGATCAGTCAACGGCATTTGACGTGGTTATGTTTTTTTTTATTGTAGTAAAATCATCAAATGAGAGAGAATGGCTGTCAGACTCGTACTGACTGAAATAGACGGTGTCCTTCAATATCACTTTACATACTAGGACCACGATTACCTGATGAGAGTCCTGCGACCCAGACAGGCCTGCGACCCTAATCAAATGACCCGCAATGAAGCGAATGGTCCCGCGACCCCTAAGCGCATTGGCTGAGGGATTGACAGCTGCACTGCATATCGCGGTTTCGATTCCCACAAAGAACAAATGCTTATACGGTCTAAAAGTAGTTGTTACGGATTTGGGTGTTTGTGCATGTGAGTTCAAAAAATTATTAAATGAGTCCTCCCACCCAGGGCAGAGCGGGAGGGGCTGTCAAAGTCGTACTGACTATGATTCACGGTGTCCTTCAATAGTCCTTGACGTTCCGGGGTGATGGAAATGAGTCCTGCGACCCCGGCAGGCTTTGGCCCTCTAGAGGCCCCCCGTCATCATGCTAACGCTCTTTGAGGCGAGCGTGGAACACAACGAGCCGTCGACCAAGGCATGGTCCATGGTCGAACAGCGAGTCGCCCATTACTCGCCGCCCGCATATCCTTCATGTACATAAGTATTTTTTGCTGGTGTCCTCCATGCGACTCCAGGTTCAACCTTTTAGTTAGTCCGACGCTTGTTTAGAATAAAGCTTTAATAATACAGTCTTAATTTTCAGTTAACATGCATTGTAATATGAATTTAATGTAGTTTTACTCCTGAAAACCCCTGAAATACTCCGCCCGTGATAATTTAAAGCTAGGAGCCATGATAACGGGTTCATTATTACGTTCTAAAACCTGGTTGCTTTTATAAAGTGTATTTTATGCAAGTAAGTTTGGGGTAGTTTTTTCAGTAAGACTGGTATAATGAATGAAGAATTTTCATGTGTCAAAATATTTGCCCTTTAAATATATTTTATTTTAATTAGACAATTACTTGGATTTTGAAAATCCTTATTTTGAAAATCCTAGTCCTGACCGTTAGGAGAGCACTGAATACGGCCTTAAACTTAGGTATTGCAAGTGTGGCTTTGCGATTTATTTAAACAATTTTGTAAACTGAAAATGAAATGAAACTTATTAATAACATTAATAGTTTTTGAGTTAATCTATAACAAAAAATGTTGTTTGAAAGCAATTTAGCTAGGTACACTTTTCTCGAAAATTTGTAACAATTAATTTGTGGAATCTGTAAGTACAAAGAAGTACTATAATTTTAACTTATTCATGGAAAATTATTTCATGACATTTCTAGAAGACAGACCATCTACTAAATAGCAAAAATCCGAAATAGATCTGTTATTTACCTTTTTCCAATAATCTCTTCATAAATAAATACCGATAAATAAAAAAGGTAAAAAAATAAAAGAAGTTTTCTTGACTATTCCAGGGAAAGTAATTTTCCTTTCCATATTGTTCAATAAACTGGTGAAAATAATGAAGATATTATTATATTCTCATTTTTATTTAATATTATGTTAGAAAATGATCTATTATATCGTTCGTTAGCCTTTCGAACATAAATAAGATCGTATATTAGCTCTTTTATATAAGAAAAAGGAATTCTCCTTAGTTACTGTTGTAGCTTGAAAACACTTACAGATTTCTTTTTCCAATATAACCTAGAACTCTAATTGAATATTACATAGAGTATGATGATATAACGTTTTTTTTAACGTGGTAAAATCACCAAATGAACCTGACAGCCTCTTCCTCACTAGAAATACACCCTGTTTCTTCGGTTGCCTTTTGCGTTCCATGGCCACAGTATCCTGCTTAGTATCCCGCGACATATAACGTTAATTAAAACTTAGTTACATGAAAAAAAAAAAAACAATTATACTATAAAGACAAGCTCTAAACCCCGTTCTATAAAATATGGTGCATTCTTTTTTCGCGTCTGAAGCAGGTAGGTAACCGGAGCGCCCTCGACTCTCGAAACAACGTATTAAACTGCTAATGTATTTTCAAGATCGATGTCCCGAGACGGTCGTTGTCGGCAACCAATCATAATCCATATTTAGACGTGTTCCTTCGTGAGGATTTACTTACTGTGTCTGTGTTGTGAAAGGTTGAAATGTTTAATGCGTTTTAGAATGCAGTGCATTTTATTGTTAATGGGTTGTTGTTTGGGGTATTTAGGGACTATTTTGGCTTGTCTTTTGTAAGATCTACTGTTAACAAGACATTTTTAAAGTAAATGTTTTCTTAAATACTGTTTTAAAATCTTTGATTATGTTACCGCTTTTTATTAAAAGTGCATTCTATCAATATAGTTATTCTTTGTTACAAAACGAAATACATATGTATATATCTCGTTTTCAATCATAGAAAACAGAATACAAAATCTCATATATTCCAAGTTTATTTCATTTGATAAAATATTCTTCAGTAGTAAAATATCAAAACATTCATAGCAGTAATTGGATCTTTCCATTCTCTGGAAGGTAAGACGCGAGTGCATATAAAATTAAATTAGTTTGCGAAGGCTGACATGTGAAAATAATATATAAAATGGGACTGATATTCCATTATACTTTTTCAGATTATATTCATATTGCTCTGAGGTTTAGCAAAATGACACATTCGGATAGAAACATTACAAATAATTTTATTGAATTGTCAAAAGCGATTGATTCCGATTGACTGATATCGATTGATATAGCCCAGAAAATGGGGTGAGTTCAGATTAAAGGTGTTGGTTTTCAGATAAGACTGGAAGCCATTCTTAACATCGTTGACAAAGATGCAAATAAAATTGTTTGAATTACATGTAGATTTTTTGGATTGTTGAAAAGTAGTAAGTTAATTTAGTAGCAACACTAATAACATAGTTGTAAACACCATGCCCTTAACCCCAGGCAAAGCTCAGCAGCGGAAACTGCAGCTATTTTAGTTAGTTAAAATAAATTGAACCGCCCAAGTTTACTCGCCCACATATTTTATTACCTTTTCCGTTTGCTTGCGACGTTTCAAGTTCTCTTTGATCGGCATTATCGTATTTTTGTTGTTTGTTTATTATTACAGCATTGAGGAAAAATTTGTTCAACGTAGATGTTATTTTTTGTGATTATGACAGCTTTGTTACAGAGGTTGGTCCTTGGAAGAGAAAGATGGAACGAGACCGTAAAGTTCCAGTTGTGTGACAACATTAACATAGCATAGACATGAACCTATAATAATTATCCCACTGATGGGACTCAAGCCTTTTCTATGTGAGATGGGAGACACTATTTGGGCCCGGGTGTGGGTCGGTAAGACATTGAAAAAAAAATGTATAAAGCCTGCACATTAATTTGAACCGGTTTTAGTAAGACATTTTTTTCTGATAAGTTTTTCCTTAACCAAAACTTACGTATAGCTTAATAACATGCCTGAAACTTACATTTGCGAACTTTTTAAATCACATTCTGAAAGCCTTTTACAGGCCCCACCACAAATTTGAACTTTTATGCCCCAAGTTTGAAAATTACTGCTAAAACTATAACACAATGCGGTAGATAAACTTTAAAATACTTTTCAAGAGAGCCGTTAAGTGCATGCTGTTTGATTTAGTACCGGTACAGACGGTACCACGATACCTGGACACCTGCTATGCGAATAAATTGGCCGGAACACCGGAATTCCCGGATATTATATTACGTAACAGTGCGCCTGTAATGGCCGAAGAGTTTGGCAAAGGTAAACCTGTAGTTGGTTTACGTTAAATTAATGAACATGGTGAATAAAATAGTGTGGAAACCAGCTTGTTTCACCCAGTGGATTTCAGTCAGTTTGAGTCTGACAGTCCCTCTCGCCCTGCCCTGGGTGGGGTCTTTTGATGTTTTTTAAACGTAAAATAAAAGTAAGCGCATTTGCAACACTATAGACAGAATTATGCAGTGCCTATTAGTAGGTAGTGGGTGAGTACGAGCCTATCACTAACAACCGGGCAAAAATCCAGGTATAAAAAGAAAAAATAAAGACTGATATTGAAAGATTCCATAAAAACATAATTTTGTCTGAATTGAGTTGGAACCCGCAACCTTCGTCTTTATGTCAGATCCTTCACCACAAGACCGCCATTGTTCAATGTAATTTTAACCGATTTCAAAAAAAGGAGGAGGTTCTTAATTTGTCGGTATTTTTTTGTATTTAACTTTTAGACCACTTTAGGATTTTATTTCCGTAAACGTATGCATTATTTAATTTTCTAGACACATAAAACATATCTAGGTATGTTAGTTACACACAGAAGCAGCCAAATCCGGAACAAACTACTTGTAAGATCATACAAATGTGGATGTGGAATTGAATCCGTGACACACAGCGCGGCAGTCGATCACACCGCCACTGCACGAACAGTACCGTCGGTATAATAATATCGCGATATACGATGTTAATTTTCAATTAAATTAAATTATGAACAAACTGTTTGTATGGTGAATGAAATTTCAGTTGGTTGCACATAGTCATTATTATCGCGAGTGCTATTGTTGATACGTTTAGTCAATTTGCCTTGTTCACTGAAAATGTTACGTTTTCATTAATTTTCAGCGGCTCTGTGCAATGGACTTGAAAAGTATTCTTTTATAAGTTTTTTTTTTTAACTTTGCAGAAGTTGACGTTGGAATTTTCGTTCTTATTAGATGGATATAACGCTCTTTTCGGTCTGTTTCAGTCGATTTCACATCAATAAGTGTGGTGACGATAAATGCTTTTTTTTTCTTAGCCCGTTCTGTCCCACGACTGGGCAAATGCCTCCCCACTACCTTCGTACCTTCCCGAGCCGCTTCAAACCAGGTCTGCAGGTCATCCAGGTCTCGTGATGGACTTCTATGATGTCTTTTCATCTTAGATCTATTCTATGTATAAATTATCTACTTACTAATATTATAAAGCAGAAGAGTTTGTTTTGCTAATAACGTCACGCTAGGACCAATAGTAATAATACAATATTTTTTTATTGATCGTTTCTTTATGTACTTACAGGAAAAATACAGGAAATAAAGAATTTAGTGAAATCGTAAATGAAAGGCATTGAATTAGTGTCTGCAGTTGTACACACGACTTCATAAATATCAAGCCATAAATAACCAGTTTATCTTGGCCTCACTTTGTATGATCTTTTCGCACAATGAAAGGTCAGCTTATACTGGTTTTGCATTGCCAATGTGTAGCAGTGTGGTACCGTCTACATTCGTACTAGTGTAACTAGATGTTGCGGTTAAACCCTGCAATGCGAAATTCGGGGAAACAAACTAATGCCCGTTTCTACTAACCAACACCTCAGTAGCGTAGCATGAGCAATTCTATCCCTATTCTACGAAGAATAGAAAAACATTTTTGTCTACCAATTTGACATTTATTTTGCCTGAGCATCACGCGACCCGTAGACATCTGAAGAATAGAGACATCTATTTATTTTCTACTCTTCGGTCGCACGCATAGGTAGATCAAAATCTTTCTGCATTTTGTCAAATTGTCTTTTCTTACGTCGACAAAACTTGTTTCTATAATGTCGTGTTATGCGTGTAGAAAATGGAATAATGTTATATTATCTTAAATATAATAAATGCAAAAGTGGGATGGTTTGTTTTGTGCTTTCATGCCTGAAGTACAGCTAACTAATTTGATGAAATTGGGGTGCGGAGACAGATGAGGTCCTGGAGACGATCACAGGTGACTTCTTGGGTGTAGGGTCCGCACGCCCCTTGGATCTTGCCCCTTATGATTAAAATGACCGACTCGCCCCGTATTTATTTATTTTGGTGTACCCATTCGCCCCTTATGAAGGGGCGAGTTGAAAATTGACATTAAAATAATTATTTTGGTGTACCCACTCGCCCCTTGCGGCATTTCCATTGAAATTTAACCAAGAAAGGTACAGTCAGACAGAAAAATGCTTACAGTAAGAATAACACTACGTTTGATTACTTTAGTCAACTATATTTGTAATCTCACAAACTCGTCGTGATACTTGTGATTGTTTGATGGTTTGTGCTACCTGTTGAGAGAGTTGTATTACGTCGTAAGACAATTTGTGAGACCACATTTTCGCAAAAAAACTAAAGATATCGCGAAAATAAGGACAAGTAGGCAATGGCTGTAATCAGCAATAGTGCTAAGCAAACATAAGTTCAAAGTTGAAAAATTACCTGAAATTGTCTTGTTCATTGACTTACTACCAGAAGTACTAGGCTATCATGTGTTCAAAGCGTTATTTATTTAAATATTTCTGGGTCGATTACCTGAAATTATCTTGTTCATTCACTTACCAGCAAAAGTACTAGGCTAGCAGAAGTTCAAAATGGTATTTTTTTTAATATTTCTGGGTCGATTCCGAACCTAACCTAACCTTAGCCAAACCGGACCCAGTTCATGATAAAAAAAAAACATTCAACTAATAAACTACCTACCCAGAATTATATAAATACATACCGGTTTGGGCCTATGCTAGCCTAGTACTTTTGCTGGTTAATGTTGCACACGACAATTTCAGGTAATCTTTATATCTACCCAAAAATATGACTACCACTTTGTATTTATGTTAGCCTAGTACTTTTGTTGGATAGTCAAAGAACAAGGCAGTTTCAGGTAAACTTTAGAATTATTTAAATACAGACTACCTTGAACTCTTGCTAGCCTAATACTTTTTGTTAGCTTCTAATAGCCTCGCCTCACTGGTGTTTAAGCCAGTAGGGAGAAATGGAAATAGACGCTCGAAGTTGTAAGCAAACAACATTTATTTAAATATTTAAAAACTTGTGTTGCTTACAGTACTTTTAACTTATTAACAATCGGGGGCGAGTCAGCGTATCTAAAAGTGAAGGGGGCGAGTCGGTCATTTTAATCATAAGGGGCAAGATCCAAGGGGCGAGCGGACCCTAAACCCTTCTTGGAGGGGAATAAATAGCAGAGGAGTGCGGGCAAAGCTGGCAAGCTAGTTATTAATATTTAGACTGTATTTTTTTTTTACTCCACACTAGTTATTTATCCTGTGCCATGGGTACGTTTACAATCATAGAAACACACAAACACCTAAAGCCGGAAAAACTACTTATAGGTCTTTATTTTTTCCGTACGAGGATCGAACCCGCGACATGCTGCGCAGCCGTCGATTATTCAGCCACTGCGCAAACCGTGATTGCTTTTCTGACATCCGTCATATTAGCAGTCCATCGAAAACAAAGCTCAGGGAAAACGAAGATCCTTATCTATGAAAAACGCAACCACATGTTATCGTTAATCGAACATTTTGTAACAGGTTGCCGCCTATCGTTAACCACTTAATCTCACAGAAAAATAACAGTAACGAAACAATACAATCACGGAAAAACCTGGTGATTAATTTAATACATGAACGAGTGTTTACAGGCTGAACGTTTTATATCAGAGGTAGGGTGACCATTTTGATTTAGATTTTTGAAAAATGAAAGACAAATGTGTTGCTGTGAAGTTTGTTCCGCGATTTCTTCTTCCTTTACAGAACACTTGGAAATGGTGAAGAGCGGGTGTTTTGAGGAGTATGTTATGAAATTTTGACATACAAAAAATGCAGAAAATAACACTTAATTTGACTTACAATTTACAATTATAGAATCAGGCGTTACTTTGCGAAAAATCCATGACATTGAATGATATGAAAAATATCTAGTTTGATTTCGGATTATTGTCGCGGAATTATCCGGGACAAAAATCCGTTTCCAGGAATCGGTATAATCCTCGTATATTAATTAATGAATTATGTTAGTGAATACAGTTCCAACCTTTTTCTCGCTTTTCCTGCATGTCTGCATATGCATGAGGGATCGGGTGAGATTTTTGTCGCAGAATTAAAATTAGATATTTTTAATAACATTTCGTTACAGTTTATTTTTTTTAAACAGTAAATTAGAAAATCATAAATAAATTCTCCGTGACTTTTTTTCTGTTTTCAAAAAAAATGCACATGTTTGAATGTCTCCACTAAGTACGGCTCGAAATTCAAAAGCTGGACAAGTCCGTTAAAATCCAGACATGTGCTTACCCTACAAAGGGGTAAGTTAGGTATCAAGAATATTTTTCCGGTCAATCACCTACCTACCTGGATGTTTATTTAGGTTTTGTATTATTTTTAGCAAAGGTTTTGCGTATCGATACCGCATAATTTATCCGTTCAAACGCCGTAAGAGGTCAAAACACTCGCATTTAACATTGCCTTAATAAATGTACTGTCGTGATGTAAAGTGAGAGGAAGATTTTGGTCGCATTCTAAGTGGTCTTTAAGGATGCGCTAGTCGGCGGGACGAACTCGTTGGCGGGCGGGATTAAAATACTTGTTATTTCATCCAACATCACGTATCGATAGGATGGATGAGCAGTAAGTAGCTAGGGCACTTATGCACACATACTCCACCCTTCGACTGGCTCATGAATGCGTGATTACTTTGAATAATGGACTACTGCAACTTTTCAAAACACCTTCGGGAATTTGGATATTATGAAAAAACTACTGAATGTATATGTTCAAAATAAAGTTATCTAGAATTTTGAACAAATTATCTATTCCTGTATGGAAATTATTTTACAATTTACTGTCTTCTTTTGTTATTTATTTCCCCCCAAAGATTCGTTAAAATTAGGCTTAAAATAAGGAAGTTTCGACACCCATAACTAATAATAGATATTTTTTTTACTTTTTTGATTCCATACAGTACTAGACAATGACGAGATGAATGTAGATCATTGTTTAATGTGAATTTAAACCGTCAAATATTGGAATAATCGCGAAACTACGTTTGTATGGAAGAATGACCGACTAGCGCAACCTTAAGTGGATTTCGTGGAGGCGGAGAGAATATTCGAGAATTTCACGAAGATGGTTAGGTAGGTAGCTAATACTAGCTTCCGGCCGTGACTTCGCTCCTATAAAGTTTCGACCCCCAAGCTACCGTAACAGTACTCATCCTCTGCCTAGCCTTTCCCAACTATATTTGGGTCGGCTTCTAGTCGAACCAGATGCAGCTGGATATCAGTATTTTACATGAAGCGGCTGCCTATCGGACCTCCACAACCCAGTAACTGGGTAATACGATATCCCATGGTAAAACTGGTTGTCAGACTTTTAAGAGCTTGATACTTTTTACAACTGTCAAAGATCTACATAAGGAAGCCGGGACCAACGGCCCTTTCCTTGAAAAAGGGCCCGTTTCCACGAAGCGGAATAATTCTCGTTCTGGTTATTGTATAAAGAACCTTATCATAATTTGCTCTAAGTACAAAATTGAGTGTACGCGTGTTACGTGACGATTTATATCTGAATCGAATTTTATGCTTTAAAGTCAATGTGATAGATTTAAAAGTTCAATGCCTATAAGTAGGTAGAGGTACAGATTTGAGGACATCTGTAAACCCTGAACCCTAAGAGATTTCTTAAAACCAAGCTCAAATATTGTAAGAAGCTAATGGAAACCTCTGTTTATTTTCATTGGAATTTACAGTAAAACGACCCTTATTTTCGGCGAAATAAAGTTTAAGTTACAGGTAAGAAAACTGTACAACTTCAATAGCTATATATCTGTATACCGATCGCTTTCGCTATCGTTCATAATTTTTCTATCACAAAAAATGTCAATCTAAAAAGGTTGAATAACCCTGATTTAACGTCAAACGATCCCGATCTTGAATAAAATCAACTTTGAATTGAGGACAATTTTTGAATTAGGTAAGTATAAGAAAATTCGTGGAAGTGAAGGTCAGTAACATAACTCAAATTATTGACACCAGATCTCGATTGTCGCAAAAATATGACCTTCAATCAAGGTCACGTTATGAAAATGATTTGTGAGGGTTTTTTTGCATATCTATAATCATATCTCAAGGCTGTTGCCAACTGCAACAGTCCAGTTTTGATACAGATCGTTTTTTGTTTTAATTTTTTTTCTGTTTCCGATTATACATAGTTACAACAGATGAATTTTAAGACTGTGGGCAAATACATGCTGGGGATTTCAAAAAGGGAACCACACAAATCGGACCAGAAACCTCGGAATTATCTGTGTTCATGTGTGAAAAAATACCGATTCAGTTTAGAACTTCTCCCTTTATCGAGTCGATTAAAAAAGTCAGTAATTCATATCGTAATTCTGCTTAAGTGACCCTTCTAGATTCCCTAGTCTTATGGCCGAAATTGTGCAGTTTATTGGTGTCTATGTCTGTATCACGTCTCTAAACATGATTTCAGTTTTCTGATTACGCTTTCTACATAATTCTATCTGGACGAAGGTTAGTTCCTTCACATACACATCATGTAAAATGTAACAGGTACATTTAGGTACATTTATTGTACCTGTAAAAAGTAACAGATACATTTAAGTACATTTCAATCGCGATTCAACAATAAAAATCGCAACACAACATGACTCGGCACGATTTCCACGGGTTCACGGTCCCCTTCGAAACTTCCAAGGAATAAAGTCAAATACCCTTTGAAATTAAACACCGACAAAACATCGATCTACAACAATAAGTTAGCAACCTGTTGAACGGTTTCATAAATTCGTAAGCCTTTCGTTCTTGACTGTACCGACAATGACTCAACCCTAACCTGCCACAGGGATGTTACGCAGGTAGCGGTAGACCGCATAAAAAGGTACAGGTAGAGAATGAGATGGGAGATATTGAAGACACGTTTCTCCCGCTCGCTCCCTTGTAAATTAGGATGTAGCAACACCGGCTTGTAGTCTATGAATATCTAATAGAGTAAGTTTTTCTGTTTCAGTTTTTACAAATACTTTCTTTCCGTCTTGGTTTGAAGGTGTGTAGCTAGATTCTTTTTTTTGTATATGTTACGGTAAATGTGATTAATTGAAAATTATTAATAATTTTACAAAATTATTAATAATAATCACATGTTTTGGTAAATGTGAATAAACGATCGAAATTTATTACTTTTAGTAGTAATTATTAATAATTCACGACACATATTGGTAAAAGTGATAAAATTAATAAACTAAACGGCTAAACCTAGTGCTAACTGAAGATAAGTATGATACACGTAGGTTTAACCGATTGTGGTCGGTTACACCTAGGTTTAGCCGGTTAGAACTAGGCCTAACCTCGGGACTTGCTGGCACCCCGACTCGGACAATTTAGGTTAGAAGAGGATGGCGGGGTCTTTCAGACCCCGCCATCTCTTCGTGGTTATTTTTTTTTAATTACGCAGAAGTAGGAGCCCCGCGGAGCGGGGCTCCGTCGACTTGCTCCTGTGAAGGAAGTTTACTTATTACATTTATCACTACTAGGGTCAAATTATTAATAATAACCGACAAATGTGATTAATTAATCACTTTAACCTCGACTTTCGGTAATTATTAATAATAATAGATAATTATTAATAATCTTCAATTATTCACTCTTACCGTAACATATACATATTGCCTATTTATATTTACAGAGTAGAATGTCGATTATTGAGCCACTGTTTTATAAAAAATCTACTCTAGATATTTACTTACAAGTCATCGTGGAAAAGAAGCTAAAAGGTCAGACACCTATTTCAATTTGAAGTATCATTGAAATATTTACGTGCCTACATTGTAATTTTGAAAATTACTATCGAAATTATCCGGTCTAGACTAGAAACCAATATTTAAACACTCAGTAGAAACATTAAATACTTTGCCAGTCACGAAAAGCGTTAAAAAAGAAAATTATACAAAGAAAACAAAATACATTTGAATAAAGAACATCTCAGTTTGACAGACGCTGTTGACGGTTGACGCAAGAAAAATGGCCGCCAATAACAATTTTAGCAGAACTACCATTGCGTAACGTATATGATGGGTTTCCATAAACAATATCCGTGCTAAACACACGGTGTGAATGACCTACGTAGCCCCCAACCGCGCCTCTTTGTTATACTATAAGACGTACAAGTTTATTGACCGTTTTCAATTTACCTGTTTACACCAAGTGTAAATTATTGACACATGATGACCGACCGTAAAATTGTGCATTAATGTTGCCAGTGTCAAAAATATGGCGTTACTTTTTTCGGTGACAGTGACACATTGTGTTGCGGTTTTTTTCGTTTTCTGGTAAAGTTGATCTTGACTAGGTTTTGAATAACTTAACGAATTTTTGCTAAATCTAATTTCTATCACGTGTTTATTGATGACATTACCCAAGAATAAAAATCGTCACAATTTTTTTTTATTTATTGCATATTTTCCTCCAAGGATTGTTAAAATATGGACCTACTCGTGTGTGATATCGGAAAACGCTAGTAAAAGCTTGATTCCGTGATTTTTTTTTCATTTTATTACACCACCTATAGAATAATAGATCACACGTACATGACAAGCTCACGTGTTTTCAAGTCAAAAATGGAATGTTGTTTTTCCTTTTAGTTTTTTTCCCCTGTTTTTCATGTTGTGTTCTTATTTCTTGTGTTTCTTGTCTAAAACCACGCAATACATATTTGTTATAGTAAGTAACGAAATTCTTCGATCTTAGATCAGTGCCCGACTCCCGAGCGAGCAATCATGACTCTCATTCAATTTATCCGAAGAAATTGAATTTTTTTTTCACCCACGACCTACACACGCCTTTATCAGATTAGATAGAATTTTCCCTTTTTCGTATATTAGCATAAATTGTACAATAATTTAATAAAAGTAGATGTGAGTACTTTGCAAAACATTGATTAATGTCTACGAAAAACAGCGAATCACGTTTTTTTTTCGGTTTTATGTGTGATCATGACCTTCGATTTAAAAAGGTGTTGGTCATATCTGTGCCTACGCTGTATGTCCTTGAAAGATAAGTGTTGTTTCACAACTTAGAGCAAGTTTTCGCAATATTACTGTTTATTGTTAAATACCTATGTTACTTAGGCGCAGTAACAGAGTCGAAGTGCTCATAAAATCAATCTAGATTAAACACTTAACAGCAAACAGAGCAACGACACGATTTAACCAAATCCTTCGTTGAAACAAAGCTTAGGCCAGTAGTACACGGACTGCTTCAAGCAGTTGAGACCGACTGCTTAAAGCCGCGACTGCGCGGTGAACTATAGTCATTCATTCGCTGCCGTACACACGACTGCTCGAGCAGTCGCGACGGCTTCAAGCCGTCAACTGCATGATGAAATTCCATCGTGCCGTCGACAGCTCGAGCGGTCCGTGTATGTCGCTCAGCCGCTAACTGCTCGAGCAGTCCGTGTACGGCCGCCCTTACAGACAAGCTTCGTTGAAATAAACTTAATAACCTTTTAGAAGAATTTTTCATAATACTTAAACCAAGACAACGTAGTTTCAAAGAACCTCGCCCTAATCTTTACCGACGACTTTCTTGGAATATCTCTATTTATTTTTCGTTAGTCAGTTTTCCGTCCGACAATCTTTTTTTTTAATGAATCATGACATCTGATAGTTATTTTGTCTTCATTGTGTAATCTGTAAGTTTTCTTTGTGATAAGCTGCTAATCTGATGTTGATTATGTTTTAATAATAGTTACTTGACAGCACGAGTGTGCAACAATGCATATAACACGTAGGTATCATATACAATAACAAACACTGCACTCGGCTTCAAAATGTATGACCGACTTAGCAGTTTAAACGTAAGTGCGTTATGTTTACATTACCAGAAGCAGATTTAAAAATAATCGTTGCGAAGTTTGTATGAATAATGTGTCAATATTTTGTCAATTGATATGCAATCGCAAGTGATAAAAACGCGGAATTGAAACTCGCGAAATAGATAAAGAATTAAGCAAAAAAATAATGCTTTTCATAGAATACCTACATGCATAACTACATGGACGCAATGTCATTAAGGAAATATGTGTTTTTGTCAATATCATCGTTTTTATAAAGCAAAAAATAACAGGAAAGCTCTAGAAACAATGAACAGGTGAAAGGCAATGAGTTTAGCCCGTTGCCTAAACTGGCTAACCTTACTCGTATTGCCTTTCGCCTGTTAATTGTTTTTTTTACTACTCAGAAAAACGTCAAAAATCCACAAGAGATTTGAAAGAGGAAAACATAAGAAATAAATATTCTTTTTTTTTACGGAAAACTTGCGAAAGGTCACTATTGTATCATTGTATGCAACACGCGATTAGGGTCACGTAGCTACTTCGATTGGCAATAATTCCTTGTAATTATTTACTTAGTAACAAATGTATTGCCTTATATAGACATTGCAGTCACTTATATCAGCTGTTGAAAAAAAAAACAATTCGGAAATGGATAAGAACTGATAAATAATAATTATCTGTACATTATGTGTTGAGTTTTGTTGAGGAAATTCCCGAATTAACATGACTCGTGAATTTTATCAAGTAAATAAGTAATTATATGGGTCGCGCGGGCATGAGATTAACATTAATTAATAATAAATTATGCACAAACAAAAGATACCTTATGTTCTCACATATAAGAATGAAAAAGTGAAAGTTAAGAGGAATATGTACTTATTTCTGATGGCAAATTTACATAAATATCAATGAAATGCCTCTACTCCGTCAACAAAGAAAAAATAAAATGAGTCACAGACACTTCTATTTTTATTCCACTAATTTATTCAGCTATTAGGAAAATTTTAACATAAAAGGCAACCCGGTAATATCATAGACCTAACATATAACGTACCTAAAAGGATTTCCCTATTTTAATAAGTCATTTCTATGCAGTGAGACAGAGTATTGTAAGCTAGATAAGGAGCGCGGCTTCGACTGACACCTCACAAACAAACATAATTAATTATTTATGTATGTTTAACTCTGAAACATAAAAGTTTGAAGTCGATTTGAATAAAACAAGATCGTGACGTTGTAAAATGTTTAAGTAAGTAGGTACCTACATAAAATTTAAATGTATTGTGTCAGTAGTTCTCTTCTTATCAACGGACGTACAAGCTGATATGTTGTTACATATAGCGAGTACATTAATATAATAGCAATAACGCCATGAATACAATTTACAATTATTTATCGGTACTACTACGTAAACCAATCATAAACTACAATTATATTAGTAATTCTTTTAACTTCACCAAGGAGACATTATTGAATATATTTAAATTGTTTATTAAAGTTATCCTGCCTCACAGTGCGTCCACGCGGTCTGCGTCATGGACAAAATGAAAAAAATATTTATTATGCGCATAAAAACGATGGTCGCGCCGCGCTCCGTCTTGACGTCCACGTCCGACTCGCCTCCCGGTTAGATAACGTGAATTATTATTATTATACGCTCACGTTTCCACGTAAAACATGTGAACAATGTGAAAAAAAAAAACTGAGTGTTCAACACAATCGAGACACCCCATCGTACTAGGATACACGAAAAAAGCATAAAAAACATTTAATACCACCACTTTATACCTACGATAAAACATTGGCCTCTCTAAATTGAGACATTTTATTATTAGAAATACGATTTTGACAGTCGTAAAGCAACGTCGATCCGAAGTTATTATATCAGTTTACGAGTCGAAATATCACAATACGGCCTAAGAATAAAGCGAGAATTTTGAATTATGGCTCAAGTGAAACGCGACGCTGAAAATATTTAAAATTTTATGCGTTGAGGGAGTGTCATTTGTGCCACTGGGCGACGCCGTCTTCCGTTTTCCGCGTTGACTACGAGCCAATGTCATTGCCATTCTCTTCGCAAGGTTATCGTTACGGTGCGTATTCTAAATCCGACAGTAGCGAAAACTTCTAATTGAAGAGATTGAACTAAACAAAGTGTCGTTAGAGCCGCGCTAACAAGATGGCAGCACATGCTAATTCGGGTACTACTACGTGTTTGTGAGTCACGTTTTTTCGTCTGTGACGCAGTTTTTCCTGTCGCCCGCTGCGTACGACCGTGACATTTGGTTGTCTGACCGATTGCACGGCCTTCGCTCGCGGTCATCAACTCCGCGTGTGAGTCGGTACCTTACCTTACGCTGCGTTTTCACTAGGCAAACGTGTTGCCTCTCGCTCGCACGTATGTTAACATAAGCATCGAGATAAAGAGCGTTCGTTTGTTCCTCTGAGCGTAAAAACTAAAAAACGTTGCTCATACCATGTAAAATAGCTTAAAATAGTACCAAATGGTCGTTGCCATGTGGTGTAATGTACCCATGTAAGGTATACTTAAGAAATCATTATTGTGAATAATTCGGTTGGTTTGTCAGGCGGAATGGAATTTTGTGGCAGGAAATGACCGGTGCTTGATGTAAATCTATCAGATCTACGATAATAGCGAACAAAAAATCGTTTTAGTTTTTAAAACAATGGAGGTAATTAGTTTTAACAAAAAATCTTCACCAAGTGTAATGTCCTTTGAATAGGCATGTTACTGAAGCGAATCCCTGCGATTTATTTTTAAAACTGTGAGAGAATGTAGCCTGTAACTTAAATGTTTTCTTTTCTCCTTTTATCACAACTTTGTTCATTACTTATGGGTCAGAAAGAATCCTATTAAGTGCGCAATTTCGGTCGAAAATTGTATTCATTACGTAAAAAACTTTTAACAAAAGAGAAGCAGTTTCAGTAGGTCTATTTGCTGATTTCAGTGAGTAGGTATATTACAATGGAACGTATTTTTTTCTGATCTAACCTTTGTTACGACAGAATATTCAAACTAATCACATAGTAGATCCATGTCCCAAACATTATTATTAATGACTTCACTAAACTTCGACCACACACAAGCAACATTAACTGTTGGTTCGAATAGACCATTAACAACGGAATTAACTACAAAGTGTGGAGCGGTTGCAAATCGTCTGCGACTAACAATATGCCTTATAGATAGATAGGTACCAAGAAAGGCAGCAAAATGTTTGCGGAACTATTAACAAGGAAACGCAAAGCGGTTTGTGCTATATCAACAAGGTTAGGAGCGAAGGTGGTTTGGATAGTTGTGAAACATTTCTCTACGCCCCGAGCTGCATTTAGACAGACGGAAAGACAAAGTTGACTAAACCTCTTAACTGCTCGCTTGCTTGAATAAAAGCGTCTGATTTAAATGATGACGACGTGACAATATGACTCGACCAAAATTCGTCACGCTAGGCCCAAAAACAATTGTTCCGTGTGGTCACAAACGGAGTCAACGCTCTTTAAAAGATTGTATCTACATTCGGATGATTCTAGAAAGAAATGCGTACGTGGCTGGAATTTGTATATAAAATGATCATCACGTCAGTTCAGGAGTATATCTCGTTCAATTTAAAGAGTACATACGGAGTGTTTACGCACTTGGCCGGCTAAAAAATTGGCATCGTTTCTGGATAAAAAGCAGTTCAAGAGCAACATGATATTTCATTCACGTTTTCATGCAAAGTTATTTATAGCAACGAATTAATTTTAGAAACAAGACTCGGAGATCATTTTTGAATTCCTTTGTTATGGCAAGTCGTATGTTCGCGGAACAATTACCAATTCTACCGTACCAAAATATTGACCGGTTTTACACATACTTCAGAATCAAATTAGTTGAGCAGTTAGTTCATAAATCACAAAACACTTTGTAGTAAACACAGGCATTACAAGAGAGCAACGGAATCAACAAAGAGACGTATGACTAATTTTACTCGCTACATATGACTCAACGGGTTAGTACTAAATCAGCACGAACAAGGCACAGGCCTGAGAACAAACTTGCGTGGCGTTACGCTTCTTGAACAAAGAAAAAAGGGGATGTTAAAACACGGCAAATGACTATACTATAAAACTCTGAGAATTCGTGTCTGGCTAGCATAATAAGACACGCCCTTCCTCCCGTGTGACATCTGTAAGTGGCAGGATGATTGGTAACAAGGCGGAAGGTTGGAGGTCTTCCTAGTCTGGTTTCAACAAATCAAAAGGGGAAGGTGTGTTAGAAAAAGAGCTGCGTTGGTGACTGATGACGTCGATTCCCATGTCTGTTAAAAGCGATTAGTTCGTAATTGCCAGCCGGTTGAACTGGAGCGATCGCACTGTTTTTATCGGATTTTTTCGGGAGCTCGGGAAATAAATTGTTGAGAACCGAGTGCTTTTTCAAGTAACCAATTTTGTGGATTGTTGCTTTCTATCAGTAAGGAGGTGGAATGATGAGCACATAACGTATTACGTCGGTTTTAGACGTCCGATTCATCATATAATGTAATTGAACGTTATTTTTTGGTCTGGTTTTTTATTTTTTGCTATGTCATATTCGTTGATCTATTCACCTACATACTTATGTAAGTGTAATTTGTTCTAATGCAATCCAATGTGCATTAAATATTTTGTTACATCATTTAATACCGACACCGAGCCACGCCACGTTCAAATTTTAGATTAGAGAACAAGAAAATTTGATGCGTTTGTTTTTAGTTAATATTATTATTCAATTCAACACTTATTTATAGCTCATTTAAATTTAATTTAAATTAATAACAGCTGTCATTTTACCCAAATTAGTGCGCACTGTGTAGTAAAAATTTAAAAAGAAACGGTCGCCATGACAACAGAAATAATAACGTCGCCCTAACGTACTGACTAATTGAATGATTGCTTGTAATTGTATGTTCCAGCCCTTTTGTTAAAGTACCGAGTTTGCGGTTTAACGGCCACATGCAGCAATTTGAAAGGGAAAATTATATTGCTAGACAGACAGAAATAAAATGTCCGGTCAAGTGTGGGGGGGATTTGATTGGTTCAAAACGTTGGGATAGGTCAGTAACACAGAAGCAAAGTCGGGAAAAACCGTATGTATGTGTCATCGTTGCAGACACAGGTTATAGACGTCAGTTGAAGGTGTTAATTCAGATAACCGGTTATTCTTAATTTTTATAAATTCGAGACATTATTCAAGCAGCATTGACATTGGCCTGTTTTTTATTTCAATGAAATTCGTCAGCAAATGCACTGACGAATAGACTCATTGCATTTATTAACAATTGTTCATTTTTTTTTTTACGATTAAACGTAGACATTTTATTTTTCAATCAAAGGTCCACACATCCACATAGAACTGTCAAACGAATATGAACCTTTCTTTTGTCTGATAAAGTTGAAAATCTTTTAAAGAAATTATACAGATTGTAATGTGCCTTTAATAACAGTCAGTAGTTCGATATGGATCGAATCAACCATGTAGACATTGGATCTGTGGTCCACAGAAATTGCTCAGAACATCAAAGGATGAAGTAATTTTGGTTAGTAAGTAAATGTTCGAGGAAACCTATTCTATGGAATCTGTAATTAAATTGTTAAACGAAGCTGTTTGTGGATTTATCTGAAATATTGTTTAGTATTGAAGTGCTTTCATGGAGCGTAGTTTAGTAGGTAGGTATGTCTTAAATTGGTTAAGGGTTAATACATGCGGGCGGCGAGTAATGGGCGACTCGACCTGACCATGTCTGGGTCGACGGTAGCGCGCTGTGTTCCACGCGCGCGTCAATGAGTGTCAGAAAGGTGGCGGGGGCCCCCTTTAAAGAGCCAAAGCGTGCCGGGGTCGCGGGACTTATTGAATTACCGTGACCCTGGAACGTAAAGGGCTATTGAAGGACACCGTGAATTTTAATCAGTACAAGTCTGACAGTCCCTCCCGCCCTGCCCTGGTTGGAAAGTCTCATTTCGGATACAAGGTAGGTACTAAACAGCTGAAGCAATTACATGTTGATCTAAAAGATGTCATTCGCCTTGTTTTGTTCAGAAGACGCGATTTCAATTCAGATAATTCGCTTTTATTGTAATGTAATTATATGAATTTGTGGTGCTAGCGGTATCAGGCATAATTGGACGTATTTGGTTTAATTACATGAAGAAATATTTTGTTTATATATACTTAAATAAGTTATGGTATTACTGAACTTTCAAAAAATGGTATGTCATTGAACGAAAGTAAAAACAGTTGTTCGTGTAATATTTTCTTTGAGAAATTGTTAACGATTTACTTGTAAATTATTTGGTTTTTAATTTAAAAGACAACTGTTATAAAAACGAAAGTGTAGGTAATAAACAAAGTTTATAATATAAAAGAGAATTATTCAGTTATGTATTATTTACTTGGTTTGTTAATGTATTCTGTATAATTAATTTTTAAAATTGACATTTCTTCATGAAAAAAATAATTAATTTAATTCAACTGGAGTTCACCAAAACAGCAGCAATTGGGTCATAATTCATTAAAATTTTAAGTTAGAATAAAATAGAAAAATATTAAATTTCTGCGCTTTTTTGTTCTTATCCTTCTGTAACTGCGCACAAATAGACAAGATAATTTGATTACCCTCTAGCCTTCCTATTATAAAATAAACATTAATTTATATTACTAAGAAACGACACTATAATGGCTAAATAGTACTCGATATTATAATAATTTAATTACTGTCTATGGTTAAGACCGCTTATCAGCGTCGCATAGACAATGAGGATTAAACGTAGAGTACTATTACTAACTAAAGATCCGATTCCACCGATGTAATGTACTGTGCATCACAAATGTTCGCTCTGGTGGACTCACTTAGGCAAACACGAATAAATTTTGTGTTGCACTGTACGCGCATATCTTGTGCTACACTTACTAAAGTTACGCACAGCCTAATCGGTGGACACTGAGGCTTAAAGCGATAGCAGCTTTGTACGCGCACTGCTGAATTTCTGCTCAAAATGTTCGCGAACAAAAGTGGGGCCGAAAAAAACCGTAATGTTTTTAGTGAGCGCCACGCACACATTTTAATGTTTTCCTTGGAGATATTCACTTGTTTTAAGTAAGATCTACCGACGACGGGGGTAATTTTTAGGGTTCCGTAGTCAACAAGGAACCCTTATTCTTCCGTGTTTTTGGCTTCAATTCTCCGTGGTTTTCTACGAATCTGAACATTCTATAAATCTAAGATCGCGGCACGCTGTTTTGGTGGAATCGTACCATAAAATTATAATTATTAGAACTTTTCCACTGGTCTCATATTTTCAATGACATCTAGCTAATGACTTATAATGAAGAGATTTTATTCACGACTGTCCATTACTGGGTCCAATACGTAACATTTTATGTAACAGAAACTTCAACTCTCTGACTCGGGCCGAAGTTCGTTTTTGACAAATCTATTTTTAGTATTATCTGGCTAGTCGATGTTGGGCTTCCTGACATAGAGCGATGTTTATAGTGTGGTAAAATCATTAAATGAATCTTCCTGCCTTGGGTAGTACAAGTTCAAAATCTAACTGGAACTAAAAATCTACCCAACCATCTTGTATGTTTGTTTGTTGCATTTTCACGTCAAAACGACTGAACCGTTTTCGATAAATTTTGGTCACGAGATAAATGGGATCCTAGAGACAATTCTAAGCTATACCTATATGTGGGGCGAGCGAAACCGCATGCCAAAAGCTAGTTACCTCCAATATACCAGAAACCCATTAAAGCCAAATGCCCACAAAAGGGTCCTAGTCCTAAAGTACGGTTATTAATAACCATAGTGACAAATAGGGTGCGAGATATTTGAGTTATGGACTGCACGGAAACTCTTTGAACGTTAGATATAAGAAGTTCCCCCTCTTATGAACTAAAAGACAATCCATCAACAACGAAGGAGTTTGCATTTCATTAGGTGGGGGCTATGAATAAGAAGTATCGTATTAACAAGAACTTGGTGGCTTCTTTTGACGTTTGGAATTGGAACACGCTCCGCCATTTTGTATTTTAATTTTTAAATTGACACCTGAAGGAATTAGTTTATATGGGGAAATTTGAAAGTGGCGACTCAACAAAGGGAATCGTCTATCTTGGTATGGACATTTGATGAGGAGGGATGAGACTCACGTGACTAAGACAGTGATGAATATGAATGTTGATGGAGAGGAAGAGGAAGGCCAAACAAAAGATGGATAGATTGTCAAACTAAGGAAAGATATGAACGAAAAAGGAGTAAATGGTACTGTGACGCCTGATATGGGAGAATAGGAGAAAAAACGTGTTGCGCCGACCCCAAGTAAAATGGGATAAGGGCAGGAAAATGATGAAATTGACACCTAGTTCGAAATTGCCAGCATTGTGCGCTCTGAAACAGTCAGAAAACGTAGCAGTAGTTATCGAAGAAGATGGCGGGAAGAGCTGTACAAAACCAACGACCAGGTCCCTGGATTATATGAACTGGAAGTCTTGGGCTACATTAGACAGGAGTGTAATGCTAAGGGCTTTGTTTTGGGGGGGTAAAATCATTTATTGGGACCTTGGGTGGAGCAGAAGAGACTGTCAGACTCTTACTGACTGACTAAAAATTGTTTTGGTTGCCATGGTGTTCTTTTGGGATGGTCCCGCGACCCCAACAGGCGTTTGGCCATATTGAGGGCACGTCAGTTTGCTGACAACATCCTGAGGCGGCGTGGTACACTTCGCGCCGTCGACCCAGGCTTGGTCCTTGATCGGACCGCGAGCTACCAATATTTAATTTAGTATTTAACAAAGGTTTACCGACCTTATGTCACTGTTATGTCATTCAAGTGTCAACGGTACCATGCAGTCTTATATATGCTTCCTGGATCATTTTATAGTCTATGGTCTCGTGTGATAGTATTCCGAGAATGCATGTTGACACTTGTAGTGTTATTTCAAGGTTATGTGTAAAGAATAATGGCCAGATATTTTTTTTCGACTTTTTCTCAAGCTGTACAAGTATACTGCTACAAGGATTAATTGACACTCGATTGATATCATCATCATATTCCTAGCCTTCTTCCACCTTTATTGGGGTCGGCATCCAGTCGAACCAGATGCAGCTGGATATCAGTATTTTACATGGAGCGACTGCTTATCGAACCTCCACAACCACTGGGTTACCATTAGGTATCGTATTTCCCAGTTACTGAACTGGGAAATACGATACCTAATGGTAAGACTGGTTGCCAGGTGGTCTCCGGCCACCGTAGGCGCGGGCATGCGGGCGGCGAGTAATGGGCAACTCGCTGTCCGACCATTGACCATGCTCCCGTCGGTGCGTTGTGTGCCACGCGCGCCTCAAAGAGTGTCAGTATAATGACGGAATCCCCCTTTAAAGGGCCAAAGCCTGCCGGGGTAACTAACGAATAACCGAGACCCCGGAACGTAAAGGGCTACTGACGGACAACGTTGATTTTAGTCAGTACGAATCTGACAGTCCCTCCCGCTGTGCCCTGGGTGGGAGAGGACTCATTTGATGATTTTACTACGATAAAAAAAAATAAGTAAAATTGCCGTTTTCGAGTTGTAGCGGGCGGAGCTGCTGGCATCAACTATTTAAATTGCTTTTAAATGTTTTTAGGTATATTGTATGTTTTTGTTTTTCTTTACAACGATAATGGAAAGTAGAATGTGTCAGCTGCTTCCTTTGTGTCAAGGGAATCTGGTTTTTCAAGGCGGTAAGTAAAGTTCTTTTTTTTTTATAAACTGGGTCTCTTGTCCAGATAGTAACATTATGTAGGTATGTGTAGGCAAATCTGTTCCTAATTTTGCGTGAAAGAATAACAAACAATTAAGTATCTAAAATAATAATTATGATCGCAGAACTGACTTGATTATAATAATACAGGTCTTTAGATATTTTTATCCTATTTTATTATTCGTCAATTAAACATATTTTTATGTCAATGTTTTTTTTCTTATTTTTTGAACTGTTGTTAATATCTTCCCTTTCGAAAGTCGGTTGAAAATAATAAGGCTTGTTTATGGATAAAAAAAGGGTGTGTACACTTTGTACCTACCAACAATCTAGATTCAGATAAGTTAGTCTATGATAGTTCCTACTTTTCTGCCTACGCGACATTTTATTACGAAACTAGTGGTCCGGACTAAATCTAGTCATAACAGTCATGTAATAAAGGTAGTGACTAACCTACCTAGTGACTAACTTGTTTTAAAAACTTGATAGCAGATCTCAAAAATTATGTAAGTAAATAATAAATTTATAATAGGTAGGCTTATTATTATTTAGAAAAGACACCGCCTTGTGTGGGTGATAATGTGGGAAGACACCATGAACATAAAAATACATGGTATTATGATTAATAAAGATCAATGCGAGGGAAGTAATTGTTTTTTTACGAGTCACGAGAAAGTGTCAAGTAAAACGAAAAAAAAAATGTAAATTACAAAGTAATAAACACAGCCGACAAATTCATCAACAAAACATTACAATAAATCATTTACGTAGATAAAACACAGGATTATCAGACTCGAGATATAACCTTGAACGGTCGACTACTGGGCCGTTCACCCTAATTTATCAACAAAATAACCCAGTGTGGTATGTCTGTAGGATTATTTCTGATCTATGAAGTACTAGCGTACCTAAAATAGTTTTGTTTGAAAACAGACCGGCGAAAATATGCTAGGTACTGCGAATCAGAGCAACAAGTAACCGATTTATTCACTAGATTTGAAAGGCTTCGACATCAAATGTCAAACAAAAGGTTACAGATTATATAAGGAGCGCACGTATCCGATGCTATGCCATGACATGCAACACAATAGTTTAATTACTTACGAGTACACGGATAAAACGTTACGTAAGGTATTATACGAAATTTGCGCAAAAAATTACTTCTTACCTACTTAAGCATAGACAATGAGGTCAATGACACAGAAACGGATTACGCTCGTTTCCGTGCGACAGATACGTTGTAGGCATTTCAAATTGTAATTAGTCAGGCGGACACCGGTTTAATCTATGGACTAGGATTTGACATTTCAACGTTTTATTACTTCGTTCTATTTGACACTTGGTAGTTGAGACAGCAGTTTTGCAAAGTTACGTTTGAAAAACATGACATGTGTTTTCAAATAGATAAAAATTTCGAAAAAGAATGACCCGTACCCGTAGGCGTGTGAGTGTGTAGGTACCAGTGAATGAATTTCTTGTTCAAACATACCTGTAGCGAGTCGAATGAAGAACGTTCACCTTCCGACAATGTAAACCTTTGTTTCAACACAAGTCAACGGCTCCCAATCAATCCCAACAGTTTATCTGGAAATAGAAACGACTTATTCAATGTGGGTACTCCGCTTTATGATTCATCCAACGCGTTCAACTACCCGTTTATTAATAAAATCCTTACATTACGAGGGATAGTAGAAAAAAACGAAACACATGCCTATAACTACAGATGTAAACAATGAACATGTGTAGACAAGACGGGCGGTTACAAAAAATCCCAACTTCAAAAGGGGATACTAACCGTTCACGTTAGATAAAAATCACGTTCACAGAATGTCCACAAACACGTAAAATTTAACAGCGCACAGGAGGCGGTATGTCGTACCGGAACAAAACTAGTTTATTTTTCCGATCGCATCGCAGAGAGCGACAAACGTCCGACCTCAGCGGTGGCCGGCGCGAGACTGAGCGACGGTAGCGCCCTCTCCTTCGCCCTGCGGCGCGCGTGTGTGCGTGCGTGCGGCTGTGGGGGTGCCGCCCTCAGCGCCCCGTGTCGCTCCGGCCGTTTATTTATTTTCGAGTGTGGGGTGTTCTGTGTTCAAAAATGGTGCATTCATCATACGAATACGAACGCACCGAAGATTCCAGCTTCGGCCAATTACGAGCGTACAAGGATAAAAGAGTTGTTAAAACATAAACGTCTTTTTTTAAACGGCCGTGAACCGAACATGAGCAGCGGTCATTGCCACAGGCGTCAATATAAAAATATTCACGTCACAATAACGCCGCGTGTGTTTTTTATTCTTTTTATATTATTCTTTTATCTAATTGTTATTAGTAAATTGTCCGGAATCCGGATACACCTGGCAACATTGACGTTTTGTTAACGAATAAATTGTTCAATGTCTGGCAAAATATATAATAATTTATGTTCTGTGGCTTCATTTTTTTTTACCTTCTGGCACCTACAAAGTTTGATAAAATTAAATGGACATGAAAATGTTCTAAGTATTCATCGCTAGGTAATTACCTATCTTTGAACATCGCCAACGGCCAATGCAAAATCTTTTAAATTCTTAGGAGGCACCTACCTATGTTTATTTTAATTAGTTATGTATTATGTATTATTTGGATCGAACCTTTTAATTTATTGATATCATACCTACCTAGGCAAAGGTGACTCGTAGTGCATGACCTACGTTAGACCTCTAACTACTTATAATATTTTACGTAAACAAAGAATATTATAGAATAATATACCTATCTACCAAGTATAACAAAGATACGCTAGGGAATTCACGTTTATTGTCGTCCGATTAAGCTGAAAAGGCCAAAGTGGAAACATTTTACTTCTAGAATATTAAATTAGAAGCATGTAAGATAAATCTATAATCATTGTCTACTCAATCTATTTTGTATCGCTCACAGAATCATTACTCAGCGTTTTTAATCGATTACGAAACAATGGAATCGATTTATCGTTTACTTAAAAAAAAAGCGATGGTCGGTGTTTTTTTTTTTAATTTTTTTTTTAAGGTAGGTCTTGACTGTTTTTTTGTTCGCCAGGACTTCAATTCCAAGTTCAGGGAAAGTATTTATTGAACTCCACTTGCTGACCCAACAAGATCTACATTGTGTGTAAAGACGCCAACACATCAACCTACCTCAATCTGTCTTTCTTTATTGGATTTTCAACCTTATGACAATATCGTAAGGTTAATATTCGATTGGTATTTGACTAGTTGGGGTCAGGAAGATCTGCTGGCGTCACATTCTACATTATGTTATACTGTTAATTTGCAATAATAAAAATTATTAATTGTCGTTTTATCAAGTTAAAGTTTTTTTTTTAAATCTTGCTAGTTGTGTTATAATATGACAGCGTGCATCACGTCACATTTAGGGCATGCACCAGTGTATACCCGGTTTCAAAATACCCGGGTATTTGATTAAATCTATAGAACCGGTTCTGAGAGAGGTGAAACCGAGTCGACCCGGTTCTGATAAGACTAATAATGTCACAATATTGCGCCGTGTGCGCAGATTGTTCATCACGCATAATATGTACATATAGGCGAGTTTTTAAATTGTTTAGTTACACGTGCTTATTAATGATCAAACGCGTATTTAGGTGGAAGTCCTCTAGTGATGATATCATACTTTTTTTATGTACAACGAGAAATCTAGCTAGATTGATCCATATGTGTAAATTTGAAACTTGTTTGTTGAGCAATGAGGGTCGATTTCGAATGCCAGGGGTAGATTTTTTAAAAATATTTTGGTAAAATCATCAAATCCTCCCACCCAGGGCAGAGCGGGAGGGATTGTCAGACTCGGACTGACTTTAATCCACGGTGTCCTTCAATAGCCCTTTACGTTCCGGGGCCACGGTAATTCGATAAGTTCCGCGCAGGTTATGGCCCTGTGTAGAGGGGCTGTCATTTTGTTGTTCAAAACAAACAAAACGCGCCGTCGCATCGACGCGGGCATGGTCCATGGTCGGACAGCGAGTGGCCCATTACTCGCCGCCTGCAAGCTTGCGCTTACGGTGGCCGGATATCGTCTGTCGACGTCCGTCGCCGTGGGCGTCTACCACTGCGGCTGATAATGGGCTTAGAAAGTTATTGTCTGGGATAACACAAAGGACCATTTATTCCGGCATAGAATAATAATTAAGTTTGAGACTTCAACAGCAAGTAGGTAATCCATTTTTGTATTTCACAAGAAATGACTTAAAAATCCAATTACCAATTAAATAGTATCTAGACGACAAATTCTACAAAAAAAAAATACAGATTTTTTTTTAATTTTGCCCCACACTAGGAGTTTCTGCTGTGTGGTGGGTGTGTTTACAAACATATAAACTCACATACACAAACGCGAAAACCTTCGAAAACCCGAAAATCAACTTGTAGATCATACAAATATTTTTTTAAGTTTGCGGGAATCGAACCCGCGACATGCAGCTCAGCACTCCTATCGTTCAGCCACTGCGCTCAACCGTCAAAAAAATTTCTATTCAGTAGCAAAGATATAATTTGAAAAAATATCAGATTTCCAATCAATCACAAAGAAACCGTTCGTCTACTCGATTCCTTGGTAAACTTTGATTAGTTTGCGGAGAAACTCAAATAAACATACAGAAATAGAGTACCTCGACGAGTGTATTCATTGAGAAATTTTACTTTACGGAATGGAGGATTTCTGAACGAGATGGAATGAGATTTTTTGTTAATGTGTGTTATGTAACGCTATTTTATTTCTTGGAGCAAATATGCATTTTTTAAAAATATTTTATTACTTTGTAGCCACAGAAATGTAGCTTTAGCTTGCGGTTGTTTTTTTGTATTTCGTTGGGAAATTATTGTAAGGAAAGAAAATGGACTAGAGATAGATACAGTGCTGCGTCCACTATAGGTAGGTACGCGCGTACGGAACGCAATCCGTTGCGGCGGTTGTCGTGCGTACGGTGCCTTCGACTATATTACTATATTTATAATGTTAGGCAGAAGAATTAAGTCGGAATTATTCACTCCGAAATTCTCAAAAAATATTTATCACATCAGCCAATTTACGTTCCTCGTGAATCGCTCCGTCCAACGAGGAAACTATATGGAAATCCGTGCTTATCTTATCACAGAAGCAGCATATTATGTAATAAATGTTGCATTTTTATTTAGTACTAGCGGCCCGTCCCGGCTTCGCACGGGTGGAAGACCCGATCTAAAACCCGGTCCCGATGGTTACAAACACAAAAAAAAAACTGCCAAATCGGTCAAGCCGTTTTCATGTTATGTCATGACAACGGAAATGAGTTTCATTTTTATATATATATGTATAGATTATTAAATATAGCTTATACATTTCAAAATCGTTTTTCGAGTATATCCATTAGAAAATACGTACTTACATAAATGTAGTAGGTATTTTTAACCGACTTCATAAAGGAGGAGGATTTCAATTCGAATATTTCTATTTTTTTTTTTCTTTTTATAGGTAGAATACTTAGAAGACGCAGTGGCATCCCTAATTACCTATACGTAAACGCAGTCCCGAATATTTTTAGTATTTTATTGCTTTTACCTGTCGGATAAAACGCGCGAAACCGGAGGGTTATACTTGAATTACTCTCAGCCATAATGAGTTACAACCCTTTGTAATTAAGTAGGTGGTACATCCAAAAACATTTATTCCGAAAATAATTACCAACCGTAATGGACTTATCATGTTCAAACGAGGCATAGCTAAAAGTTACTTTTTAAAATTGGCTATAATAACTTATAATCACCCCTTTGGCGTTAATTCCTAATTTTGAAGCGCCATCTATGAAAAAGTATTTGTAATTACAACAAGGAATTTTTATTTTATGATTGATGATGATGGATGCTTCCAAGTTTAAATGATGGATTGATAGATTGATAGTCAATCCATAAAGAAGCGGTATAAAAAAACGATTTTCGTTTTTTTTTCATTTTTAAAACTATTATAAATAACTTATTGAAATAAAATAAAAATAAAGTTTTACTTATACAGTTTTGGTGGTACTTTCGGAATTCATATTGCGCGACTCCGATGCGCACTTTGCTCGCGTTTCCAAAATCCGGAATACGCCAATCTACGCAGGAATTAAATATTAAAAGAAAAATGGCTCCTATCAATCGCTCGTGAAAAGTAATGGCAAGATTCTTAATTAAATTTCTTTGATAAATTAATTTGCAAGTTAAACTTTCAGAATGTATATTTTTTATTAGATATTTAATGATTGATTACCAACTTTTAGGAGACGGAATTTCTGTTTTTTAGAACGAAAAAGTTCTTTTTCGTATGTCGAATTTTTAAATAGCATAAAAGTTTTAAAATTAAATTTTATTATATTGAAAATTAAAATACTAAGACCGCTTCTCACCTCTTTACTGTACGCCGGATCTTTCAAACTACGAATCAGCTGAGGCCTTTACCCGATCTAAACCCATGCGATCTCTGTAACCTATGGCTGTTCATAATTATGTGCTTTCTCGATCGTTAGCATTCGATCAGACCGCATCGCCAGATCCGGAACATCCGGAACATCCGGAGCATTTCTTGCTCTGTGAGCAAATGCCCTTAAAAACCCTTACGTAGTTTTTCATGCAGTTTTCATCAGTAGACAGAGTGGTTCAAGAGATAAGTCTATTTATATGGAAAATACATCTCTATTGCACCTTAACGAACCCGGGCTGGGTCTTTATTTTATTCATAAAACGTGTCTAAATAAAAATAGTGCTTACCTATTTTGTTTGTGCACAAGGAAAACACAGTTGATTATTATTCTGTACAAAATTCACAGAAAAAATAAAGTGTCAACGATTCTCGTTCCAAATAAAATGACGAATTTTTGAATTATTTCGGTCTATGACGATGAAAGACTTGTGTATGAATTGTTTATTAAGTTTTATATCAATGCTCCTGTAATGCTCGAGAGGTTCGGGTGAAACTACGGAGAACAGCTTATATAGTACATATTTTCTCAGTTATATTTAATTTCCATACAATAGGGGACTAACCATTTGCCACCAAACGGGCAGAAATCTAGGGTCCGTGACTGCACCGAGGAATTCTTAATAACTATTTACCAGATGAAAATATAGTACTTATAAATTCAAGATATAAAAACCTGGTTGACATATTTTTTTATATGTTAAGGAGTCCTTATACCATAGATAAACCACAAAAGGCGCTCCCTCACCGCGAGCATTCACCTGTAATGCATTCGAACATTTCATAAGTGAGGGAAGACAATCGAGCATCGAATTTATACTAAATGTACGCGAATGCTCGTCAGCCAGGGAGGTAGTATTGTAATGTAATGCTCAAAGAATCGAATCTTTAATGTTGCATTACTCGCGAATGCTCCCAGATTTCTTAAGAGACAATAGAAACAATAGGCAATTACCTCAATAATAATTTTCATCAACATTTTTCACTGCCCATTAACCAAGTTCGATTTTCAAAAGAGAATTTTATCGCAAAAAAGAAAAATAAAATTTAATAAAAAACAGTAATTAACGTTCCTTTTTCGAAAACGATGTGTCATTACATTATTCCACGGCAGCTGCTTTGTTGCAATCAAGAGTCCATTGGTTCGTACGGTAATGACAATATAAGGCAATTGCACACTGATTGCTCCGGTACATGAATAAAGTAGATTTTAAATGATAAAAAGTGCATTTTACAAGTACAACGGAGTTTTTTGAAGCCGTTGATTGTTAACGTCAAATTGACAGCAGAAATAGCTACCTTTGACTTCTTTTGTTTTTTCGGTTAAAAAGTTAGCGGTTAGAAGCAGGTTGTCGGCACAGATTGGTCGGTACTGGTTGGTGCAGTTATAAACCTATGCTATTTAATGCGCTAGGAGACACAGCCTCGCACCTAATAGGCACAGATTGATATATTTTGTCGGTACCAACCCGCTTCTCTAAAAAGCATCGTAATTGAGAATACTTCAGTAAACCCGTATGTGTCTTTACTGTTTGATTACACGGTTAAAATGCAAGGAACTAAGCTGGTTTTTTTCCGACGAAATATTTCTCGATTAACAGTCAACCACTCACGTCTGTGATGTCCATCTACCTATTCAAAAACAGA